>JAUJYZ010001555.1:10000-77500 GCA_033675265.1 Actinostola sp. cb2023 | reverse complement strand
GGTAGTTGTGTAATACGGCTGGATATTTTTACTCGTCTGTTTGTATTTTGACTTGCCTACGGCTCGTCAAAATACGGCGGCACGACTCGTAAAAATATCCAGCCGTATTACACAACTTCCCGTGTAATAACCTCTATATAATTGAGAATGAATGTTGTATTCAGATCTCTTTTCTAGTGGATAGCATTAGACTACATGCCCTGCATGGTTGTACGAAAGGCGAATAGCACTATCCACTGGATACAGTCATTTGCAAAAATTCTGGCCGCTACGAAATATCAATATATCAATATATCGGGTGCATTATGGGTAATTAAATAATCTAAAATTCCCCTTAAAGCAGGTTAACGCCAGCAAAGTTGGTAGAAATATTTATTATAATGTTTATTTTAGTCTTACGTTTGTTGTTTGTACATTTTACTTCATTTAATAAGTTAGGAAACTGAAAATAGTATTATTTTAATTACCCATAATGCACCCGATATATTGATATATCGTGGCGGCCAGAATTTTTGCAAATGACTGTAAGTCTTATCTAACGGATAAAACCAATGCAGTTATCCAATAAATTTTATCCGTTGGATAGAACTTATCCGGTGGATAGGCTATTCACCTTTCATGCAACCGGGACCAGGTGTTTGTAGATATATAACTGCATGTCTAGTGTAGGTTAATCACCAATAATGTATCAACCACAATTCACAGGTTTTGGATGCTGGTCATATCAAAGAATTCGATGCACCATACATCCTCTTGAAGAATGCCAGGAACATCTTCTCGCAACTTGTCACTCAAACTGGAGCAGAGGAAGCCAGGAAGCTTTATGAAATAGCGCGAGAAGCTTACTATGAGCAAAGGTCCCTTCCCGAGGACAAGGAATCAGAAAATCCTTTTGAGGCAACAGATACAGATGGCATTCCTGAAATCAAAGTTATAAATCCAGCAGATAATGGAGAAGCTGCAAAACTACTTCAGTTTGAGACAAACTTATAATAGTGTTATTATAAAGTATGCGTGTATAAAGAAGAAATAACCCACCTTACAACACACTTCAACCACTGCAGAAAAATCTGAGCCCCAGGTGGGAAACGAACCCACGACCTGCCGATTTTCTAGACGGTTGCTCTACCACTGAGCTACTGGACACTTTTGTGATTATCTGAGGGTTGAGTGTGATATAGCACTGAAATACATCAGTGACGTGACATATACTGAAAACATCAGTTCAGTATTAAATGTCAGAATTATGTATATACGCGGGAATACATTTGTGTATACATTTGCCATTTGTGTATATATTGGCATCTTGAAGAATGCTAGGAACATCTTCTCGCAACTTGCCACTCAAACTGGAGCAGAGGAAGCCAGGAAGCTTTATGAAATAGCGCGAGAAGCTTACTATGAGCAAAGGTCCCTTCCTTGAGACGTTGATTGAGAAAGATCGACAATCAACTGGAGGTTGAAAAATAGCATTTCAAACAGATTTCTTTACTGTCACTACTGATATCATGTAAGATTCTTCAAATAAATAAAGTCAGATTTTTTTGCCAGTCAGTACAACCACGTGATCGTAATTCTGCAAAGGGACTATTCTGGTCGCCTTCACTGGTGGAATACGCATATCGAACAATGAGGGTTTATCACGTAATTTCAAAACTCATAGGACAACAAAATGATTATCATAGCTGGAAACGGAGCTCGTTGAAATTAGTAAAAATGTGAAATTTGGAAAAGATCGCTTCACAAATTGCGAACATGAATTTTCAAAAATCGCAATTTTGTATGAAAATCTTTGTTGGAGGCAAGAGTTGCCTCCAAGCCGTAATTTCCAAAGGATTTCAGATAAAATTTCGATTTTTGAAAATTCATATCCTCGCAATTTGTGGAGCGATCTTTTCCAAACTTCACATTTTTACTAATTTCAACGAGCTCTTTCCAGCTACGATAATCATTTTTTGTCCGATGAGTTTTGAAATTACATGATAAACCCTCATTCTAGTCGCCTTCACCGGTGGTATACACATATAACTTGCAACCGCCCAATTCTGGTCGCCTTCACTGGTGGAATACGCATATCAAACAATTCTAGTCGATACACTCCATTCCAAATACACTTGATAAAAAGCAGAAGGAAATGTTGTTACAAGTACCCCGCGGGGACCCCCCGAGGAGGAAAGCGCAACCTGTGGCCTGGTGAGGAGTCCATTTGACCTTTGTGTATTTTTTAAAACTTGCTTGCTTTGCCGCATTGAAGTCTGTTTTCTTTCCGTTGAGTCATCAAGAAACATTTCATATCAAGCAATCTAACACTTTGGTAAGTTCCTAATGTCTTTATATATATATAATATGTGTGAATTGGTATTTGAATGATATAAAATGCACTTGTTTTGATGGCCGGTGTGTGGTGTTTGACCGCCATAACTTACATTACATGTTTATATATAGATTATAGGTGTGTTACATTTCATTTATGCTCAATCTTCTGCGCCAGCTGACTGACCTCACTTTAGGTTAGCGTGAAGATTAATCCACTAGCTAATCTAATATGTATTGAATAATTATCGTAAAGTGATGCAGTATTAGTCTGTTATTGGGAGACCCTGGCAGGGAAGGCCACATCCAATCGAATTTGTTTACATAAGCTGCATGTTTATTGAAGTGTATTTTCATAAAAACTTACTTTACCAAAAACAAAGGTGTTAGAGTTCCAAACACTAACAAAGCTAAGATAGTTTTGTAGAGCAGTTTGTTAATAATATTTTGATTTTAATACACAGATCATTTAGAAACTAAAATAAGCTTACATGTTTACAATAAATCCGCGCAGTGAACTGAATTAATCATATATGCTTGACTACAGTCACGATATCATGCGAACTGTAGCTCTTTAGTGATTTCATGAATGTACGCTTG
This sequence comes from Actinostola sp. cb2023, assembly GCA_033675265.1. Taxonomy (NCBI): domain Eukaryota; kingdom Metazoa; phylum Cnidaria; class Anthozoa; order Actiniaria; family Actinostolidae; genus Actinostola; species Actinostola sp. cb2023. The sequence goes on along the minus strand of JAUJYZ010001555.1, from coordinate 74,587 downwards.
AAGTAAACGTTCGGTTTTCTGAAGCATTCATTTCATTTCAGTAGAGCCAAACTTTCAACTAATCTGTATACATGTAACTCGACAAATACATGCTGGCATGCATGGACAGAGCACTTTTGTAGGGGAGGGGCCACGTGGGGGTAAACCATTTTAGAATGTCACTGCTGATATATGTAGAAGCCTGTTAGACCCTTCACTATTCCCAATGCCCTCCCATTTCTCTGCCCCTCACACCAGCTATACAGTTTTAGTACATGTATTTACCACGCAAGTTAATATTTCATGCACTGTGATTGTTTAATCAAACTAGGGATATCCTTGGCTATTTACCTAAAACAAGATGGCATTGCATTTCGCGAGCGTATACAACATGTATGTGTCTTTTTCTTCTTGAAAATATTTATATATTTTTTGCTGGCTATTCACTTGTGTGGTATATACTAAAACAATAATTATGCCCCACAGTGTCGGTGAGTGATATTTACCTTGCCTTTGAGTTTAATCTTGCATGATTATTTCATCATACTCACAGATGGTCATTGCCGTTGCAATGTCGCAACATATGGACTTCAATGACGCTGGTATTGTACAAGATGATGAATTGGAAGAAAAGGGACAGGATGAAAGGAACAAAATGCTTGGGAAAGGCAAAGAGCGAAGGAATAGCACACCTGAAATTCAACCATCTCCTTTGAGCACTGCAAACATATTCTCCAAATATGTCTCATTTTGGTAATAATAGTAATATACAATATCAGGGGCATTAGGCAGGGGGGTCGCAGGGTGCTTGTGACCCCACTTCCTCTGGGTCTACTCTTTAAATTTATATGTTTGAGGAGGGGAGGGGGTGATTTGGTGGTGAACGATATGGAGTGTGACCCCCCCCCCCCCCCCCCCCCCCCCCCCAATGGAAAATCCTGGCTACGCCCCTGAATATGCAAAGAAAAAAAATGTTGCTGTACAGTAATATTGTACATTGTTGGTTTGCATGTGACATCATGCATGATTGCCATGTTGATGTCCAATAACAAAGCATCTCTCATTAGCTTCTCTTCTTTGTATCACAAACCCACTACCAATTACATATTAACTGTTGCATGCATATACTATACCAGGGATTGATTGTAAACCAGCAATAGGAGAATATTACTGTATGCATCTGATTAACATATCTGGAACAGGTAGACACTAGTCAACCCCTAGTCAACACAATTAACTCAGGGCATAACTGATGACTGTACATGGTATATGCAAAAAGTATTATGCAATAATTATTGTTCATAAAATTGTTTTAGGTGGTTAAATCCACTGTTATCCCTGGGGTCAAAACGTCCTCTAGAAGGTCAAGATTTCTATGGCTTGAGACCTGATGAGTCAACTGATGTACTGGGAGAGAAATTACAAAGGTATGTACATGTATAATTATATTTTCAATGATTGAAATCTATAATGTATCATCATCGTATCATTATTATGATCACAATCATCATTATCTGTAATCACCATCACCAGCATCAAGATCACCATCATGGTCTGCCATCATCATCTCTTCCTCACCATCAACATAAAGCCAGTTGCTCAATGGTCGTTATTAGGTATACATTAATTGTAGTACTCAATCTATAATGTACCATCATCATTATCTGTAATCATCATCACCAGCATCAAGATCACCATCATGGTCTGACATCATCATCTCTTCCTCACCATCAACATATAGCCAGTGCTCAGTGGTCATTATTAGAAGGGTGTCGAATGGCCCTCGCAAAAAGCCAGAGTCTCGCAAAATTTCGGTCAAATTTTGCGGGTCTCGAAGTCTTGTTTTTTTTTGCAAAAAGCTATCTCAGAGTCTCGAATTTTGAAAACAAAGGAAATCGGTGGAAAAGCGTCTTGGGTTTGTCAAAAATATGCCTTGTCTTGGAGTCTCGCAAAGTCTCGCCTTTACCATTCGATACCCTTATTAAGGTATACTAAATCATTGTGTTTGATGTGTTGTAGTGAATGGGACAAAGAACTGTCAAAAACTGAAGGAACAAAGAAGAAACCAAGTTTATTAAAAGCTATTGTTAGGACATTTGGATTTCGATATTCACTGTTAGGTTTCTTTGCAATTATAACCGTAAGTGCTAATTTGGCAGCCAAAGGATCATATGTGCTGTCTGCCTGTCCAGACGTTTTGCATTTCAGAGTCCTTTGTTAGCTGTCGATCCTGTCAAGTTACTAAATAAAATAATGAATAAACAATAAATAACTAAATATACTGAACTAAACTAAATAAAAATTCATCTTTTTATAGCCTTTATTTCAAGCTCCAATTTACAATGTGATATATTTTGATTAACTATTACAAATATATATTTTCCATTTTCCATTATAAATAACCATTATATATAATACCTACTTCTTGTAGAGCTGTTCTTATTCTTTATTTGACTGTATGAGGAGGCAGCATGGTCGAGTGGTCAGAACGTGTTGGTCTCAGAATCCGGTGACCCCGAGTTCGAGTTCCGCTCTGTCCACTAGCTGAGACTGTATTTGTTCCGGGCAATCCCTAGTTCAAATTCAGATCAGTTTCTCGACCATGCTTGTAAATAGCCAACTGGTTTGCCTCCTTCTCAGGCCACTTAAGGCCAGGAGTAGCTGCTATTCACTTGAAATTGCCATAATAGAGTTACATGTACAAAGAAGCAAATGAAACAATTTTATGCCATATTATGACATATTTCGTCGAACTTAGCATTTTGGTGGTATTTTGGTGGTATGGGACGTGTCACGTGACACGTGACGTCATAAATCACCTTTTTCAAAATGGGCCAATGGGGACAAAAGGAACTAAGGATGTTTTTGCAGTTTTAGTGTTGCCTTAATCATTAATGTGTTCTTTAAAGATCAGCCTTAACAGCTGGGCCATCATTCGTATTTTAGGAGATAATATGCAAAATAGATCACGTGACTTCACGTGACACATCCCATATCACAAAAATATCACCAAAATATTAAGTTCAACGAAATATGTCATAAGGCATAAAATCGTTCCATTTGCTTATATTATGTAACTCTATTAAGGACAATTTCAAGTGTACATCCGAATTTCATGTGTACAGCCGAAAACTCCTGGCCTTAAGTGGCCTGAGTTGCCAGTTGGGTTTCTCAAAACATTTAATATTCATTTCATTTCAGTTATTGTAATCTGAAAATCTGAAAATTTTAGGGTTGATATTTGCACAATATAAGTGAATAAATTATTATTATTATTATTATGTTCTGTTTATAGGATGCTTTAAAGATAATTCAACCTCTATTTCTTGGTTGGTTGGTGAATTACTTTGCTATTGGATCTACAGTAACACAAACACAAGCTTTCTTGGCTGCTTTAGGTGTGGCTATATGTGCTATACTAAACAGCTTTTTAATGACTCCTTTCACATTCATGCGTCAGTTATTTGGTATGCGACTAAGGATTGCATGCACTTCTCTTATCTACAACAAGGTAATTTGAAATGTTGAAGTTCATTAAGTCTGACGGCTAAGCTCAGCTCAAGTGTGATGGAGCATCACATGGTACAAAGGCTGCACATGGTCATGGATTTGATTCTTAATTATCAGGGAGTCATTTTTTTCTAAACCTGATTTATTTAGCTAAACTAAAAAATATTACATGTATTTCAATAGGTTTTGGTCGCTCTATGTACCCCACATTATGTAATAGATACAATATGAGCGGCCGAAGGCAAGCCATTGTAAATACCATACAGTTCGGACGCGAATATTGTATCTGACTTATTGAATCCAACGATGTATAAGTGGATGTTTTACTATAATTTGGATGATAGGAAACAGTTTGGCCGAGAAAATCCAAGTTAATGTTGAATGCAAATGAGGACGATTCTGTATCCAATTTACAGATGTGTGCTACGCTTATGATTTCTATTGTATTTCCCTCATTAATTATTCATGAATTCGATAATTATCATTAAATTAGCCCTTGTATTACAAATGTCCATGGTTCCATATTTGTACACTGTATTAATGAGGTTGCTTGCACTGTATTTTATTCAGGTGCTTAGATTAAGTAATTCAGCTATAGCGAAAGCTACCACTGGATTCATTGTGAATCTTATATCAACTGATACGCAGAAATTTGATTGGGTGAGTACAAACCTGGCCCGAAATAATTTAATTTTAATTTTTTTTATTTAATTAATTATATATTTAATTAATTAATTATTAATTTATTAAAAAGTCTTTTATACTTTGATCGACGGAAGTCAAATGGAGTGTTTAAACGTGAATGAACAACTCCACTATTTGCGATACAAAAAAAATGCCTGTATTATAATTATAATTATTATTAATATTGATTATTAGAAGCCAGTTATTAGTTGACATTCTTTCTTATTTAACAGGCATCTTACTTCTTGCACTACATCATTCTTGGCCCAATAGAAGCCATCATAGTGTTGTATCTGTTGTGGAGAGAAGTTGGTGTAGCGTCATTTGTGGGGATGGGTATATTACTTCTTCTTGTTCCAATGCAAATGAAAATGGGTGCCATTTTGATGAATCTGAGGTGAGTATTTTAACAGAAACACATACATGATTTTGTATATAAAATAAATAAAATAAAACAAGAAAGAATATATTTTTATTTTTTTATTTTTTATTTATTTAGCTGTTGCCATCTGGCAGAGGCACTGCCATAGATTAGCCTATCACTGCAGGCCTGTAGATTAGCCAATCACTGCAGGCCTGTAGATTATCCAATCACTGCAGGCCTGTAGATTAGCCAATCACTGCAGGCCTGTAGATTAGCCAATCACTGCAGGCCTGTAGATTAGCCAATCACTGCAGGCCTGTAGATTATCCAATCACTGCAGGCCTGTAGATTATCCAATCACTGCAGGCCTGTAGATTATCCAATCACTGCAGGCCTGTAGATTAGCCAATCACTGCAGGCCTGTAGATTATCCAATCACTGCAGGCATGTAGATTAGCCAATTACTGCAGGCCTGTAGATTTAACATCCCCTTATGTAAGCCAGAAGTGAAGGGAGATACGGCCTATGATTTTACATCCTTGTCAGAGAAAACATGAAGGTCTAACCATTTGTAGTCAAATAACTAAGGCAGTACCTTCTTCTCAATTATTTTAAGACCCGAATTGTTGGTCCGTCCAGGGTTATTTTTATGAGCCCTGGAGCAGTTCAATGACTATTTAAATTTCCTTTCTCTAGGCGAAGAGCAGCTCAGTGGGTGGATCAAAGAGTTAAAATAATGAATGAGATCATCAGTGGGATAAGTGTCATAAAAATGTACACTTGGGAATTACCGTTTGCAGATAGATTGGAATATATTAGACGGTAAAACAGTCACCTTAGTTCATTTCTTTTTTCTTTCTTTCCTTCATTCATTTGTTCTTTCATTCATTTATTCACCTTTCCTTCATCCATCCTTCCATAACCAATCATTCATTCCTTTAATCATTTATTTCACTCACTAACTTACACACTAACTTATTCATTGATTAATTAATTGCTTGCTTGATAGATTTGCATATTCATCAATCCATCCACCCACCCATCTATTCATCCACCCATCCATTCTCCCATCCATCCATCCACCCACCCATCCATCCACCCATTCACCCACCCGTCCATCCACCCACCCATCCACCCACCCACCCACCCATCCATCCATCCACCCATCTATTCATCCACCCATCCATCCATCCATCCACCCATCTATTCATCCACCCATCCATTCTCCCATCCATCCATCCATCCACCCATTCACCCACCCGTCCATCCACCCATCCACCCATCCACCCACCCACCCATCCATCCATTCACCCATCTATTCATCCACCCATCCATCCATCCATTCTCCCATCCACCCACCCATTCACCCACCCACCCATCCATTCATCCACCCACCCATCCATTCACCCACCCACCCATCCATTCACCCACCCGTCCATTCACCCACCCAGCCATCCACCTGCCCATTCACCCACCCATCCATTTACCCACCCATCCATTCTCCCACCCACCCATCCATCTATCTATCCACCCATCCATCCACCCATTCACCCACCCGTCCATTCATCCACCCAACCGCCCATCCACCCACCCATCCATCCACCCACCCACCCATCCATCCATCCATTCATCTACTAACTAAAGTTCCTATGACATTCCCTTACAGCAATGAGCTAAAGTGGTTTCTAAAGCTTGCATCCATACGTGGTGTCTTCATGGCTTTCTTCTTCAGCTCAGCAGCCCTGGTATCCTATGCCACATTCCTTACCTATGTCCTTACTGATAACAAGCTAACAGCTCAGAAGGTCTTCACGTGTATTGCACTCTTCAATGCAATTAGAATCAATATGACACTCTTTTTCCCTATTGGAATCACACTAATGAATGAAGGAAGAGTTTCTATTCAGAGAATTGAGGTACTAAACAAATAATAGACAGACAGACAGGGAGACAGACAGGCAGGCAGACAGACAAACAGACAGACACAGATAGACAGACAGGCAGGCAGGCAGACAGACAGACAGACACATAGATAGACAGGCAGGCAGGCAGACACAGACAAACAGACAGACAGATAGGCAGACAGACAGACACATAGATTATTATTATTATTATTACATAGATAGATAGACAGACAAGCAGGCAGGCAGACAAACAGACAGACAGATAGATACATGAATGAAAGAATGATAAATTAATCAGCAGAGCTAGTGGGGTAGTGCACATCTGTACGACTCTGACATGGATATACATGTACATGTATGCACTGGTGTCTTATATGACTCTAAACCACGCATATGTGCTAGCTACAAAATCTATGCCATCTCCATGACATAAATGCCATGTCAGATTGTTGCCCAATTCATTGCAAGTTCTAGTTTTTTGTGGCGGTAGCTGCAACAAAGAATTATATGTTACACTGCGCAGTGTTTCGTTTGACACTTCTCGCAATAACAATTACAAGACAAGTTTATTTTTTTGTTAGGAATTGCTTAACCTGGATGAATTGCATTCACATGGTTTGATCACAACTAAGCTGAGACCAAAGCCTGAAAATTGTGGAATTGTAGCTGAGAATGTTGTAGGATCTTGGAATGAGGTATGAGTGTTTCTCTGCTGTATATTTATATACACTCTTGTATTGCCATACTTTCTTTCCAACTGGCTATCTCCATCATCAGTGCCATCTTTGTCTTGTTAATGATATTCATCATCACCATCATTGAGCACTTTCATTAGAATAACCACTGCCATCTATACCATCACCACCACTGTACCATCACCAACATTCACCATATTAATATATCACCATCACAACCACCACTAACATCATCATCTCCACCACCACTATCATCATCATGTTCTCCACCACTATCATCATCATGTTCTCCAACACTATCATCATCATATTCTCCACCACTATCATCATCACGTTCTCCACTACTATCACCATGTTCTCCACCACTATCATTATATTCTCCACCACTATCATCATCACGTTCTCCACCACTATCATCATCATGTTCTCCACCACTATCATCATCATATTCTCCACCACTATCATCATCATATTCTCCACCACTATCATCATCATGTTCTCCACTACTATCATCATCATATTCTCCACCACTATCATCATCATGTTCTCCACCACTATCATCATCATGTTCTCCACCACTATCATCATCATGTTCTCCACCACTATCATCATCATGTTCTCCACCACTATCACCATCATATTCTCTACCACTATCGTCATTATTATTATGTTCTCCACCACTATCATCATCATGTTCTCCACCATTATCATCATCATATTCTCCACCACTATCATCATCATGTTCTCCACCACTATCATCATCGTGTTCTCCACTACTATCATCATCATATTCTCCACCACTATCATCATCATGTTCTCCACTACTATCATCATCATCACCACCACTATCATCATCATGTTCTCCACCACTATCATCATATTCTTCATCGCCATCCTGATTGATTTATTGATCTAAAATGCCTTCCATTCCTAGGAGATTCTCAAACCAACATTAAATGACATCAGCTTTGAGATAGCGCAGGTACACCATTTGAAGTTATTATCTACATGTATATGTACATAGATTGTATATTACAGTGTAAATACCTCATTCTTTGAACTCAGGGTCAACTACTTGCAGTTGTTGGAGCAGTGGGAGCAGGAAAGGTATGCGGTGTTATTGAAAATATTACTTAGTAACATTAATTGTGTACATAGTTTAAATGCCATCTGGTATTACAGGCTCAGACATTTAAAGCATCTATTTTGCAGTGTTCCACGTTTCTCCACTAACTTTTTTTATGTGTTGAATGTAGTCGTCTTTGCTGATGTCCATCCTTGGTGAGCTGCCATTGAGTAAAGGAACCATTGCAGTCAAAGGCAAGATAGCCTATTCCTCCCAACAGGCCTGGATTTATAATGGATCCTTAAGAAATAATATTGTATTTGGCAATGATTTTGATGAATCAAGATACAATGAAGTCATCACAGCTTGTGCCTTGGAAAGGGTGAGCCATTGTGTGTGATCATAGTACTGAATCTCTTGAATACAGCCCTTTGCAAATATTCTGTAAATCAAGTATATCAGTATATCCATATATCGGGTGCATTATGGGTAATCGAAAAAGTCCCCTAAATGATGTTTCACGCATGCAAGCAACATTGGTGAAACTCTAGAATGTTATGTAATTTAGTCTCTAGTTTGTTAGTTTGTAAACTTGTCTCTGCTGCATATTTTGTGGAAAAACTAGTATTACCCATAATGCACATATACTGATATGCTTGATTTACAGAATTTTTACAATCAGCTGTATTCCATCAACTATTTGACTGATTTGATTTGACTATACAGTCATTCTCAAAAAAGGTTGTCCAGATGAAAAGACTACCGCAATACTACAATAAAGTCACATGATTCACTATGTATTCAATTTCCTCGCATGGAATTTCAATTGGAGATGCAAAAGTACACGGCATTGTGAGAACTGAATGTAACATTTGGCGCTGGTATCAACTCGCAGTTCCGCGCGCAGGAATTGAAAACATAATGAATCACGTGATTTTTTGTAGTATTGTAGTCTTTTCATCTGGACAACCTTTTTGAGAATGACTGTACATGTATATCCTGCATTGTCAGTGTGAATACACAGCTGTACCTGTCTGTCTGACTCGCTAACTAACTGACTTACTCTTTTACAGGACATTGAACTCCTGTCTGATGGAGACATGACCCTAGTAGGTGAGAGAGGTGTGTCACTTAGTGGAGGACAAAAAGCCCGAGTAAATCTAGCCAGGTAAGACTGGGAATGTCGAAGTTATACTGCATGTATATATACTGCTATGAAAACACTTTGATAGAACATCTACTGTTCAGTGTAAATTGTGTTAGACTGAGACTAACAGGCCATATGGAATGTATAATACATACAGCTTATTTAATGGTTTGACAGATAATATGTGCGGATATTTTACGAGTTGCGTAGTATTTTTCTGAGCCTGTATCTGAGCCCATAGGGTGAGGAAAAATACGAGCAATGAGTAAAATGTCCACAAGTATTCGGTCAAACCATCAAATAAGGGGTATATTATTCCACTCTTCAATTGATTTTCATGCGCGCGCAAGCTACTGTGTAATACGCTGGCATATTTTGCGTGTTCTCTTGCCCTTATATGGTAAAATGATTCACGAGTGGAATAATAATGTACAGTTCATCGATTCTCTAAAACTAATTTCCAGGCTAGCCAGTTATGAATTTGAGGAATGCACAAGAAACGAAATAGAATAAATGTCATTAATAACACGTGGGATTCGTTATGCACATGCATGCATAATATTTCTTATCAACAGAGCTGTTTACTCTGATGCAGACATCTTTCTATTGGACGATCCTCTAAGTGCTGTGGATGCTAATGTCGGAAGGCACTTGTTTGACAAGTAAGATTATTGTACAAGTTTTCAGATCGATTCTGACAGTCCATAGTCCAGAACTGGCCCCACTTTTCTCAATAATTACATAAATACTGGGCGCGAAAGAAATATAACAACTACGAGAAGCGCGCGCGTAATCTAAGGAAATTGAGAAAAGTGGGTCCCACTTTTATCGTCTCTCTCTAGCCCAGCTCTTCTCTTCTGCTCTTTGCCGCGTGCGTAGATAAAAGTGGGTCCAGTTCTGGACTAGTCGACAGTCCATGACCTTGGCTTGATGGCGTCTAAAGTTGAATCATTTTAACCCAAGGCAAGAGACTGTGAACTGGTTGAATACTTAATGCTACGTTATGGCACTCACTTGCATCAACGTCCCTGGACTTGGAGTGGCTTACGTGTATTCACTGCTTTCTTGTTTATTGTTCAGGTGTATTTGTGGATATCTTGCAAGCAAGCCACGTGTTCTAGTTACTCACCAAACTCAGTTTTTGAAGGATGCTGATATACTCCTTGCTTTGTCTGAGGTAAACCTTGACACATGATTGATATTATTGAACTCTGCCTATGGCTGAATGGACTTGCTTGACGATTGGGTCATAACCTGTTCATTGTCGAATTGCAATGCACTCTTAAAAGAGTTATAACGTAATGTGACAAGCCTTATGAATTTGCATGCAGGTTGTAAAGGCCTGTAGTTTCTTTAACCTTCTTCAACTATATTTGCACCACAGGGCGAGTGTATTGCTAAAGGTACCTACCAGGACCTCTGCCATGCTGGTGTAGACTTCATGACCCTTTGTGCCGATCCTGAAGAAGAGGACAGAGACTCTGCTATTGAAGACAATGATGTCGATGTCGAAACCGCTCGACCTGAATTCAAGCGTGAGTTTAGCCGTCGATTAAACCTCACTCGTCAGTTCAGTCGCCAAGATAGCATCCCTGCATCTGAGAAAGTGGAAGTAGTTCGGGGGTCTTCGTGTCATCTTAATCATCGTTTGAGTCAACGACTAGAGAGTACACTGTCTGTGGCATCTCAAGCAGCCGCAGAAGTCTCTGTTTATGTGAGTACATGGTTGTAGTGATCAACGACTCATTTATCTGACTACGCCATGGATTACACTTTGATTCTATAAAACAATAACTAGCATTATGAATTGTGGTCGGGGTGGGTTGCTGAGGAAATGGTTAAGGGACAATCCACTAGCAGGCTAGCATGTTACAATTGGCCCTTCCCCTTCTCTCTCCCGTCAGCTAAGCAAGCTAAAAGACTAGAAATGCCTGCTTTCCAGAACACACAGATGGTTGTCCTTATTAGATTACTCTTGCTTTGAATTATAATATTATAATAAGTACATCATATATGTCATTTGTTGTTCCTTGATTGTTTTTAAACCATTACTGTTTTCACAGGATGAAGATTTGGTGCCCAAAGAAACGAAACAAGAAGGTGCTGTCACCCTGCAGACGTACAAACGCTACCTTCAATCACTCCATAGTGCAGGGGCTGCTTCGTTTGTGTTCTTCCTCTTCATTATAACTCAGGTGATTATTTTAGTGTAATACTAGAAATCGATATACCTTGGGTTCTCCACCACTAGAATCGATATACCTTGGGTTCTCCACCATTAGAATCAATATACCTTGGGTTCTCCACCACTAGGATCGATATACCTTGGGTTCTCCGCCACTAGAATCGATATACCTTGGGTTCTCCACCACTAGAATCGATATACCTTGGGTTCTCCACCACTAGGATCGATATACCTTGGGTTTTCCACCACTAGAATCGATATACCTTGGGTTCTCCACCACTAGAATCGATATACCTTGGGTTCTCCACCACTAGGATCGATATACCTTGGGTTCTCCACCATTAGAATCAATATACCTTGGGTTCTCCACCACTAGAATCGATATCCTTGGGTTCTCCGCCACTAGAATCGATGTACCTTGGTTTCTCCACCACTAGAATCGATGTACCTTGCGTTCTCCACCACTAGGATCGATATACCTTGCGTTCTCCACCACTAGAATTGATATACCTTGGTTTCTCCACCCGGCACTAGAATCGATATACCTTGGGTTCTCCACCATTATTCTCCACCACTAGAGTTGATATATTCCGTGTCTCCACCACTGAAGCATTTTAAAAATTACTAGAAAATGTGACGATATATTCTTATTTTACTTTCATGTTTAGGTCGTCTTCATGCTTGCTGACTGGTGGCTGTCTGAATGGTGAATTTCCTTCTTTTCTTATTTGGTCATTTTAAATAGACTTCATAGTACCTACAATATTGTATTTAAGATGATGATGATGGTGGTGGTGGGTGGTCAATGATTTTATTCTCAAGTATCCATTAAATTATGTTTTGTGTGATTTCCTCAGGTGCAACGAGGAAGAGCAACATGACATAAAAACCCAACAATACAAGAACGCCAACCACAGTGTCAACTCCACGACCATCGCCCCGCCTGTCCCACTGGACCGCAATCTTTACCTTGGTGTATATAGTGTCTTAGCTATTGGTCTACTTATACTCACTACCCTCAGAACACAGCTATTCTACAGGATTACTATAGCTGGTTCACGTATTCTGCACTCTAAAATGTTCTATGGTTTGCTGAGGGCCCCATCTTATTTCTTTGACACTAATTCTATTGGTAAGTCGAGCAGAACTCTTGAAGATTCGATATTACAATAATATTTATTTGGAGTTTGTGTAGGACAATCCTTCTTCAGTACTCTCCAGCAAGTAGCTTGTTGTTTTCTAAATCTAAATGTTGTACTGTTTTTATACGTACAGGTCGAATTCTGAACCGTTTTTCTAAAGACATGGGATTCATCGATGATATGATGCCGTTTATCGTGTGTGACTTCACTCAGGTGAGTTACTGTTACCATTTCGTTGAACCAGGGTAGACAGACAGACAGACAGACAGACAGACAGTATTAGACTATAAGTATCATAGGTAAGCGCGTTAGCATATCTGCGCATAATAAATACACTTTTATATGCGCAGACAATTACGTCAAACTCACTGTACTTAGCACCATTGTTCATATTATTATTATTAATTATTATTATTAATAGTGACTGGTACTGTGTAAACCCAACCTCAGTTCAGTTGTTGCAATAATTGTGTTTTCCATGATATAGACGTTCTTGATGGTATTGGGTATCATGTGTCTAGTGGCGGTCAACAATCCCGTCACCTTTGCTATAGTCGTGCCAGTCGTGATCATGTTTTGGTATTTGAGGTCGTACTACATGAAGACGTCTAGAGAAGTCAAGAGGATAGAAGGAATAAGTGAGTTAGAGAAAATAACAGCGTACAGTCGTGCAGGAATCACTGCTTAACTTATTGTAAACCACTTCACGCCACCATTATTTTAACACAGCGCACTTCTCTCTGTACCACAATCTCAACACACCTCAACACACATCAACACACTTCAACACACCTGAACACACCTGAACACACCTGAACACACCTCAACTCACCTCAACACACATCAGCACACCAACACACCCCAGCACACATCAACACATGTCTGAAACCTTCACCACACACATCATCATACAGCAACGCATGGCGCTGTCCGCCTATCATTCTGCACCGCAAGGTTTCATTGTGCTTTAACGGTACAGAAATGCGGTGTCTTGCTTTGTAGGTCGAAGTCCTTTGTTTGGCCACGTTTCTACAACTCTGCTGGGCCTGGACACTATCCGAGCTTTTGGCGTCGAACAGACGTTTACTGATCAGATGAATTACTATCAAGACGAACACACACGAGCTTGGATGACTTTCATCTCGTCCTCGGCGTGGCTGAGTTACAGACTCGACCTGTTGTGTGTAGCGTTTATCTCCTTTGTTGCTCTTGTTTCACCGGCGCTGAAAGGCAGTAAGGATTCTCACACAAGAACTAAATTCAATGTTTAGGAGGGGTAGGGTCATTCCTTGTATGTAGGCCCACAGGAAGCCCAACCACAGGAAGCCCAACCACAGGAAACCCAACCACAGGGAGCCCAATATTATCGCGTGCGCTCAACCACAGGGAGCCCATTCAAAAACAACACGGGTGTATACATGTATTTTTAACAATAGCCTTAAAAGAAATATTTGATTTGCCTGTGGCCTATCTTGGCCTACCTTGTATACGGATGCTTTTTTATCAACTAACACGACCTTGTAATTTAAAAAATATTATATGTGCAGTCAGGCATCGTGTAATATATGTTGTAATGTGTTTCAGCTCTAAGTGCTGGAGTGGTTGGTCTCACCCTCTCCTATGCTATCATGATATCTGGTGTCTTCCAACAGTGTGTGCGACAGAGCGCAGAAGTCGAAAACATGGTGGGTTTCTAGACGTTTCTTATTTGTAAAGCCCACTGTTATTCCTTAGTCGCATTATACATTACACTACGGCAGTATTTGACTGAACGTAAAACCCGAGAAATCTTGCTCGTGTAGATGACAAAAACATCGCCAATTTTTCCTTGTCAAGGAAAACTTGCTCGTGTAGATGACAAAAAATTGTCAATTTTTCCTTGTCAAGGAAAACTTTTAAAGGAAAACTTGTTCGTGTAGATGTGGCTTTAGTGCAGTTAGTTCTTCGGCATGTTAGCTTAGAACGCCAGCTAAAAAGGTAGAGGAAAATCTCGCTCTGTTCTCTTTGTGGTGGGTGAATAAATATATTTGTTGGGTATATAGAAGTCGGAGATGCAGTACATGTACAAACTGATGTAGGGTAGCCGCTTAATAGAGGGCCGCTTAATGCAGGTTCGATTCTGTTGTAACTAATGTGTATTTTTAGATGACATCAGTTGAGAGGATTTTGGAGTACACTGATCTAGAGCCTGAAGCTCTACCGGAGACAGACGTCAAGCCTCGCAAGGGTTGGCCTGATAAAGGACGAATTACATTCGAGAACATGTCATTTTCCTATCATAAAACCCTGCCTAATGTACTACATAACGTTTCATTTCAAATCAAATCCATGGAAAAGGTACTGTTGATTATGGGCACAGGGGGGGGTATTCAGGGGTATCAGTGACGGGGAGGTGCAAAGACCTTTTTGGGGTTTGAAATTCGCGGCTTGGGACTTTTTTGGGGTTATCAATTTTCTGGTGGACTTTTTTTGATATAAAGATTCTGCCAAGGACTTTTTTGGGGGTTGATAAAAATGATATCCTACCGTTCTCGATTTTATGCGGAGAAAAATTGGACTTTTTTTGGTTACGATTTTGGGCGTTGGACTTTTCTTGGGTCTTGTTTTTGCGTAATGGACTTTTTTTGGGTTAAAAAGTTTGGCCTCATTCTCACCTCCCCGTCACTGATACCCCTGAGTACCCCCCCTGGGATTATGGGCATGGATTTTAGCCTGTAACAGTGTTGCTTTGTTTCCAAGAAGATGAAAAACGAACCCAATTTGAAGAGGTCCATGCAAGAATAGTGTAAATGACTTTTGATCAGAATCCAAAATCTCCTTTGGAATTCAAAGAGCTTAAAAGGAGAATTTAGTTTTTGATCAGAGATCACTTACGTTGGAGCTCTTCATTGCTTCAGCCCCTTTTTACAACCTAGCAAAAGTCATACTGCAAAGGAAGAGTAGTAGTACAGTAGTCCTTGTATTGTTCAGGTTGGTGTTGTCGGACGTACAGGAGCAGGCAAATCGTCTCTTCTCTCTACTTTGTTTCGCTTGGCTGAACCAACTGGTCTAATTGAAATTGATGGATTGAACATCAAACTGTTGGGCTTGAGAGATTTACGCAGCAAGATCTCTATAATACCACAAGTAAGCTCATTATTATTATCATTATTATTAATATTAATTTTATTGTTATCATTATTATACACAGCCTGTTTGTAAACGGGCGCAGGCGATTTCCGCACGTGGTACCACAGGGAGCCCAAACACGCCCTACCACAGGAAGCCCATAAAAGATGTGCATATGAATAATATATTTTTATCACATTAGCTTCGGAAGGAATAGTTAAGTTGGGCTGCCTGTGGCCTATTCGTATCGAGTGGCATACTTACATGTATTATAGTGATGTTAATGCTGTACTGTATCTCTAGGAACCAGTTATATTTAGTGGAACAATGAGAAAGAACATTGATCCTTTCAATGAGTATAGTGACGTTGAACTATGGAAGGTTCTAGAAGAGGTATGATCTATCTGTATACCTATCTATCTATCTATCTATCTATCTGCCTGTATCCCCAACCCACCCGCCCGTCCGTCCGTCCGTCTGTCCATCTGTCCGTCCATCCATCCATCCATCCATCCATCTATCTACATGTATCTATCTATCTTATCCCAATATCTGGTTTTAGTGTGTCATTCTGTGTAATGTGGTCTGTGCAATAACAGTGTAAGTGACCTGCGATCAATATCCAAATTCTTCTTTGGAATTCAAATAGACAAGAGGAGAATTTAATATTTGATCAGAAATCACTTATCTTACCTGGATCGACTCTTAAGTCACTCTTTAGGGCCAGCTTTTGAAGGTGTCTGCCTAGCTAGGAATACTTGCTTAAACAATAAAATAATGCTACAGGGACCATATTTACATGCTAGTGCGGGGTCTGATTAATTAAATGGGTGTCTGTTTTGAGAATTGACCATCATGAGAATTGATAGTTAGTTAACCATATCAATTCTTATTTAATTTAATAATTTTTATACATATTTTTGTACATTTAATTTTATATATTATAGATATTAGTTTCATATATTTTACTATTAGTATTGTTAAGTGCTATCAAGAGACCATGAGGGACTCTGTCCCTCATGGTCTCTTGGCGCTATTGTTTTTTTAGAAGAAATAACGCTATATAAATAAAGATTATTATTATTATGTACATTTTGTATTGTTGAACTGTAGTTCTGATTTTTTTTAAATACAATATTATTCACTAGGTTCAACTCAAATCAGCAGTCGAAGGTCTCCCTGACAAGCTTGAATTTGAGATAGCAGAGGGTGGCTCTAACTTTAGTGTTGGACAGAGGCAGCTTGTTTGCTTGGCTAGAGCAATATTACGACATAGTAAAGTACTTGTCATCGATGAGGCTACAGCCAATGTTGACCCAAGGTTAGAGCTAATTAGTTGTAGTTGAAAAAACGGTTGTCATTGTTTTATTGGAGGATTTGTTAAATCAGTCAACAATCAATACGTTTCCTATTCCGTCTCCAGTGAAAACTGGGGTGTAAATATAAGACTTCCAACATGTATATGTCACCATCTCATAATTGTGTTTCAGAACTGATGCTTTGATTCAGACTACCATCCGGGACAAGTTTAAAGAATGCACTGTCTTGACCATTGCCCATCGCTTACACACAATAATGGACTCTGACAGAGTTATTGTAAGTACATTTGATCTTTAATGCATGCATTAATTGGCATATAATTGAGAATGAATGTTGTATTCAGATCTCTTTTCTAGTGGATGAGTTATCTACACTTGCAGAGATATGGATAGCATTAGACTACAGGCCCTGGTTGCATGAAAGGTGAATAAGCACTATCCACCGGATAAGTCTTATCTAACGGATAAAACTGATGCAGTTATCCAATAAATTTTATCTGGTGGATAGGCTATTCACCTTTCGTGCATGCAACCAGGCCAGGTGTTTGTAGATATATATCTGCATGTCTAGTGTAGATTAATCATCGATGTATCAACCACAATTCACAGGTTTTAGATGCTGGTCATATCAAAGAATTCGATGCACCATACATCCTCTTGAAGAATGCCAGGACCATCTTCTCGCAACTTGTCACTCAAACTGGAGCAGAGGAAGCCAGGAAGCTTTATGAAATAGCGCGAGAAGCTTACTATGAGCAAAGGTCCCTTCCCGAGGACAAGGAATCAGAAAATCCTTTTGAGGTAACAGATACAGATGGCATTCCTGAAGTCGAAGTTATAAATCCAGCAGATAATGGAGAAGCTGCAAAACTACTTCAGTTTGAGACAAACTTATAATAGTGTTATTATAAAGTATGCGTGTATATATATAGCTAATTGCATAATCGTTGTCGGGTTGAAAATCATAAATCATAGAAGCTGAGACCGCAAGGATGGATGGGAAATCAGTTCATGACCCGCATTACATACAGATATATTCAATGTTCTCGTAGTTTTGAAGGTATATGAGCTATTTAACTAAGATCCTACAAGTCTGGATAAAAAGGTCGATCATTTGACAATGTTATTTGAGAGTTTTAATTTCCCAGAATTCCTTTTGGTCATAGCTTTCATGATTTTCAACCCGACAACGATTATGAAATTAGCTATATATTTTCCATTTTATACAAAAAAGAAGAAGTACATTTTCATGCAAAATAAAAATTTGAAATTGTTGATATTTAATTATGATTCCAAAATGTGAAAAGGTGATGAAATTATATCTTACAAAATATTTGTCAAGATGATCGAATGACTATCTAGAGTGGATTAAATTACAAATTTTTTGACCAGCTTGAGATAATTTTAAAATAGAAATATTCCTCTATGAACAGAAAAATCTTAGGGTTTGTTACTACATTTATTATTTTAGTTTATCAAAATTTTTAATGAATGTGTAATCTAGGTCGTGTAATAGAAAATATTTTTGTCAAAAATTTTAATTATTTATTTAAGTTGCGGTAGTTAGTTTATTAATATCGATTCATCCTTCCCCCCTCCCCTCCCACATACATACAAGTTGTAACCTACATACACTGCAGGACCATAGCCACCAGTGTTTCAGTGGTCCGATTTTCAAACTTTGTTTTTCATAAACAAATATCTGAATAATTAAAAATGTAAATAAATTGGAACTGTTTGATTTGAAAAGTGGTCAGGTTTCACCGCCCTGCACTGTGGAGCCCTTCTATGACGAGCCTATAAATGCAGTGAAAGAGACTGACACTACCACAAATTAAGACTAACTAAATGCTGTCTGAATGAGAACAAGCTCAGATTGATGGGATAAATCCTCCACCCCTCCCTCCCTCCCCAAGCTCAACCTGCAACATGAAGTGAACAGTAAATCTCCAACTTAACCTGGCATCCTAAATGCATAACCATATATTTACGATGCAAAAATACATATGTTTATCAATATCACTCTTTTATTAAATCATTTTTAAAATAAAATTCTGTTGTTAAAAATCTCAAGCTCTCCAGTCTTTCTCTCTGAATAATTTACCCCTCGATCTGCCCTCACATATATAAATAAAATAGCTACAGTACGACTCAAAATACCTACAAAACTTTTAAAAATGTAGCACAGATAATAAGTTTAAAAACAATGTTCACAGCAAATCATCTTTTTAACGGTCTCAACAATCCATGACAGTCTATTTGTTTGCTAGTAACCGTCTTGTCGAAGCGTCGCTATCATCTGGTTTTGTCATCTTCTGACTCGAGGTCTTCTTCAAATGGCTCCCCAACGCCAGAATGATCCATCAGGTCTGTAAGGTTCTTTTCTATCTCGTCTATTTTCTTGCCTGTGTCGTTTATCCTTTTCACAATCGCATCTTCGGCTGATTGGAACTTGTCCTGCATACTCTGCAATGTTCCCTCGACAAACTGGATCAATTCTGGAACAGTTTTGGGGTTTGGGTTTTCCATGATCGCTCTAGAATGAACAAAAGTGTATCTCAGATTTGTGCTTTCGCTTTGGAGAGTCGTAGAGAATGATAAACTCACCGATAAGATGCCTGAATTTAGCTCAGCTTCAAGACTTGTTCTTCTTTCTTGCTTTGTTAAAATATGGATGGCGTCCCTGGTGCAACTAGCACGCTAAGCGGTATTTGATTGGCTTTAGGCGCGTAATTTTGCATCAACCAATCAGACACCAGTATCGAACGCCGATATAATTTTCTTTTCGCGATCTTATTTTGTTTACTTTTATTTTATTTTATTTTCAGAGAAAGAAAAGAAAGTCACAAATTCCAAAAAACAAAGAGCTTGTTCAAAAATATGTTCGTTTTACAAATAAAGTATAATAAATAAATAAATAAATACGCTTTTTGGACGCAGTTTGAAGTTAAAATTCAATATATTTCAATATGAGATTTTTTTCTCATCGAACAAACCACAAATAAAATGAAATAAAATTATTCGTAAAACCATGGAAAGTTTTTTATGTATTTCAGATCTCATAGTACAACGCATTATATCTTTAGTTTTCGCTAAGTAAGTTAATATTAAAAGTGCGTAAAGGAATGAAATGAAGGTATAGAACCTCGTCTTAGGGGTGGATCATTAGAAATCTCGGGAGGGGGGGGTGACAATTCCCAAAAAAAAATTCCTGCAAAGAAAAAATGTCCCAAAAAAAAATTCCTGCAAGTACCCTACCACCTAAAAAAAGAGCTACACATCTCAAAAACAAATTCCTGCAGAGAAATACAGGTACAAAAAAAAATCGTGCCTAAAAAATATTTAACCCCCCCTCCCGAGATTTCTAATGATCCACCCCTTATGTACTATGACATTTACAAAGTCCTTTGGGGTCTCAGCAAAAGAAATATCAGAGAAGTATTTCAGATTCCAGATGTTCCGACGAAGTATCGATTCAATTTTGACGTCGATCTGTCGATACGAGATCGAGCAGCTGTCTGTGTACATCGTCACCAAGGCAACTGGACGCTTCTAAATATTATTTCAGCCATATTGAAAGTAGTGCATGCTGCTAGACTAGCTGTAAAGTTCTACTGATATTCCTTCACTAAATACGGGTGCGATGGCATCCTCACACTCAGAGCGATCCGATACGTTTCCCAGAATCCCAAAACAAGGCTTGATGGAGTCAAAACAACAGCGTAATTTAACTTATCTCGAGGATACAGGATTCGACATTCGAGAACTCACTCGAGATTCTGGCAATGAACGACAGTTGTACAGGAACTCACCACCTATGATTGTGGGATATCGTAAATCTGGTAGTCAGAACAGTTCCAGGAATAACTCACCTGTACAAAGGAGGATTGAGGTTAGTTATAACATTCAAACTAGAATTTATTTACAAGGTACAAATGTAGTTTAATTGTTGCTTTTCTACTTCTTTTGTCATTTTGGCTTTGCTTTGTATTTAATAAAGCTAAATATAACTTAATTTACGATACAATATATTGGCTTATTTTAGTTTATCTATAACCAAATACAAATAGTTTCCTTTTTTCTTTCTGTTAAGCTTAATATTTAAATAACTGAATTCAAGCTAAATGTTTCTGAATTCGAATCAGGACGTAGAATTAACGGACCTTCGATCATTTTCACTTGATCGATTTTATTTCTTTCTGAGACTGTGAAATAACTTGACAACATTTCTAAAAGGTACTTTCTTAACTAATTTTGCTATAGATTTTTCGTTAGATAACATTAGGTTTGTATACTGAAGAATAGAACGGCAGGCAATCACCATTAATTATTGAACATTGACTTGGTGTTCTTTATCATTAGCAACGAAAAACTGTCAATAAACTTACAATATTTATTGCCCCTTACAATTGAACTATCCCAGATGTTTACATTTCTCTTGTTAGCTTTGTGAAGACGTTGCACAGACAACAAGTGTTCATTGTTTCTTTTTAAATGGACTAAGTACTTAATTTTACATGTAAAACTTTGAATTTTATTTAATAACAGGTTAGCAATATGTATAGAATTAATAATATTGATTGTTTTACATCAGGGAGAGCAGGTTGGCTCAACAGGGAGAAGTCCTTCCATCTCACTGGACCTCGGATCATCGTTTGATGATGCACAGCTGCTAAGAGATAGAATATCAAGATTAACACAGGATAAAGAACATATATCTTCACAGGTATTTAGCTGCGATCAAAATTTCGGTTATGTTATATTTGTTTATACAATGGAATTAACCGGCATGCACCTACAATGTACATGTATATGGCCACCCCCTATTTGTGGCCACTTGCCATTTTCCCAACGATGGCCACTTAATATGGGTTCAACTGTATTTCATTTTCTTTTATAAGCAAATGTTTTTTGTGTATGTCATCCTAAAATACTTTCCTTAATAATATTATTACTTTTCTTCTTCCTTCTGTCATTCATTGTTCCTAGTTTATTTCTTTGATTTCTTTTTCGTTTCTCTCATTTTTCCTTCCATCCTTATTTCCATCTTGCTTAAATGCTAAATGTAATTCTTTCAATATCTATTTTAGTTAGCCCATTATAGGAATAATGCTGAAACAGCCCAGACTGACTTAGCAGCTGAAAAAGTAGTCTCATCAAGATCACAGAATGAGGTACTGTTACATTTAGAGTCGTTTTCGTATGAGTTGGAAGTAGTTACGGTACGGTTCGTAACGTGTGGTGACCATATCGCGACATCATCATGCTGTGTCCAAGCATGCTGATTGGTTGAGCGATGATTTTGCGTGCTGTGATTGGTTGAATACAATGTCTTCGGTTCCATACCGTGAACATAACTCTGTGCCGTAGGTTTCCCACTCATATGAAAATGACTCTAACATTCTTAATTTATGTACAACAGGATGAAAGAGTTATTAAAATATTTAAAAAAATGTTTGTGACGTGATGATTGTGATTTGTTTTATATCAGCAACGAGAACTGCAGCAAACAATAGGAGAAAAAGACCAGAAACTAATGGAGCTCAGAGTAAGTATTTATGTAGCAAATGTTTGATACCATAGTGAACACTTTGTATATAAGAGGCTGTCTAACTTGCTAGTTAGTTTCCTTATACATTGCAAGGACAGCTAGGAAGAAATCTAATACGGTATTCATCAGATTTCAAATTTATAAGTCTGGTATCAGTGAAGTTTCTTTTGAACTTCCTACATGTATGTTTAATTTAAACTATCTTGACAGGTGCGTAGCGAGGGTGGGGCATGGGGGAAGCTCCCCCCTGAAAAAAATGTCCAGCAATTATGTATATATAATCAAGATGAATTATATGGATAAAATTATTATGCCTTTATCTGTCAGAGTCGCCCCCCTCTAATCACCCGTCCTCTCCCTATGCCACTGACAAATAATACCAAGCAGTTGTACTAATTCTGTCATTATCATGAAATGCAGTGTGACATTGAAAGTGGAAAGCAAAGTGAAGCCAGATTGCAAGCCTTGGTGAATTCTCTCAGGCAGAGAGTTCGCGAGGCTGAAGATGACGCTGAAGACCGAGAAAACATTGCCTCAAGAAGTGATGTAACAATCATGTCATTACGCAAAGAATTACAAAGTTTACAAGACAAACTACAACAGTCAGACGTGTCTCTTAGACATCACATTTCTGCTGAAGAAGATGTTGCAAAAAGGGCAGTGAGCTGGGAAACCAAAGTAAGATTTATACTTTATTTGCTGATCTACTTCTTCTGTTTGTCTTTGGCCATTTAAAGCTTTATGGCTCAGCAGTAGATTAGTGCAGAGAAACTGTAAGAAATGTTATAGATATGTTACTCTTTGAACTCTCGCTGAATGAAAAAGAGGAGGATGTAGAGAGAAAATGTGATATAAAGATGCTTTACAAATCACGCTTCAACACATTGAATTTCAAACCTATGCCTGGAAATATTGAAAGTTTGAGCTAATTATTAGCTATAATAATTATTATTCTCTTGTTGCAGTGTGGAGAGCTGCGCCATCAGATTGTCAAAGCACTACAGCTTGATACAAGTGATGTTGTAAGTGTGGCAACTGAATCGTTGATTGCAAAGGTACGCAACCTTTAGTGCTTGTAGTTTAGCTCATGATGAGTCTTTATTAAGCCATTCTCTTCATGTTTAAAGATTGCAGAAATGACCAGGGAGAGGAAAAGCTTGATTGACAAGGCCAACTCACTGACGAGGAATATTCATGAAAGTAATATGGAAGCTAAAGCTAGCAGGTGAGATTGGAAACCAACTGCCATCATCATCATTGCACATTACCACTACATGTACCATCATCATCATCACACATTACCACTATCATCATCATAATAATAATATAATATATAATATACACCTGTTTTCATAAACGTTGTCCAAATAGAAACCAGTTGTCATCATCATCAACAATCATCATTAGGAATTAATTATCATCATCATTACGGCATATAACAATAGCATTAGTATTCGAGCATGACAAGTTTTCAATCAGTGAGTTCTAGAGGTAAACGAAGCTCTCTGCACATCATCTGGCTGACAATTCAAGGTTACAAGTTGTATATTTAATATCATGATAATTATCATCCTAAACAACAAACCCATCAAACAACTATTTTCTATTTGGACAACGTTTAATGAAAAACAGGTGTATGTCGGTTCTTATATAGCGCATTTCACAATGTCTCAATGTGCTTTACAACCGATGGAGGACTTTTTCGGGCTGCATATATATGAAGGCGCCTACGGCAGCCGAGCAGCTTACAATCATGAGGAGTTAGTACGTTAGTGTGTTATGCCTCCGATTTGAAGTAGGCTGTTGAACCGGGTAATCCTAATCATGTATCATTGGGTACCTATCTTTTGGTTATCATCGTCATCATCATCATCATCATCAATTTGGGTACAATCATCATTATGGTTATCATCATCGTCATCATCATCATCAGCACATATGTACCACCATGATCATCAGCAATTTCATCATGGTTATCATCATATCAACATTTCACTTAAATCATCATCATCATTTCACATTACCACTACCATCATCATCAACAATCATCATCATGATTATCATCATCATCAACAATCATCATTATGGTTATCATCATCATCATCACACATTACCACTACCATCATCATCAACAATCATCATCATGGTATCATCATCATCATCATCAACAATCATTGTGGTTATCATCATCATCAGGTGCACATTCCAGGTTACCACCATCATCATCATCAATCATCATCATCATGATCATTACCACCATCATCATCATCAACAATCATATCATGACAAGTCATCACAAACCATCATTACGGCTATCAATCATTCTGACCACTATCATAATCAACAACAACTTTATAATCATCATTCACAGACATCAGCATGCAATAGCATCATGATCACCAGCACTCGGTACCATGGATGCGTTATAACCATCATGATCACCATGATGTCATCATCATCATCATCGAGTCACCAAACTGGTAACATAGATAACCGATCATGATCGCCATGCATCACATCATCATTAACTTCATTGTGGGGAGATATCACCATCAGGTGCAATAGCAGAAAGCAGCATCATCAGTCATCATCAATGCCTTTCATCATGATTGTTTGCATTTGGTTTTTGCAAGGGAGCCCAAGCTCAAGTGTCGGCCTAAACCAAGTCTTATCGCATTTGCATATTTACAGTAAAACTTTTTTTCACTAATGTGTTGTGAAATCGGACACGAAACGGCGAAAGCTACAAATGGCGCAAGAAACGGATGCGTTAGTATCGAAAGCGTGATGTCTTGCAGCAGCGAGTCAGGGAAATGGAGATAGAAGTCGATAGGTTTTACGAAAAATCTTGACATACGGAGGGATGTTTTAAAGCCACATACATTTACTGTAAATATACAACGGTCTTCACAGATAATGAGCTTGGGCTCCCTGTGGTTTTTGTTTTTTGTTTGTTTTCTTGTTAACTTACTAGTATGTGATTGTCAGTCAGATAGTCAATCTTTTCCACGTTTTCAGTTGTTTCTTTGTGGGTTGGTTGATTTAATAAGTAACATTTTGATGTAACGTTTTAAGGCTCAAGTCAATGGAACAAGCGTTGCAAACTAGCGAGTACACTGGACAAGCCACTCATATCAAGGTACAAATGAGTGTATGCGCACGGTCGAAATTATACTTTTATTCTCGGCGTTTGATGGCCACGCCAACTTTGCTAGACGACGCGTGGGACACAAGATGAATACTGTCATTTATAGCCGTAAATCCACCAAGCTGCGGTATTGCAGAAAGATTTTTCAAATGAAGGAAATTGACACAACTTCGTTTTCTAATAAGTTTGCATAATTTTTCCGCGAATAGCGCGCGCCTTACACCGTAAATCGTTCCTCGATGGTTATGTGCTCCCCTTTTATAGTCTCATTGATGTGCCCAAACTAAAGCGTTATTTCTTTTTCTAGTTGTATGATTTCAAGCGTCAACTTGCACGGTTAGTAACGCCCCCAGACGAGGAGGTGAGTGAAGATGAGCAATCGATATTATCAAAAGTGGATGTTATTACGAAGCGATACAAAGAACTAAGATTGGTAAGTCGTAAATATCGTTAATCTGTATAATAACACTCTTGGTAGAAATGAAAAAAGGGAGGGGAGGAGCGAAGTTGTGAAATAGAGGGAGAACTTTTCTTGCCCTTCTTCTTCTCTTTTACAACCATGTTCATGCCACGTGACCAGAGGTCTACCAGAACATGTCCAGACTACTGCATTGCTATTTCCTCCTCGATGCATTTGCTCCTTCATGTCAGGCATGCGTGCATCTTCACTGTTGCGCAAGCATAAGAACTTGTGTCATCTAAAACGGTCCCGATGCAGTTGCACGAAAGGTGAATAGCGCTATCCACTAGATAAGTCTTATCCAACGGATAAAACTGATGCAGTTATCCGTTGGATAGGACTTATCAGGTGGATAGTGCTATTCACCTTTCGTGTAACCCGGGCCAGTAAAACAACTTTTGTCCTTTCGTCAGGCCCGTTTTCACAGTGAAAAAGGCCTCTTGTGCTTGTGCTTATGTCAGGCCCATTTTCACAGTGAAAAAGGCCTCTTATGCTTGCTCTTGCATCAGGCCCGTTGTATAACAGCGGCCTGTTGTGCTTGTGCTTATCCTTGTATCGCTAGTGGAAACCAACCAACCCTGTTGTCAAGGGTAACGTAGTTCTAATAACCTATAACCTAATAACCTATAACCTAATGTGCCTATTCTTTTTTCAGACGTCCGAATCGATGTGTGTTCAAGTCAGAAACCTCTCAGATGAACTCGATAGCCAACGAAGCCTCCATCGTACGACCCTCAAACGAGCCACACAAGCCGAGACGCAACTCAAAGAGGCTCAGGAACGAGTATCGGGACTTGAAGGAGAGCTCTTGTCATCGGACGTCGAGAGAGATAATTTGAAAGAAGATAAGAGAAAGGTATTGAAAATTATATTGTGCTTCGACATGATTCGGAGGTCAAACAGGAAAAGACGCTTTCCAAAAGCGCTCTTACACGACGGTAAAATATTATAGGAACAGCTCCAATAAAAGTCTGGCTATATAGCGTGTAAAACTACTTATATCAGTGTCGTTTTATCGGTTCCATATGCGCGTATGGTTCTACAATGGAACGGAATGGATAAAACCGGGTTTGTCGTTTGTTAGTGTTGGTTTGTTTCCTTGCTAACCATTTCTTCCCTCTTTATCCCTCCTCCATTTCTCCCCTCATCTTTCTGTCCCCTTCCTCTCTCCATTTCCCTTGTTATTGTAGCAGTTATTACACAAATGATTGAATCTCGTTTGTTTGTTTATCAAGTTTGTAGCGTTTTGTGAAAAGTTAGCTGTGACGATGAAGCTGGATGAAATCGCAACCGATGTTGGGTTCGACGTCAACGGCGAGGCGTTGGTAGCGAGGGCTGGACAGCTAGTCAAACTTGAGGTAGGTTATGGACAAGTTATCCTAAACAAAATAGAACTAAATAGAGAGAGAAATACAAATAAGGAAACTACACAACGAGAGAAAGTGAGAAAAGATGATAAAGAAATGGGAGGAAGAAAAATGTCGGAACCAATTTCTCAGCTGACTTTTACCACAGGGGCGTAGGCAGGGGGGATCGGCCCAGGGTGCCTATGACCCCTCCCCCCCCCCCCCCCCCCCCCCCCCCCTCTCTTTCTCTGGGTCTACTCGTCCTCAGAAGGAGTGACGGAGGAGGAAGCCTGGGTACGCGATTGAAGGATTACTAATCTCTCTCCCTACCCCACCCCTAGACGGATGCGTTGGACGATCGAAAAACGACGATCTACAACCTTCAACGAAGATTAAAGTGGGCCAAGCAACAAATAGAGAGCAAAGATCTTCATCAAGGATTACTAAGGAAAAAGGTCGACAGTCTTGATGAATTATTACGAGATAAAGGACGAGTTGAAGTGGAACGAGACGAAAACTCCATAAAATACAAGAAACTAACGAAACACAACGAAAAACTGCAAAGAGAACTCGTGGATTACAAACAAGAAGTTGTTCATTTGAAAGCAAGACTACTGGAACTCAGCGAACTCAAGGTATTTTATTGATACCGACGCTAGTAGAATATGGTCGCTATGAACTGATCTAATTGTAGTGCCATAAGGATATTTTGTGAAAAGTAAAGTTTCGATGTCGTCAGTTCTCCACGTTGTCGTCATGGTAACTATTGCCATGGTAACGTTACCCATTAAAAGAGCTTTTTCCCACTTCCTCGAGCTGAGAAAGAGCGAAATACGTTTTAGGAAATACGTCCTTCGTCAACTAGAGGGTTCATCTGATGATTTATTTGATGAATTAGCTTCATTTATCCATTAGAAACTACCACGGAACTTCCGTTTGTCTGAATTATCTTTGAGTTTTGACCAATTCACATACTAAAATGCCTTAAAATGATTTGGATAAGAAGATGTCACTTTGCGGTCTATAACGTTATCAACGAGAGCCAGATAGAGATCTTCTAAGTGTTTTTCAAGCAACTTGTTTGTCTAAAAGCTCTATTTTATGTTGTTGTGGCACTGACAAGCTATCGCTAATAGCTAACGGATGTGTGCATTGCTTATATGACACTGACAATCTATCGCTAATAGCTAACGGCAATGCTTGTGATAGCGACTGACTGACTCGTATTTCTTCTTTAGACGAGAACCCTTGAGCAAGAGCGAACAATTGAAAACTTGGAACAAGTAGTTAATAAACTTGCAAGGAGCAAACAAAAAACGAAGGAATATTTAGTCGATGTAAAATCAGAATTGGGCGCAAGGGAGTCGGAAGCGCGGGAATCCAAGGCACAGTCGAGTGTAACGTTACATCAAATTCAAAGCGAACTCGGCACAACAAAACTTGCTTTAGAGGAGACGAGGATTCGAGAAAAGCAGGTAAGATAATTTGACACGTAAATAAAGTTTGTTATTTATTTATTTATTTATTTATTTACATACAACATATAGAGATATAGAGGATATTACATGGGCGCGCGGAGATACGAATTTTAGCGACGAGTGTTGAACAACACGAGAAGATAAAATTCGTATCTCCAAGCGACCATGTAATATTCTGTTTAATAAATAATTATCGATGAAACATTTTTTTTTTTTTTGAAAAAAAAACACTTTACGATATGATATCTTCACATGTGAAGATAACATGTTATCTTCACGTGTAAAGATATCAATTTTTCGAAGAAGAGAAATATAGATATTTCATCGATAATTATATATTAAACACATATATTTATCTTGACCTTGTTGAGGGCGGAGGGGTGCTGTGAAAGTCGTACCCAGACTCCTCTCTACCCGTCAACAAGACAAGGCATGAGAAAGCATTTTTATGCCACTTTGATGTACTTCTAAAATCTCCTTGTTTCAATTCGTTTCCAGCTCCTTGACTTTCGACAAGTGTTGGCGCGGTTACTCGGCCTAGATATAAACGCTCTCTCGGTCCCAGACTACGAGATCATCTCACGGCTAGAGCGTCTCGTTCAAGCTCATCACGCTCATTCTATCACGACACATAGTCTAGAAGGAAGTCTACATGACATGGAGAAAGGATTTCGATGTGGTTACGACGATGCTGTCGCTATACTCAGAACACCATCCCCGTTGAAAGTCAACAGTGTAATATATTAAAGCCTCTGATTGGCTACTTAACTAAGAATCTTTAAACAACTGAATGTAAGAGCACCTCTGATTGGCTACTTGTAAGAGCATCTCTAATTGGCTACTTAACTAAGAATCTTTAAACAACTGAATGTAAGAGCATCTCTAATTGGCTACTTAACTAAGAATCTTTAAACAACTGAATGTAAGAGCACCTCTGATTGGCTACTTGTAAGAGCATCTCTAATTGGCTACTTAACTAAGAATCTTTAAACAACTGAATGTAAGAGCATCTCTAATTGGCTACTTAACTAAGAATCTTTAAACAACTGAATGTAAGAGCACCTCTGATTGGCTACTTAACTAAGAATCTTTAAACAACTGAATGTAAGAGCACCTCTGATTGGCTACTGAAATATCCTTATTTGCCGCATCACATGTTACTCCTACTATTCACTTCATTAGGGCAACCCTTATTTTACGTTGAAAAAACGTAATTAACGTAAACGTACGTAACGTGCACGTAACGTACACGTAAGGTAATTATAATTTCAATCGTTGTACCGAGACCCTCGCTGCAGATAAAGGTGGTTGTGAGGAAGTTGCAAAAGTGCTTTTATGGCTATAGACTTATTTCGAGTAGTTAATTAGGTTGTTTGTGAAGGTTATAATAACTACAGCAGTACATAACTCTACAGCATTTACTTGGATATGGGATCCCTGTGGTATGCTTGCCAAACACTCCTGGGTACCATACAAGAAGGATGAAGTAAGATTGACAGGCGAATGTGAATCAATAGTTTGTTTCATATTGAATCCACTCTGCCTTTAACTCCATTTGTTATTTCAAACAAAGTGAAAGATAGCGATACTTAGGTCTAATTTTTTGACAGTAAATTCCTGGT
Organism: Actinostola sp. cb2023; assembly: GCA_033675265.1. Classification (NCBI taxonomy): domain Eukaryota; kingdom Metazoa; phylum Cnidaria; class Anthozoa; order Actiniaria; family Actinostolidae; genus Actinostola; species Actinostola sp. cb2023. The sequence goes on along the minus strand of JAUJYZ010001555.1, from coordinate 43,879 downwards.
GAAATATATATAATATTTTATGGTTAAAATCTTTTTTTTTAAAGTGTACTCACTGTATATAGACACTCGATACAATGCACTATAGATAGGTTTCGATCTTTTTATAAACTGTCTAGTTTCTAATAAGTACAATAATATAATTATTTTAAGGAAAAATTGTATGTATAATAAATAAACCAAAGAGTCGCTTATCAGTAGTCATAATACTCGTGTTTCCAGTCGAATCATCTTTCAAATGCATGCGTCATGATGGTAGAAACACGTAAAGATGATGTTGAATAAATTCAATATTTCCTATCGTATTTGTAACAAATGTTTTGAGTTGCACGTGACGTCATGGCGGCCATGTTGGTGCCAGATAACAAAAGCGTTCCTCATTAGCTTGTCTTATTTGTACCACCAACATGACCACTGCGTGGGATTGATTGCAAGCCAGCAATGTTAATCTCAACAAGGAGTCGGAAACTTTACCATAAGAAATGTAGACTACTAATCCTTTATACTGTGAGCCCAAAGCAAATTGAATATAATGTGAGCCCAAAGCAAATTGAATAGAATAGAGAGCCCAATTAAAGTGTTGATCGTTTTAGACATAATTTACCGTGTTTTCCATGCGGCGTTTTCCATGCGAGAAGGCAGAAAGAAGCGAAACCTGTCGAGCCATTATCGTACCTTGCTGCGCCTGCGCCGAGGAATCATTGTGATTGGTTGAGCACATTATCACAGGAAAGCCATCACAATGCCGCGCTGTCAAATCTTTGTGATCATTAGTTGAGACGAATCCCTTGCGCTGATTGGTTTGGAGGAAAACCATTTGAGTGTTAAATAAAAATCACCATTTCGCACTTCAAAATTCCAATAGTTTCGGGTTTTCGAATCCCCAAATCCAATGCGAAAATCTGTTGGTTTCTCAAACGGGTTTGAGCTGGTTGTTTGTGCGAAATAACGTCCGAGCTATACCAATCACAGCGCGCGAAATCATTTCTCAACCAATCAGAATGCTTGCATACCGGCACGAACCGTACCGTAACTACTTCCCATTCATACGAAAACGACTCTATATATTTACTTATACCGCCACACAAGTCGCGTCAAAATATAACCGCCCGTGTCATTGCAAACTTGCAATTACATGATCCCGCAGTGTTTGCAGTCGGTACGTGGCTTATGAAAGTTTGTTTCTCGACAAATATTGTTTACTTTTTAGTCAAAAAGTTATTACAGCGAAAATCCTTGTATCGCGACCTTTCGTTTTGAAAACATCAGTTGGATTTTGGGATTTTCTGTTCCGACAATCACTATATATGTCCATTTCTTGAGTACAAAGTTAACTCAGCATAAACATCATTATTTAAAGTACTAAATAGTGACATTTCAATTGTTTTGTATTGTAATTAGTGCAAAATATATATTGGCGGAACAGAAAAACCCAAAATCCAGCTGAAGTTTATACAAAACGAAAGGTCGCGATACAAGGATTTTCGCAGTAAGTGCGTGTCAATAAAGTCATAATATTTCACCAACTCAAACAAAAATAAGGAAACGATCAGCTTTGATATTTACTTTACATGGCCCTCGGGGGAAGCATTTGCACCGAAATGGTATCTTATACCGTAAAAGAGAGACTATTCAGCCAATCAGGTTGGGTGCCATGTTGTTTCGTTTTAGAAACTGATAATTGTTAGACAACATACGAAGGGCAAACGTTGGCAATTATTTAATGGATGACTGACTGTATTAGTCTGTCGAATTGACAAACTCGTTATGAAAATAAAGACACGCAAATAGAATGACATTGTAAGGACATCACCAGCTCTTTGAGAAATGAAAAAATAATTACCGTTCTTACAGTTACCGGTCAGCTGTCAGTGTGTACGTGTGTTGACGGTGAGTGACGTGTCCCGAACGTGATGACGGAAATCAATAATGTGGACATCTGAAAATCTACCAGAGAAACGAAGCAATGATCCTCTGTATACTTGATGCATTGACTTGCTTATAAAACGCGAAAAACTTCAAGGAATTTTCGCTTTACATAGACATAGACTTTATTTAGTACCAGAAGTTTACTGCCGTGTGGATAGACATACATTATTCTCGATCATTGGATCATTTTCTCTTCTTTTTTTTTTGCTACCATTTTAGTATATATTAACCGCTGTGTTCTTTGAATTAAAAAAAACACTTGATAATGTTGTCAAACGCGACATCAAAATGTCGTAATAATAATTTTATAGCTTTTACAGTCTTTACACATCGGAAAAGATTTGCCTACAAATTGGAACATTTGGTCTTTTCGGTCCTAGCCCCTGCGAATCCCTTCGAATTCTTATTCTTCTTTTTTTCCTGTCAGTTTCTGATTGTTTTTCACTTCGGTATATTAATATTATATATATAATATGCAATATGTACTTCAGTTTAATTTATATTTTCGCTTGACCCCCTCCCCTGACCCCTCCCCCTCCACGAAATCCCCAAATCAGTCATAGATTATTGCTTTTATAATTTCATGCCGTGATTAGATCTGATTAATACATCGACATATATAACACTTACTTGTTACATTAATTGTGCATGGAAAAAGGGTTCACCACTGCTTTGCATTGAGTATTTTCACCCGCTATCAGTTCCCTCATATTCATCAGTTTTGTTTGTGCAACGGCGAAGGCACAAGCTGTTATCAATAGATCATACTAACAACACCAGAGAAGCCTGACACATCATATTTTTGAATGCCCAGGAGTTTACATCGAGTCAAAATAATACAATGATCAATAGATATATAAATACTAGGAAGAGCTTCGAGGCTGCTGTTGTGTATATACTCTGTATGGGACTCTATAAAAACTGGCCGAAATACGGTGCGAAAATTTTACGGACTAACATGTATTTGGTATCAAAATGTCCATAAAAGCGCGGGCTATGCTAATCCGTAGTTAATTTCGTGACTAGGCCTGTGTAGTTTCAATAAAAGCTATTTTTGTAGGCTGACAGGCCAGTTTGAGGTCATGTCACGCCAATTCTCTTGTAAGGTAGACCCATTCAACTAAAAAAATACGGTACTTTTTTGCATCGAATTTCAATTATAACCAAATAATATGGTCCACGAAAGATCAAAAAAACTAAATCCGTCGTTAACTTTTTAGCTATATGCATTTATACGAGGAAAATTGCAAAAAACCTTGAATTTGAGCCCATGTTTGTATGTACTAGAATGTGGGGGCGTGCCAGAGAAATTCTAGCTGACTACTTGTGACAAATCTTTCCCGATGCAGCAACAAGTTTATTTTGACAACAAATCTACACTGAATAACGTTAATACGCAGGCAGGTTAGTGTATTATAAAATTTTTTTAAAAAGTTTCACTGTTTACACTTTATATGAAAAATGAAAAAAAGGGAAAGAGAAGAAGAGAGCATAAAAGAGAGTGAGAGATAATTGCACTTGTGATATAACTAATTTTTGCATGTAATTGCTCAGAGTTCCTCGATTTGTATACTGTCATATGGATGATTGATTCACAATTTGGCTCACAAATAAACCGGAATCACTTGTCACTTGTCATTTTAGACGAAGTACAGCAGTAATGGGAGGCTGGCCTCCTTTTATAATGACCTATACTTATTTTCTCGTCTTCATCGATTTCGCCTTTCTGTTTCTACGCATGCGTAGTTCATCTTTCCCGAATATGAATATTCTGCTGAGCTGTATTTCTTCCCTACGCTAAGGCGATTATTGTAAAATCGTTTGTCTTATCTCCAGAGAAAAACACTAGATAATTCTAAAGACTTTTCTTCTAAGCCGATATCAGCCGGAATTATTGTTCATGTTGTTTGTCATGACTGAAAAAACTGGTATGAATATCGCTTCTTTGCGTTGGCAAGCCGAAAAACTGCAGCTGGATCCCGCCTTGCAACGCGTGACAAGGCGTTCTTTTATGATAGAAAATTAAATACAGCATTCATGTCTTGTTTCACTTTAATATACATTCAGCCATGTGACTTACAAAGCATTTTAGTAGATATCGATCTTTCCGCTCATCCGGAATGTTTATTGTCATTTTTTCTTGGGGACACCTCACACTGAACACAAAAGAATAAGTCCTTCGCTAAATGATTCTGTGTATAGCTACTAAACCCAAATATATCTAACAAACTACTCACTTCTAAAATACCCTGCCGGTAGTTAAATTATATATATCACACAATGAAATGTCCTCTCATGTTGTTCATCGATTACTTCAATCGATTACATTATACCACGCAACGACTCGCCGAGTACTGATTTCCTTCTTTTTGGTGAAAGATCACTAATTCGCTGATTGTAAGTAAAAAATCAAATAGTCAGTTTCCATAGTATGCTTTGAAATAAATAAATAGAGAAAAAGTGGTCGTTTATTGATTATATATTGTTTCACAAAATGGGTACATTTGAGCGTGAGCGTGAGCGGGCCTCTATAAATAAAAAAAATGGTCATCATCTAATTTTTTTTCATCTAACCAGTCATTGATGAGATGTTCTGTGAGATAGCTTTAGTGTAATACTGACGCGTACTACACAAGATCTCGCAAAGCTTGTAATTAGCTATACACTGGTACAAAGAGTTGATAAACGAGTTGGCAATCCAGAAAGATCCCGTCGGGAAAGTACTAGTCTTACAACAAGATCGACTTACTCTCATTAAGTTTATTTTTAACTGCTTTTTTTGTTGAATGATATATGATAGTTGTCAGTGTGGTACGATAAAGGAATGTCAGTTAAGTGTTCCTCGCCGTTCATTTATCACGTAATGTATAGTATCCTACAGGTACAATTACGAAAATAAATCGTTATTACGCTTAAAACCCTAAACCAACATACTGCAGATTGATTTGCTTTTACAACGTTTCAGAGCCGGCCATCAATAGCTAGGAAAACATATACTCATGCTGTACATTGGAAACATTTGCTAATCAGAATGATAGATGAATTATATAGATCGTAGCCAGATAAACAGTTTATTAATACAATTGATGGAATATTAAAAAATATATGTTAAGGTTGATAAGGTTGATAAGTCGGCGTTTTTCTCTATCTTGATTGGCATTTATTCGAAGCTGTATCTTCGCGTCTGTCCAATCATCTTCTATCTAAAAATAAATATAAATAAATAAATCTTCTATCTAACCCATCTATATTCATCCACCCATACATCAATCAAGCTATTTGTATATATATTCACCCGTACACACCCATCGTTTCTACATCCTTCTATTCACTGGGAACACAACGCCGCGTTCTCAGTTCAAACCTTGGAAATGCATTGATAATTGAACTGATCAGTTGAACCGGCCTTCCTGAATTTACACAATTTGAAAAGCGCGCGCCTTTTTTTCCAGTAACTCTCCATCTACAGACTGGATCTATCCATAAATCCATCGGTACACTAGACTGTTAACAGTCCCCTCTTTTCCCTCCAGACTCAGTCGAACGAGAGAAAAAGATCCCGGGAAAAACCGATCCCGGGCGCGCGAGGATTCTAAAAACTCGTCTTCACTGAGTCTGGAGGGAAAAGGAGGAACTCGTCTTCACTGAGTCTGGAGGGAAAAGGAGGGCTGCTAGCAGACTATCGGTACACTAATCCTCCACATCTTAGATCCGTCCATTTGTGCTGTACCCTTGCTTCGGTTGTTGACCAGTATCCGTTGATCTCACCGACACACTCGACTGACATGCTATATTTCACTTTGTTGTCAGTTTCTTGCAGGAGATTCCACATTAATTTAGCGCCGTTAGTTAAACAAAAAGCTTGTGTGTTCCATATGTTCATATCCTGCGAGGGATTAAGACATAACAGTTTGTTTAACAAATAGAATATCTGAAACTTGCTTGAACGTAAACGCCCTGAAGCATTTCCTGATGAGAAAAAATGACACTCTTTTACCCAACAAATTCATAGCTGTCATATACCTTAGAACATCTAGCCAATCACAATCGTCCCGGAAGTAATCAATTGATCTAGCCAATATGGTATGAAAATATCGATCTTACATGCTAATTCATTAGAATCGGAGCATAGGTTTTCTAGAACTGCGGTGGACTTGTATTCCAAACATCAATGACAAACTAGTGACTGTAACGTCTCGGCGAAGGTATGTCGTCCATCTCCATAATTGTTATTTTCCTTGGTGTTTTGATCTTCGTCGTTGCAGCCTTAATTCTTTGCTGTCTCTGTTGTCATCTACGATCAAGGCCTAAGCACAGGGATGTACAATCGGTAGGGGCTGTGTTCTCGCGCGCGAAAAGTGAAAAAGAGACATCGATAACTGAGATGTAACGAACACCAATTGATCAAGAAACACAAGCGAACAAATCAATCAAACTACAAAGTTTTCTTTTGCAAGAGATGAACTATTGAAGAACTGCGGACTTTGAACAGTACTTGTAATCAATTCATCGCTATCTGCCCAGGAGCTTTTGACCATGAAATGCGACTTGGCGCGCAAAGCAATTTATGGTGTTTGTGGCGGCTGCAGGTGGAGACCAAAGTGAACAGCGTTTTGTTTCACGGAGGAAAACACAAGAAAACGATTCGGCTGAGCCTTCAGCGCACCTGTTTGTTGGAACTCGTGAAGTCACTTGTCACCAGCCGGACGCTGTTGAACACAGTACCGAAATAGACACTGTAATATATAGAAAACCCGCGAAAATACCACACTGCGTCCAACGTCAGTGATAAAACAGCTTGACTAACTTTTTTAAATACACGAGTCTTGAAGCCTCCAAGGAAAACTACTGTTCTTGAGAATCTATATATAACACTATATGCCTTTCTAAGTAACTCCACTCTAGTTCCACTCTAGTTTTAAGCTACTAAACTGAACCGTTTTAAAACATAAGATGTAGTTTTATTAAAGAAAAGAGATGGCGTGAGCGGCCCCAGACGGCGTCGTAAATCCCTGCGACCAACTTGCGCGCCTTGGCATGGTTTCTAACTAGTAGATGCAGATACCTATTACAAGCAGTGCTCATCCTCTTGTTATGCGAAATTGGGGATAATCTATTTACGATCTTGAAGCGCATGAGAGTGAATTTCTATCTGACAGCCAGTAATTATCCGTCGAGACAAACGGGTCATCAGGAAAAGGCATTGTGCTTCCTGCTCTTACGCTTCTATTTTCCCGAACGTCGCTGGACTGAAGAGGTCTATATCGTCTTGCATTTTCTATCTGTATTTCATCTATTCCTCTTGTCTGTCTTTGTAGAAACTAAGTGGAGTATGTTCAGAGTGTATTTTTAGATCAGTTAAGCGCCAGGCCACCGTTTCTGGTGGATGTTTTGAGATGTTCATTTTTGCTTTATTGACACAAAGATAGAGTGATATGGCGGAGCGAGGACAAAAGCAAATCAAAAGCAAATAATTGTTGTCGCCAAGGCCGCGTCTGATCATAAATTGAAATCGAAAATAAGAGAAATTTCGAGATGTCATGTCACGAGTGATAGTATTTACGTTCGAAGGTCGAAAAACGTCTAAACCAAAACATACTTTAGGAAATTAATATCAGTTTTCGGCTCAACCTCAAACAATTAAAAATTCATTTCATTTTGATGCTGCCATTTCCATTCGCGCTTGGAGATCTTTTGCTTGTTCAGTACGGGAACGCCTCAGCGAGTCCAAAAAATTATCTTATCTCCGTACAAACAGTTTTGCGTCTGATTTGGTCAAATTCATTAAAATATATGTGTTGTGATTATGGCTATAGCCATATGGAAAACAACACACCGATCACGAGCGGATCATTTTGCCGACTTTCCTTTATATATATTCCTTATAGATATAAAGAGTAAAAAATTAAACTTTCAACTTTACCAGCCCAGATGACACATGGCACTAATCAGGGAGCTTTCGACTTTTATTTCAGTCTTCATCAGCCATATCATATATATATATAATACTTCAACGGTTTGTGGTAGGCTGAGGCTTTATAGGGATACCTTTATTTATTTCAGTCATTCCCCTTTGAATAGAGCAGCTTTTTATTGGCAAAGTTATGAATTGTAGCACTCATGTTATGGCGGGAGAAGTCTGTACTGATAAAAGATTATTGCTTTTAGCCGAATCTTAAAAGTGACTTAGTCCTTCTGAAGAAGGTTTACTTCAGTATTCAACCGGCGCTCGCTATAGCTAGAAAGAACAAAAATCTAATCTGGCAAAATACGATACATCACTGTATACATCAATAATATATATATATACTCCAAGTTAGTTGTATTGAGAGTTTGTTGTGAAGACGTTTTTCCTATTTGATGCAAATTTCACAGCCCTGTTTGGGTAAATACACAACAACCACGAGTCATAGTTGGCTAGTTACACATGGATACCCCTGACACTATACGTTAATTGTGCGTAAATACGGCTACTTGACAATGCAGAATGACGTGAATTCGTGAGCACCAGAAACCAGAGCCGTTGAGCCTGATTAAACCATACAGTCTTCTGAATCTTTAATTGTATCGGTTTGGTGCCGGTGTTTGGTTTACGACTTGAATTGTCTACACGCCTCTACTCCGAATGATTTACGAGATATGGAATCCATAGTCTCATAGCGCACTTTGATCATTAAATGTTTTCAAAAACCACTCTAACTGAGTTACTGTGACAGGTAAAACACGACTAGGAATGACGAATCGAAAACCTCTCAACTTTTCCTAAATATTGATCGTTTTGTTTTGAAAGAATAATAATTGGAGAGTTGGGGGAAAAATGATAAGATGTTTAGAAATGTGTTTTAACGGATGTTTTGTAATGTGTGTGGGGCTTTTTTTTATTCAGTGTTCTTTGTCGTAAGAGTATCAGTCGATCGACACACTATCAAACTGGCCATGAATTTTGCAGAATTGAGCGTTTATATCAATGAAGAGAGTCTTTTGTGTCGATGTCGTTTGAAGCGTCAATTTGTTTCACGATGATCCAACCACAGGTTTTCATCAAGTGCGCGCTACGCATGCTGGGCATTATTGGGTATTTTCAAATTTACTCCATTATTGTCTCAATATGAAGGAAACGGATTCCGACCAAATTAATTCCATGAAGTATTTTTCTTGTGTTTTTAAAAGTATTTTTTAATCGCCGTACATTATGAGAAAAGCTTGTATGAGCCGTATCCTTCCTAATATCACTGAAGGCAGTTTGTGTGGAGGAAAAGACTACACAAAAGGCTTAAAGAAATCAATGAACCTCAGGATGCCATGCAAACACCTGAAGAAATGTGTAAAACAAATACAATGCAAAATGTTCCGCTTTGTGGGCGAGACATTGTGTTGACGCACGTACCACGGTAAGCTACTCCTGGCCAATCATAAGCGTTTGGTCTTTGTTCTTTATAATAAAATTATTTCTATAGTTTCTACATGTGAAAAAAGGGAGAGAGTAATAATACAAGACATCGAAAAAAATCCAATTTGAAAAGTAAATTAGTTTAGGTTTTTCTCTCGCACACTTCTTTATTTGACATTTTTATTCTTCTAAATTCAGCTTATGCTTTTAAATAAAGACCTCTATCTATCTATCTATCTATCTATCTATCTATCTATCTATCTATCTATCTATCTATCTATCTATCTATCTATCTATCTATCTATCTATCTATCTATCTATCTATCTATCTATCTATCTATCTCTATCTATCTATCTATCTATCTATCTATCTATCTATCTATCTATCTATCTATCTATCTATCTATCTATCTATCTATCTATCTATCTATCTATCTATCTATCTATCTATCTATCTATCTATCTATCTATCTATCTATCTATCTATCTATCTATCTATTTTTTCTTTTACCAGTTTTTCTTGATTGTTCCAGGATTGAAATAACCAGTTTTTCTTGATTGTTCTAGGATTGAAATAACCAGTTTTTCTTGATTGTTCTAGGATTGAAATAACCAGTTTTTCTTGATTGTTCTAGGATTGAAATAACCAGTTTTTCTTGATTGTTCTAGGATTGAAATAACCAGTTTTTCCTGATTGTTCTAGGATTGAAATAACCAGTTTTTCTTGATTGTTCTAGGATTGAAATAACCAGTTTTTTCTTGATTGTTCTAGGATTGAAATAACCAGTTTTTCCTGATTGTTCTACTCAAGCATGTTAAGGCAGGGTCTTTTTCCGATCCTTGGAAAATCACATTTTCTGTTATATCTGCTTCCAAATTAAACGTATGCAGTTGATTTTTGTTCCTAGTCACATTTAGGTTTCTTAATATTTTGAGCTTGATAGTGTTGACTTTCGGTAGTCACGTGACCTTAAGGCTATGAAAACAGATATTTGCAAACGGGGTGATGGTTGTTTTGTATTTTCAAAACATTTTTATGTGAAGCAGTTAAGTTCAAAGAGCTAAATGAGAATCTGTTTGGAACGGATGACTATAGAATAATAGAAATAATGAACTTAGTCACGTGACCTGTTTTGTGGATTATCTCGTTAGCAAAATAGGAAAAACATCCATTCCAAACGGAACCTTGTTATGCACCTGAAATGCAACAATATTACACCAAAAGATTTCAGAAATAAATCACAACCATCACCCCATTTCCAAATCTATATTTCCTCCGTCAATAGGTCACGTGACCATGGAATGTCAAAAATGTCAAACTGAAAATGTCAAGCAACCTAAATGTCACTTTAGGACCAAACATCAATTTAATAGGTTTAAGCTGGAAGAAGATATTTGAAAACATAAACATAAAAAGACCCTGCCTTAACATGCTTGAGTAGGATTGAAATAACCAGTTGTTCTTGATTGTTCTAGGATTGAAATAACCAGTTTTTCTTGATTGTTCTAGGATTGAAATAACCAATTTTTCTTGATTGTTCCAGGATTGAAATAACCAGTTTTTCTTGATTGTTCCAGGATTGAAATAACCAGTTTTTCTTGAAAGCGAACTATACAATAACGTCTGCAACGGAGGCACGATATTATAGATAAAAAGATATTGGCGTCTTTTTGATGGGTTTCCTGTGGTAGAGTGCGCGCACAAGTAACGTATAATCACGTTGGGCTCCCTGTTGCGTCCCGCCCCTGTTTACAGACCATCTGAAAGCGATAAAAGTCACCAAACACAGTAAATATTGTGGGAAAAGCATCGATGAACATAATATCTGGAAACTAGCCAATTTGAAATCAAGCGAACCTCAGCAGAGCAGATTTAGTTCAAATGTCTATTGTTCTTCACGATTCTGTCCCCCTCATAAACAAGCCGTTACGTCATAATTATATAGACAACCACTGGATTGTGAGAAATATAACATTTGTTTTTATTTTTAGTTCGGCAAAACCGGTCTGCCATTGTTGAAAATCTCCAACTTTCTCTACTCGTGGTATATGAGCTGATAGCCTACTAGTAGAGTAGCCAATCAGAGCATGCGCTTGCTTATATCCAGTGGTTGTCCGGCTATATAATAATTTTCAATATATGCACCCTCTACTGGCGCCCAACATTATACGTTACTCAACACAGGGAACCCAAGCTTACGTATTTCGCGCACGCGCGCTCTACCACAGGAAACCCATCAAAAAAAGACGCAAATATTTATTTATTTATAATTTAGTAGCCTCAGAAGCAATGGTTGGGCTGCCTGTGGTCTGAGTCATCTTGAGGACGTTGCGTCGCTGCTGGTACTCAAAAGCAAACCAACACTTTACAACTAGTACATTATGCACAGCGATTGTTTCCATGTTTCATTTCCGGTACTGAGAATAGTGAGCAGGAGTTATGGGCTCCTGTTTTATTTATTGCCAGGTCCTGCAGTGAGGGGTTAAAAGTCGTCAGACAGTTGCGATTGTTTGCGCATATTTCTGGTACCAGTCCATATCAGTCCATCTCTGGTGTCTGAGCCACAGGCTTACCTAGATGGACTGTTGGGCTTCCTGTGTAGTCGATGTACTGTTGGGTCCGGGGGGAAGGTACTTCGGGGCAAAAAGGGATGACCGTCGGATCGGAAAACCTAAAAAAATATCCAAAAAATACCAAGCCGTAAAAACTGCCTACCCTAAAAAATACTTCGTAGCCTGAAAAAAACCCTAAAAAATACCTACAAAAATAACTGGCTACAGTAACTGTATCACCGTTTATTGTTGGCTTGGCACCCGTGATTCGAGACTGTTTTTTTTCACAGCATTCCGTCGCGAGAGTACCCTAAGAAATACCGGTTTTCAGGAAAGAACCAGGACTTCGCTTTGACAACCCTAAAAAATAGCAAAATGACGATTTCAACCCCTAAAAAATACGACGGCCATCCCTACCACAGGCAGCCCAACCATTGCTTTTGAGGCTACTAAATAATCAAATAAAATGATATTTGCGTTTTTTTTTATACTGCGGGACGCGCGGGATGTGCACAGGGAGCCCAACATTATACCTTACTCAACACAGGAAGCCCAATATAATACATTTTGCGCGCGCGCGCTCTACCACAGGAAGCCCATCAAAAAAGACGCGCGAATATAAATTAATGTATTTATATTTATTATAAATCATATAAATAGCCTCAAAAGCAATGGTTGGGCTGCCTGTGTCCCTACCACACCTATATAGGGAGCAGGGAGTACCCCCCAACCCGGGCTGTTGGGCTCCCTGTGTAGTCGATGGACTGTTGGGCTCCCTGTGTAGTTAACTGATGTACAAAGATGACTTCGCCAAGCAGAATCGTTTGTCTGCGAGACTTAGAAGATCGTTTCAGGCAGAACACGAAGGATGTCGTGCTACGGTATTATTCGGCTGGAACTGGAGAAGAATTGACGCTAGAGGACAACATAAATGCATTCAAAAGGTTTGACGAATACTGCAAAATACATTGCCTTGGTGACATTGGTGACATTGGTATTTGAACTCTATATGACCCCGACGTAGTCAATCGATAAAAATCGATATACTTATTTTGATTGATATCGATTTGTATCGATCAATCGGTAAAAATCGATATCACACTTTTAGGGTTGAAAATATTTCCTATGTGGACCTTTTAGGGGTTCCGACTCAAAATCAGTTACGTAACACCTTTTAGGGTCAATAATAATTGTTATTTATTTTCTTCATTGAACAAACATGAAAGAATTACAGAAGAGAGATGTTGTCCATGCAGTCACTGATTAAACGATATCAGCACAATCACGTTTTCGCCATATATACAGTGGAACCTCTACTTTGGGACACCTCTATTCAGGGCTGACACCTCCATTAATGGGACACTTTTCCAGGTCCCGGCAAAACACTCATATAATCTTTGTATTTACCACCTCTATTAAAGGAACACCTCTATTCAGGGGACACCTCCATTAAGGGGACACTTTTCCAGGTCCCGGCAAAACACTCATATTAATAATCTTTGTATTTACCACCTCTATTAAAGGGACACCTCTATTCAGAGGACACCTCCATTAAGGGGACACTTTTCCAGGTCCCGGCAAAACACTCATATAATCTTTGTATTTAACACCTCTATTAAAGGGACACCTCTATGAAGGGGACGGGGACACTTTTTGAGCGTCCGAGTGCTATTTTAACCTCCATTAAGGGGACAACTACTACTAATAATATACAGTACATGAAAACAAATAACGATTCTGATTGGCTAAGAAGGTAATTTACACGCTGCAGTGCACTTGAATTGCAAAAGTAATTGTCTGTAAACAATTTCATGAATATTATATTACAGTAATTGGTAATCATATAATTACCCGGCTAAACTAATCTATCTACAAAGTCAAATCGCAATTTAAACAGTCCAAAGTTGCTGTTGTAAGCTTAAATCATGCTGACTGTTGAATAAATAAATGGCTGCATTCCAAGTAAAGAAAACAGGTATTATTAACAAACCCCGCCCAACCTCTATTCAGGGGACACCTCCATTAAGGGGACACTTTCCCTGGTCCCGAGGGTGTCCCCTTAATAGGTAGTCATATATGGTCGTACCTTTTAGGGGTTAAAATCAACATGGCTTCAACAGCTCTTTTAATTTATGCGTACCTTCTAGGGGTCATTTTCAAAACCGACTGCCGATCACCCCTACCACTTGGACAAAGGGAGTACCCCCCCCCCCCCCCCCCCCCCCCCCCCCCCCGGGGGATCATCGTCTCTGAAAGACCTATTGATTTTGACTACCATGATTCCACGCTTGATAGCCCTGCAACTTCTACTCCAACACTGAGTTGGTCTCTGCAGATGCTAGCTTAAATTATCCTACATTTTCACAGGATACATGTACATTGTATGTATCTTCAATTTATTGGCTCGATTGTAAATTTTTCTATATTTTTGAAGGATAAGACTCAGACCCAGAATGCTTCGTGGGATATCTCAAGTAGATTTGTCCACCACTGTCCTTGGGCAGACAGTCAGCATGCCAATATGTGTGGCACCAAGTGCATTTCACAGAGTGGTCCATCCAGATGGTGAAGTGGCCACAGCAAGAGGTACGTATGACATTGATGATTGGCAACTCTTATACCCCGTTCACACCGAGGCTTAAACATGTTTTAAAGTGGTTTAACTAAACAGGTTTAGGAAATTATCTACAAACGCCACGCAACATTTGGCACAAAACTGCTGGTAAACTGTCGTTTGTTTTGCATAGTATTAATACCAGATAGTTTGATTCCTGTGAAATTAGATGCCCTCAAATTATAGAAGCGAGAAAAACCTAGTTTAACTAAACAAGGTTTGGTGTGAAAGGGGTATTAGAGTTAAAGGTAAACGTCGATATTTAACATCCGCACATGCCACTTAATTCACTAAAAAGTGGTCTACCAGTGGGGCAGACAGTGCCCCCATATACCACCCAGATCCAACCAAGCCTTATAGCTTTTTGTCAACATTATCACTTCCGTTTTACTTTCAAAGCTTGTGCCAAAGCTGGAATTTGCATGGCATTGAGTATGCATTCTTTAACTCCCATGGAAGATGTAGCCAAGTCAGCGCCTGGGGGTCTACGTTGGTTTCAGTATTATCATCTCCAAGACTACAGGCACAATGAAAGATTGATACGGAGAGCTGAGAAGGCTGGTTATCAAGCTCTCCTTATCACAGTAGATGCTCCAGTTTTTGGTTCCAAGACACAGATTGACATTCCTCCTCACCTTTCTGTTGTACATTATGAAGGTGCTCAGGACAAGTATGTATATTTCATGTGCTGTGATTCTGGAAGGAGTCATTTCTGAGGGTGGGGAGGGGTACTCCCAATAATGATGTAGTATGGTGCGCCGATTGGTCGATTTTATCAGACAACAGGTGAAGTGTCAGAAATTCTGCATCCAGCAGCTTCAACAAAGGATGGAGTTATTTATGAATAAATTTGCAAAAGTCTGAAGTCAAAAAGTGCATATTGAAAAGCCACAAGACATGAAAAGGAATTTTAGGGAAAGTTATTAAAGTGTGCTATAAATTATTCATGAAATCTTTCTGAGTGTTTGGCCTATAAAGGAAATGGGTCTAAATGGAGAAAGAGAAAAGTCTGGTTTGGGACTCTAGCTGATCTGAATGACAGGGATTAAAATTATACCCATGATTTCCAGACCTGATCACTACTATATTCATCTACCATGCAGTTGAGCTACCATGACCAGACTTGAAGCAACCATGGATAATTGGGATGGAGAAGACGTAGTTATGTCAATGTAACAGTGTGTGACTGTTGTTCTTTTCCCTTTTTATCTGTTATGTACTAAGAAATCTTTATCTTGACCCCAGGGGGGGTACTCAGGGGTATCAGTGACAGGGAGGTGCGAATGAGGCCAAACTTTTTAGCCTCCCAAAAAAGTCCATTACATCAATTTTTCTCCACATAAAATCGAGAACGGTAGGATATCATTTATATCAACCCAAAAAAAGTCCTTGCCACAATCTTTATATCAAAAAAAGTCCACTGGAAAATTGATAACCCAAAAAAAGTCCAAAGCTGCAAATTTCAAACCCCAAAAAGGTCTTCGCACCTCACCGTCACTGATACCCCTGAGTACCCCCCCTGGGCTCTTGACACAATCAAATTGATATTTTAAAGCTATGAGTACCCTGCTGGAAGTGTAGTTAGCTGGGATGACATTGTCTCGCTCAAGTCATTTACCAAGCTACCAGTTGTTGCAAAAGGTATCCTGACAGCAGAAGATGCAAGACTTGCTGTTCAACATGGTGTAGATGCCATCGTAGTGTCTAACCATGGTGGTAGACAGTTGGATGGAGTACTAGCAACTGTAAGTAGTAGAAGTGTAGATGTCATTGTAGTGTCTAACCATGGTGGTAGACAGTTGGATGGAGTACTTGCAACTGTAAGTAGTAGAAGTGTAGATGCCATTATAGTGTCTAACCATGGTGGTAGACAGTTGGATGGAGTACTAGCAACTGTAAGTAGTAGAAGTGTATAGATGCCATCATAGTGTCTAACCATGGTGGTAGACAGTTGGATGGAGTACTAGCAGCTGTAAGTAGTAGAAGTGAATAGATGCCATCATAGTGTCTAACCACGGTGGGCATAAATGACCCCGAAAATGATCAGATTGAATTTTTATGAAAATCCCAAAACTGACATTAGTTTGTTCTTCTCTTGATAACAACACTAAAATCGAAAACCGTTTTGAAATTGGACGAGGGAAACTAAAGATATGAATATTTTTAAGCGCATAGTTTTCCCCGGGTTAAACTCATCGACAATAGATGAGCCTGGAGGTAGGTGCCTTAAAATTGGCGAACCCGGACCACAGCCTCCGAGCGACACTAGGAGGTATCCATGGTGATCCTGTCACGGTCCACCACAAGCACCCGTCACACTGATAGATGGATCAGTGGAGTAATATACTTACCTGACCGATACTTACCATTAGGGAGGGTTGGGTGGGTTAACGATCCTCTTTCTAGCAGTTTGTGATGCCGCAATGATCACAAACTCACCAGAGCGACTAGTCATGACACGAGGTCCGATTTGACCCTGAAAACCCTCAGGGGTGCCCCGTATTTGTCACGTGTGATAACGACTGCTGGCCAGCATTGTCTTAATTTTAACTTCGCCTAAATTACATTTAGCCACATTTAAACTCATCGACAATAGATGAGCCTGGAGGTAGGTGCCTTAAAATTGGCGAACCCGGACCACAGCCTCCGAGCGACACTAGGAGGTATCCATGGTGATCCTGTCACGGTCCACCACCAAATAATACTCCAAGGTGCTTGGAGAAGGAGGACCGGGGAACAGGGTAACCTGGATTCTCCTAGCCCAACCACCCACCAAGCACCGACACCTACCCCACTACTATACAGTACATGTAACATGTTTATACATACCCATTGGCTCATCATACCGTCACGCAAGATGGTGAGAGAGATGAGACAGTGCCTCTGAAGGGGTCCTGATATAGACTTGGTAGGCATTGCTGGTCCAGCGCCCTAACGCCTGAATTAAATGGTCCGGAACACCATTTCGTGCTGCAACGGTGGCTGGCCCTATTCGGAAGCTGTGGCTAGAAAAATTCCCTGGAACCCCTGCGGCCGTCAGAATTTCTCTCAGCCGCTTTGTGAGAATGTCGCGTGATAAAGGTTGGCCATTGCTCAGAAAGAACAGCGGACCTGGGTGATTTCCTCTGATTGACAGGTATGCCATCATAGCTTGTACCGCGCACAAAGGGGATTTGCCTAGGCCGATATGAATGTCACATCCTTTCCTAAATGGGTCTGTTTTGGAAGCTTTATCCTCACCCGCATGCAGGAAGGGGCTGAGGAGGAGTCGACCGCTAGGTCGTCAACCTGGAGATGGATTTCTGGGCAGAACGAAGTCAGGTTAGCGACTGTAAATTCTGCAGACCTGAGAAAGCCAAAATATCCTAGTGTGCATGCTGCCCAGAACATGCAGTGATCGGGTATGCTGGTGTCTAATGTTTTGAAGATAACCATTAATACTCCGTCTGTTATTGGGAGACGCTGAGACGAGGACGAACCTTGTGCGCGTTTGATTCCTCTCACTACTCTCTGCAGTCTAAGACAATTCAGAAGGGGGTCTGCAAAGCCTTGCTCAATGTGAAGCGATCTTACCGCTGATAAGTAAACTTTTATGGATGAGTGCTGGATTGATTCTGCTAAAAATGTTACAAACAAGCACAAAGTATTCTCGTCAGTTGGGCATGGAGATCCACTAGCATGTACTTTTCCCAACTGAGAGCAAAAGTTTATAAATTTTTTCTGTCCTGCAACATAAGATTTCCGTGTGGTGGGGGCCAGACCAGTAACCAGGAAGTCCCGGCAGCGACGTTCTAGATCGGAGCAATCAACTCGTCCCACAGTTGGTGTGGTATTTGGACCGGTGAATGCTGGGCAGCCGGTGCACGCTGCCTGAATTCCTGCCAATGGAAGCGAGAAAGTGCATCAGCAATTTTGTTTTTAACCCCAGGAATGTGCTGAGAAGTGAAGGTAAAATTAGAGTGAGCGGCTGCCATCAGTAGACTCCGCACTAAGCGCATTAAATTGGGGACCCTGGAAGTCCTGGAGTTTAGGATATGCACGACTGCCTCGTTGTCCGATCGAAACAAAACATGGTGCTTCGCCCAGTTATGGCCCCAAATGTGTGCTGCCAGAACTACTGGGAACAGTTCCTTATAGGCAATGGAGAAGTCCTTTTGAGAGTCCGCCCACGTCCCATTAAACCACTCATCTTTATAAAATGCACCAAAGCCAATAGCTCCTGCTGCATCTGATGTCACTTCCAAGTCGTATGTCTGCGGCATGCCAGGATATAGCCAGAAGTTGACTCCATGCCAAGAGGCTAGGAACTGGTGCCACCACTGCAGGTCCAGATGGAATTCCCTGTTGAGACGAATTGGGTGATCTCTCTTACGAAAGCAGCACAGCAAGTCGATCATCCGCCGGAGGAAGCTACGTCCAGGCCATACAACTTTCGCTGCATGATGCAGATGGCCAATGAGAGATTCTAATTGTTGTCGATTGCAGCATCTGCGAGTTGTCCATTCGCGAATCAGCTGGCGTAATGCAGCGAGTTTCTCCATTGGTAGACGGGCTATCTGCGTAACCGAATCTAATTCAATACCCAGGACCACAAGGGTTGTGGCAGGACCCTCGCACTTTTTGGCATTAAGAGGCAGCCCTAGTGACTTACACACTGCTAAGGCTGTCTGTAGGTGGTGTGCACATTGACCCGAGCCCGGGGCCCCTGCTAGAATGAAGTCGTCTAGATAGTGCACCAAATCGTGGATGCTATAATTATTGATTAAGATCCATTCTACTAATGCTGCCACTGAATTGAAAATGTATGGAGCAGAGCGCAAGCCAAAGGGGAGGACCAGGTCCACATAATATTTCCCCCGCCATTTCATTCCCAGTAAGTAGTGATCTGAGGGGTGCACAGCGATGTTGCGATAGGCTGCCTCGACGTCAAATTTCGCCATAAGGGCTCCCTTACCATACCGATAGACCATGGCAATGATTTCATCTATTCTCACATACTGTAAAGTAAATTCCTCTGGATTGATGCCGTCGTTCACACTCATACCCGCCGGCGAGGACAAGTCCACTATCAGCCTCCACTTCCCCGGTTGGCCTTTCTTAGGGATTACCCCAAAACTGCTGACCTGCAAAACTGGGAGAGGGGGAGAATCGAAGGGGCCTGCTACCCTGCGTAAGGCTACTTCGTTAGCCAGATACTCATCAATGACCTTGGGTTGTTGGTAAGCAGATGGCTTGTTCTGTCTAGCTGACTTAAGTTTTTTAATATGGTGGAAGCCCAGCTTAAAACCATACTTAATCCCATCTAGCACAAAGGAGACTTGCTGTGGGTTAGGATGCAATGATAGTTCCCGGGCAAACTGATCCCCCTTGAGAGGGCTGATGAGGGCAACTGAAGGGGAGGCCAAAGGCGCTGGAAAAGAAACAGGGAGTCAGTGACAACCCAACCCTTCGCTCCATAGTGTGAGCATGCAGACTACGAGGCCATGCGGGCACAAACTAAGCAGCTTGATCTAGTGAATGCTATAGCTAGTAAATACTCTCACTCCTAATTCATACACTTTAATCATGGAACTAGCATGTCAGCGCGCAGCAAGTAACGCCACTAGTAAACATTATAGCTAGACTACTATAACCATCACGCACTTGACTCACGAACGTGCGACTAAACGACCGCTGCTAGAGAATAGTGTGACTAGAATACTATAGCCCTTAGATTTGCGCACTTGAATCATGAGCATAGCGCGTTAACACGCGACAAACACCGCTATTAATAAACGCGGCGTGTCAATTGCGGCTACACAACAGTAACTATAATGCAAACAGATAAAGTTCAAAGTTCCGTCTCCTCAGCTGCGTCTTGCTTTTCGCGCTCCAACGCTGGGTGAGCTTGACCTGCGCTTGCGGTCAGACCTGCCGTTTTTGTGACGCTGACAAGCTGTAACTCGGTGATTGCCCCAACAGCTACTACACAGGTGGGCAAACCTGCAAGACGCATAGGGCGAAGAACATTGGCCCCTGTTCCACGATCGGCAGGCTTCCTCGCACGAGTTATCGCCCTTCGCATCGGATGACCCTTGAACGCTGTGGGCTGTCGTACGCAAGGAGGTCCCAGCTGTGTGGAAGTTGTAAAGCTGCGAGTTGAGAACTGACCAGTCGTTGAGCTGAGTTGCGGCCGCATGCTCGCGGAAGGCCTTGTCATATGTGAGCCATACGCGACCGTTAAACTGCTGAATATGTTCGAAGAATCAGGAGTTGGTACTGTGCCAAGTCTCGCCAACGGTTAGGAAAGCAAGACGTAAGCACTAACGCATAGCTAGAAAAGGCTTCCATCCATGTGATGATATCTTCGATGCGTCGTTTGTGTTTTTTGACCGTTGACGTCAGCACCACGCGCCCATCAAATAATAGCTGTGGCTCGGGTTCTTGTTGGGAGATATTGGCCGAAAGCAGTTCGTTAAAGTCGACAAACTTGCCAGCAACAATAATAGCGACGGTTTTCGCGGGGATTGGCGAAAATCCAGGGCCGACAACAAATGGCTGTTGTGAGACGGGCGCCGGAAGGGAAGGAATTTGGGGAATTCCTGTCTTCACGATGTTTGATGCATTTGACGCGCTCGCCATGCTTAGATTAGGCACTGAGGTCGCGAACGTATTGACAAATGACGGTACACTGACCGATGACCTACCTTGGGCCACGGAGCAAGAAGGTATCACTTGAGCCAGTTGAGGGCCAACCGCAATTCCACTAGCGAGGAGATTGGCGGTCTGTGATCCGATAACAGCAGGCGATGGCACCGTCCCAGATGCCTCGCTCGGCACACTCGCCGAAGGATTTTCAGCTTGCTGAACGACTGTAGTGCTTGAGGTTGTATTCTCAGCCGCCAGTGCCGATTTCACTGCCGCGACGATCGACGCAAGAACGTCTGGCGAAAGCGCTTGGATGTTATTCGCGGCCGGCTGTTGTTGACCTTGCAACGCAACTGAGCAGGACGGCGGTTCTGCACCGGTTGGAGTGGACCCAGGAATTAGCGCCGCGTCCTGGCTATTCCTTGTCTTCCGAGGCATGCTTTTTTTTTTTGATGTAGTTTCTTTGTTTCTTTGTAACGATCCTCTTTCTAGCAGTTTGTGATGCCGCAATGATCACAAACTCACCAGAGCGACTAGTCATGACACGAGGTCCGATTTGACCCTGAAAACCCTCAGGGGTGCCCCGTATTTGTCACGTGATAACGACTGCTGGCCAGCATTGTCTTAATTTTAACTTCGCCTAAATTACATTTAGCCACATAAAAATTGGCGGGAAATAATTCATATAAAACCATGGGGTAAAACAAACTTCTTCAAACTACTTTTTGGTTTAAAAACATTTTAGCGCCAAACTTTGCGTGTTGAAAGAACTTTGATATATGGAAAATCGTATGTTTTTTTATTTTTGAATTTTTGAGTGTAAGTAGTTCAAATAATTTTTTTAATATTATTAAAAATGGTTGAAACGTCATTATGACGTCACAGTTATTTTAAAATATCTCTAATAGAGTTAATGAACAAAAAAATCCAGCATTTTGTAGACTTGATATACTTCTATGACAATTATAAATGTCATTACGGTGATTTTACTGATTTCTGTCTCTGCAAAATGCGATTTTCTTTTTCGGATGACGTCATAAGAATTGACGTCATCAATAAACTAAATCCTTTATAACTCAGGTTCTAATAATCGTAACATTATGAAAATTGCACGAAATGCACATGATGTTATTCTCTTTCGAAATATGTACTTTGTTTTATGCTTGTGTTTAAATTCAAATTTCACCACAATTGCAACTTTTTATTATGACATCATTGCGTCAGATGTTGCCATCGAGTAAGTTAAAATCACATACTACCTTTACTAAATAAACTCTGAAATTTGTATCTCATTACATTGAAGATTTTTGAAGATATGACTGTTTTATGAAAAATGACACATTTAATCTGATCATTTTTGGGGTCATTTATGCCCACCGTGAACCATGGTGGTAGACAGTTGGATGGAGTACTTGCAACTGTAAGTAGTAGAAGTGTAGATGCCATCATAGTGTCTAACCATGGTGGTAGACAGTTGGATGGAGTACTTGCAACTGTAAGTAGAAGAAGTGTAGATGCCATCATAGTGTCTAACCATGGTGGTAGACAGTTGGATGGAGTACTAGCAACTGTAAGTAGTAGAAGTGTAGATGCCATCATAGTGTCTAACCATGGTGGTAGACAGTTGGATGGAGTACTTGCAACTGTAAGTAGTAGAAGTGTAGATGCCATCATAGTGTCTAACCATGGTGGTAGACAGTTGGATGGAGTACTTGCAACTGTAAGTAGAAGAAGTGTAGATGCCATCATAGTGTCTAACCATGGTGGTAGACAGTTGGATGGAGTACTAGCAACTGTAAGTAGTAGAAGTGTAGATGCCATCATAGTGTCTAACCATGGTGGTAGACAGTTGGATGGAGTACTAGCAGCTGTAAGTAGTAGAAGTGTAGATGCCATCGTAGTGTCTAACCATGGTGGTAGACAGTTGGATGGAGTACTAGCAACTGTAAGTAGTAGAAGTGTAGATGCCATTATAGTGTCTAACCATGGTGGTAGACAGTTGGATGGAGTACTAGCAACTGTAAGTCAGGTAGAAGTGTAGATGCCATCATAGTGTCTAACCATGGTGGTAGACAGTTGGATGGAGTACTAGCAACTGTAAGTAGTAGAAGTGTAGATGCCATCATAGTGTCTAACCATGGTGGTAGACAGTTGGATGGAGTACTTGCAACTGTAAGTAGTAGAAGTGTAGATGCCATCATTGTGTCTAACCATGGTGGTAGACAGTTGGATGGAGTACTAGCAACTGTAAGTAGTAGAAGTGTAGATGCCATCATAGTGTCTAACCATGGTGGTAGACAGTTGGATGGAGTACTTGCAACTGTAAGTAGTAGAAGTGTAGATGCCATTATAGTGTCTAACCATGGTGGTAGACAGTTGGATGGAGTACTAGCAACTGTAAGTAGTAGAAGTGTAGATGCCATCATAGTGTCTAACCATGGTGGTAGACAGTTGGCGGATAGAGTACTAGCAACTGTAAGTAGTAGAAGCCACAAAACTGAGCTGTCGATTCCTTTTTTGCAAGGAAAACAATACCTTTTATAAAATTCATCTATCAATCTCTCTAGATAGATGCTCTACCAGAAGTGATCTCAGCTGTCAATGGTCAAATTGAGGTGTACATGGATGGTGGAGTGAGGCTTGGTACTGATGTACTGAAGGCATTAGCACTGGGTGCACGTGCTGTTTTTATTGGTCGACCTGTCATATGGGGACTAGCCTATCAGGTGACAATTGCTTTGACATATCCGAGATGTTTCAGTATACTTGATCATCCATGCAATCACAGTGCAACACATTAAGTGAAATATACCTTTATTCCAGTTGTTTAGACATGCTGTTACTAGCTCCTTGGCAAAACGGAATAATTTTAAATAATGTATTTCGAAAATTTTTATCCAATCCTTCTGACAGTACAGCCGGGTCTACAAATTTGAAAATCCAGACCATACATGAGGTATTTTTTGGGTGGGAACTTTTTCCATGGTTTGGTATATTGTAGGGTATTTTTCGAGGTTTTCCGACGGTCACCCCTACCCTTTTTTCCTTGAAGAACCGCCCCCCCCCCCCCCCGGGTCCTGACTACACCTCTGATATGAAGCAACTTAATTAAAGCTTTTGTTTGTATGATTTCAGGGTGAGGAAGGTGTCAGCAAAGTGCTTGACCTTCTTCATCATGAACTCAAAACTGCGATGATACTATCAGGTGAACAGCCTAGAAAATATTGTTAAATTTATCGTTATTATTGTGTTCGTTTTACTGTAAGATGATAGTCACATTATGGTATAGGTGTGGAGGGGGTGGAGATTGAGCATTGGAAATGTTGTGACCCTCCCCTAGCGATGGGAATGAAATTTCCTGACCCTCCCCTTGGGCTTGGCCTAAAATACCAAAATACTCCCTTTTTTACTGCCTATTTTTTCATGGCCCTCCCTTTTCAGGGTCTTCCCCCTGCTAATTTCTGACAAGTCCCTTATTGACCTTGTTTATTGTTATATTGCAGGTTGTGCTTCTGTAGGTGATATTGCATCATCTCTTGTAACCAGACAATGCCAATGTCATTTATGAAAACTACAGCAACCAGTCACTTTTTTATCTTTGTGTTACAAACTACTCTAATAGACTCGCAGATGACATCAGTGTTGGTAGATGGTAGTAAAAAATAGCAAAACAACATGTCCCAATAGAAGTAGCAATCTTTTGATGTCTTCTGCATGTACCGTATTAGCGAAGAATATGCCCATGCTTGTGTAACTCAGTGTTCCTTGCATTGAACACAAATTCAGTACTGAGGACTTATTTGGTTTAAGAAATCTTAAAAAATCTAAGAAATCTTAGGACTGTTGTTTGAATAATCAAGATTGATTAATTAAAATAATAAGCATTATAAAAATTTGATTGATCGATTGGTTGCGGCTGCCTACATCGCCAGCCTTAATTTTACTGCACACTAAAATGTATTAATATAAGTTGTATATATCTAGTAGATAAGTTCATGCTGTTATCTATTAAATGGATTAATTTGTTATGTTATTTATATATATATATATAATAATACAGTCATTTGCAAAAATTCTGGCCGCTACGAAATATCAATATATCAATATATCGGGTGCATTCTGGGTAATTAAATAATCGAAAATTCCCATTAAAGCGGATTAACATCAGCAAAGCTGGTAGAAATATTTAGTATAATGTTTATTTTAGTCTTACGTTTGTTGTTTGTAAATTTTGCTTCATTTAATAAATAAGTTAGGAAACTCAAAATAGTATTATTGAATTACCCATAATGCACCCGATATATTGATATATTGATATTTCGTGGCGGCCAGAATTTTTGCAAATGACTGTATATAATAATAATATATATATGAAGTCTGTGTTCTCAAAACGGTCTATTTTCTGAATAACAGTTCTCATATTGAGATGTGCTCCAAGACAACTTCCACGTGAAAGCTGGGGCGGGGTGAACGTCGTCTCTTTTAGTGGTGTATATTACGATTTTTGGTATCACTTAGGGTGTTCACGAAGAAATGCCAATACTTTTAGTCATCAAGGTATCATTTAGGGTTGCAAGCGAAGAAATAAACACAACCTATATTGTGATGGTGCCTAGACCGATCAGGCTGAAAATCTGTAATATTTCTGGTTGACTGTAGATTAAGGACACCATTTTGGGCGTGGCTCAAACGTTATTTGACCCCTAAAAGACCTAAAAGATACCGTAAACCAGAAATATTACAGAATTTCTGCCTGATCGGTCTTTATTTCAATACGGTAATTACACTCATAAATACAATAGTGCAGCATGTGTAGCTTTTGGCATTGTGCATGTTTGTTTTTCTCATATAATCTGTACATTACCTTCACGCTTCGGTCTTGGAAGTTCCAGAAGTTTGCAGCCGTATGGATTCATTTTCCATCATATGATCATGACGTACCGCTAATTTTTGGCGCGAAATCTGGACCAATCATAAACTCTCCCCAGGCCTCCGCTCTAAATTCCTGTTGCAGTGCCTGCTTGTTTTCATCATTTGTGTCAACCATTTTGTGTTGTTGTGATCTCTTCGTTAGTCTACGTCTTCTATAATGGCGGAAGATCTTCCCTTCAAGGCAGAATATGCCAAATCTAACAGATCCTCTTGTAAACTTTGTAAATGTAATATTGGTAAAGATTCACTACGCCTTGCTAAAATGGTTCAGGTAAATGTTGATTCAAACTCGTGGCATGCATGTCCGCATGTGATTTGCGCTGTCACTTGATATAGTGTTCTGAATTTATCCATTTCTTGTCTTGTGTTTTCAGTCTCCACATTTTGATGGAAAGGTACGTTTGTTTTGAATTTTATATTAAACTTATTAGTATATTGTAGATTGGAAAAGTTAGTGTTCTCAATTATCTAGAGAGATGGAACGATCACAGATCAAACAACGCCATTTCCGATCTCGCGCCTCGTGGAATTCTTGTCACTTTGTCAACTGAAGGCATACAAAGGGCAGTGTTTGCCTGTCAAAGCATAGACTCCTTCATAGAGTTTCATCAGCTGATAGAAACCAAGCAATAAAATACTCTCTGGTTGATAGTACATGAAGGGCAGTGTTTGCCTGTCAAAACATAGACTCTTTCTTAGAGTTTCATCAGCTGATTGAAAATAGCACACGAGGGGCAACTGTTTGCCTGTTATTTGATAGCCTGCGTAGCTTGGCGGTCTGGGAGAAGGGGGAGAGGGGAGGGGGATTGGGGAGGTGAGGAGGGACTGGGGAGAGGGGAGGAAGGGGGAAAGACCACCTGCCCGTAAACCTTATGTTTTCGAGAAGACGCCTTCGAGCTGCTCGTCGAAACGTGATGGACTGCCCACATACATTGACCAAGGAGAGCAAGAGTGATAAAAGGTCAAGTTCATAATAAAAATAACACATCATTATTTCCGGCCATCCGTCACACTCACGTATAGTCAAAATGTTTACAAAATGTCCGGCGGTGAAACTCCAAAAAAGCTAGTAAAATTAAATCTGGAAGAAAATCAAATCCTGAAAGCGTTAATGACTACTGTAGGTTTTGTAAATGTTCTCTGAAGCTGAAGTACGGGAAGTTTGAAAAGACGACGTATATTTCTACAGAGAATATATTCAAAGTTCCGCAGAGCCGACTGCGATGATGAAGGAGATTCACCACCTCGATTCAAGCGTCAACTCCCAACGTCAGTGTCTTCTCCACATCGCAGTCCTCAACGAAAGAAAGTTTTAAGTTCGAGAAAGTCTCTTGCAAACCAATATGAAGGCAATCAAAGTGATCATGTCCTTTCGGAACTCAACGTCGACGAACTTGTAAATAAACCGACAACTTAAGTGAAAGTTGTGATAGTTTAATGTGATTAATTCAGTAATCAAAGTTAACGATGAGAGATGGCAGGTCAGCGGTTGTCCGTGTCCGCATGTTTGCTTGGCCACATGGTCTTTGCTTGTTTGCTTGCTTGCTTGCTTCGCCTGTTGCATCACCATTATTTTTATTGCTAGCTAACTTCAACACTTGCAATTGGTTTTTCTCCCGTTGCCCAACCCACCCCTGTATGGACTTTGGTAAGTATCAAATATATTCCACTGAGTTTCAGTGTGACAGGTGCCGGGGGGATGACCCGTGGCTTGGTTGCCATGGTAACCCTTTTGCTTGCCTTGCTTGCTTGCCTGATTGCTGCTACCAATGGCACCTACCCTCCACATAATCAAGTAATCGAAAAGTTAATAACCCTATAAACAACAGAGTTGAAACCTGCATGTCATTCACAGCTAGTACATCCTTGCCACAAAGTAATTCATAGATAGATTTCTGTTGTTCTTCCTTGAGATTGATGTTTCTGTTGTATTTTGTGAGATATAAAAGAGCTTTCCTTACGCTAAGATCAATATTCGAACTCATTGTTTTGAGAGGATGATGGAGTCTGTTTTATCACAGGATCATTGACAGATTGGTCACATGATCATTTGACAGTATTTCAGCCAATCAGTATTTCCCGTCCACCAGTGGACGGGCTTCTCGAAAACATAAGGTTTACGGGCAGGCAGTCTTTCCTCCTCTCCTCCCCCCTCCCCAGTCCCTCTCCTCGCCTCCTCTCCTCTCCTCCCCAATCCCCCTCCCCTTTCCCCCTTCACCTCCCAGACCGCCAAGCTATGCAGGCTAGTTATTTGAAGGAAGATACAATGAGATTCACAGACTTTTACATATTCCAGCTACATCTAAATATTTCAAGGGCTCCATTTCAAGAGTATTCTGTTTCCTTATTTTACAATGAATATCATTTATCATTATTATAGTTTGACTGTTTAATATTGCACTCCAACTTTGTTCTTCTAATGTAGGTTCCAAATTGGTTCCATTATTCCTGCTTCTTCAAGAAAATCAAACCAGGTGGTGTCAGTGACGTGGGTGGAGTGGAATCACTTCGCTGGGAGGACCAAGAGAAGATACGAAATAGCATAGGTGGTTCAAGTCAAAAAGCTGCATCAACATCAAAGTCTTCAACAACTTCCACTGTTAAAGAAGACAAAGATTTGATAGCAGAATATGCCAAGTCAAGTAGAAGTTCTTGTAAAGGCTGTGATGGAAAAATTGAAAAGGTGCATATATACCTCTTATTAACCAAGTGCGAGGTCCGTACGGGAAGTTATGGACAGGTTTTTTCCCGCAACGGCCTTATGGCCCAAGTGCATAGTGTGCAGGCCATAAAAAGTGGGGGGAAGTGGGGGGGAGGGGGGGGGGGGGGGGGGGGGGGGGGGGGGAGGTATCTCGTACTAACTTCTCGTACGGAATGAGCAAAATAGGTTTTCCTTACTTTTCTGATTTTCACGGCCCACTAATTGACCAATAAGAGCGCGCGTAGTATTAGCTGTGCTATATTATAAGAGAAAATATGTTTTTCTCTGTCTGGGAGAGAAAATTCCTGTATTCCTGCATGTATGAGAAAGTATGTTTTTCTCTGTCAGGGAGAGCTTCGTCTTGCTAAGATGATGGAACCATCACCTGATTCTCATGCACCAGTAGGCATAGGACTCGTACCAAGGTGGCATCATGTTAACTGTTTTGTAGCTGAGCGTGACAACTTGGAAATTGAGTCTAGTATCGCAGCAGAGTGTTTCACTGGATTCAGTCGGCTAGAGAAAGGAGACCAGGCAACACTCAAGAAGAAACTTGGAGCAAGTAAGGCAGCTAAAAGCTGTAAAAGGGAAGAAAAGAAGAGTGGAAGATGAGGAACAGCCACAGAAAAAGCAAAAAACTGCAGAAGAAGAAGCAGAAGAAAATGGATTGAAGGTACATGCTTTTTGAAGCAGCCGTAACCATACAATTATAAATCACCATAAACTTTACCATTTGGTGCTAAAGAGAGTGAACACCTTGCAAACTTCTGACATGGCGAGACTATTATTTTAGGTTGAGTTAGAAGTGCACAGATATACATTAGAGGCTGTTGGCACAGTAACTGTTTCACTTCTCTAATCTTTTGTGAGTGGGAAATAATGTCTGCCTGTGTAGTAATTCCTGGTATTGTTTTATTAACTACAGGAGCAAAGTAAACTTCTTTGGAAGATCAGAGATGACCTGAGTGCAAATGTGCCACTAACAACACTGAGAGAAATGCTTGAAGACAATGGTCTTAGTTCTCAGGGTGGAGAAACGTCGGTGAGTTTAAAAACACTACCTGTTACAACGTAGTAATGATTCACTCGTCAAGTCTTTGCTTGCAGTTACTTGATCGCTGTACAGACGGCATTGCTTTTGGGCAACTTTTACCATGTACAGAATGTAAAGACGGCAGACTTGTTTTCAGGTAAGGATTCTTCAATAATTATTTTATTTTGTAATAAAGATACCGTAGTAGGGTCCAAAGTTTTGTAAATGATAGACGTTTCATCTTCACTTCATCTTCACTGAATGTAGGGATGTAGTAAACATCCTGAAATGTCTATCATTTACAAAACTTTGGACCCTACTACGGTATCTTTATTACAAATTTCATTATGACATTGATTATGAGTCTGATAATGGTTTTTATTATAAATTATTTTATTTATTGTTTATAAATGTCAAAAGCTACTGTATGCAGTACTGTATATGTACTTAGTTGCATTTATGAAAAAAATGAATGATTTTAGTAAATGTGCTATGTAATTTCTTTTGTAATCTTGCAAGCATTTCTCTGGGATACAATGTACATACAGGTGTATGTAACCTGTGTCTTTTTTTTTCCATCATAGACATGACTGTTATGTGTGTACTGGTAACATGTCAGAATGGACAAAATGTACTTTCACAACACAAGATCCAAGAAGAGGAGACTGGATAATATCTGAAGAACTAAAGGATGAAGTGAAATTCCTGTAATACTGCATTGTACACTTCTGTTCAGTGATCAACAACAATGATGACGTTAGCTTAACATAACATTTACTGTATTTTATCAATGTCAATCTGGACTTGGTACCATTAGGGAGCTTAAGCAGCAGACGTTTTTGTCAACACGGATGGCACGTGCACTGACGAATAATGTTCGAAATGACCATTGGCGTCCGTGACGGTAAACTACGACGTGCAAACAGGCGAAGTGCCATCGTAGGTTGCTGTCACGGACGTCAACTGTTGTTTCGAACATTAATCGTCAGTGGGCGCACCGTCCATGTTGACAAAAACGTCTACTGCTTAAGCTCTCTATTGTTTATGGTCACTGAACAATGGACTATTATCGTACTACTTGACTACTAATTCACCCCTTTAAGTCATGGGGAACATTGCGTTTGAAATTCATGTGTTATTATTGTATTATTATGACTTTCGCTGTAGGAAAAAGTTAAAAGTTAAACGACAAAAGAGACTCTTTCCTAAAGCTGCAGTTGATAAAGTATCTCAAGCAAGTGCTGTGTAAGTCGCAGATGAATGAGAGTATGAATGAGTGGTCAAACAAACACAAAGAAAGTTAAATAGTTTACGTGTTTTTAGTTCTTCAGTGCCTCCACCAGGCAAGCCATTATTCAATCAGAAGTTTGCCATAATTGGAAAGCTCAAGAGAAGCCAGGTGTGTTCTTGTTACATGTCCTGTTCTTGTACTTGTGTACATCTGTCTCAACCTAAAAACAATAGAATATCTGACCATGATGGGAGCTGATTGGCTAACGATGTCAAGTATGCAAATATAGGTGGTCACATACATGTAGTGTCGCACTGGATATGTAAATCATGTTGAGAAAACAATTTTGTTGTCCCTCTGCCTCCATCTTGGAAAGGGTTCATAACCATACATGTATATACACAGTATTTATACATGTAGCCTAATATGGACTAGCTGTTAAACTAGTAGAGACTGCCTCCATCATGGAAAGGGTTCATATAACATATATACACAGTATTTATACATGTAGCCTAATATGGACTAGCCGTTAAACTAGTAGAGACTCTGTCAGGTATACAAGTCTACTGAAATCACTCGACTATTAGCACTGCCAAAATAACGATCGATCGCTTTTGAATTTTGGTTAACTCACGTGACCATTTGGAGAGCTCCATGACCATTTGGAGAGCTCCGAATGGTCATGTGACATTCAAAAAGGTCTCCATTGATCAGAAAAGAGTGAGAAACTAATGTCACATGACCATTTGGAGAGCTCCATGACCATTTGGAGAGCATCAAATGGTCATGTGACATTCAAAAAGGTCTCCATTGATCAGAAAAGAGTGAGAAACTAATGTCACATGACCATTTAGAGCTCTCCAAATGGTCACGTGAGTTAACCGAAATTCAAAACGTGATCGATCGTTATTTTGTCGGTGCTAACAGTCAAGTGATATTTCGGTAGTAAATTTACTGGCGTTTCTTTTACTCTGATGAAGGACTATCATCTAAAATAGTAAATTTAGTGCTTTTTTACACAGCATTTTAAAACATTTTATTCTATACACTTGTTTGTATTTGTAGGCTATTAATCAGGCTTCCATTTTATGATAGGCTGAACTAAGTACTGTAATAGAAGACCTTGGAGGAAAAGTTGTAGAAAAAGTGAATACTAGAGTTACATGCTGCATCAGTTCTGTTGGTGAGTGTTCTTTGATTAGAAAATTCTGCCATATTCTTGTTTGGCTCAGTTGGTTGAGTAATAATAATAATAATAATAATAATAATAACTTTATTAAAGTCTCAAAAACTTCTAGTTTGGCACAAGTGCCAAGACTAATCGGGGAGACATAAACTCAAAAGAGTTCCAGTGTGTTGTGTGGAAAGTTGTAGCTTGGAACTCTGGCCAGACCAACACCAACACTGAAAAGAATTGAGGAGGAGGTGCTGCCTTTATTTCTAACAGCAAATGATCATATAAAATGCAGTCCCTTCTCTCCACACTATGCTTACTATCCTGAATGGGAGGGACATAAAAGAACTACTGAGGATGTACAACAAACCCTGGCTGTGACCACCCTCATCTCCCATGATCATAAGCCATGTGTGGCTGCAAACTTGTGCCTTAAGTAATAGCCTATCCAGTAATATAATTTGTCAAGCACATAATGGTATCATCATTCACTAGTCAAAAGTCTAGATTTGCAAGATAACAAAGAAGTCAACTGAATTTTGTTATGACATTGAATATAGTTGGGTCGCACATACTCTGAAGTAACCATGTTCATTTGTTGTCATATTGGCTTTAGTGAAGTTAGCATAATAAAACGACAGTTATAATGAATTCTATGGAAAAAAATAATCAATTTGATTGTCTTGATTATTCAAGCACACGAGGTCTCATGACCTTCACTACTACAGGTGTGTGTCTGTCTGGCTGATTATATCAACTGTTCTATCCTGCTACGTTTGTTACTACTGACACTATAATTGCAACTCTTACTGTTGCTTGTTGCTGTTACTCCACCGCCACTCCTGCTGATGCCACCAACGGTGCTACTTGTGCTATCATGACAGCTGTTTTACGCTGCTTTGGTTGAATCCATAATAATAATATTACGTCTTATTATAATCTATAAATACCCAGGTATACATGAGAAGAAAGTCACATTATCAGTAAAAGGAGGTGCTGTGGTTGACCCTGAATCAGGTATAAAAACTATCAAGTACAAGAAATGTAAAATATGAAACTCAAACAACTTTGTACTGGCAGTTTTGAAAACAAAATCCCCCCAAAAAGTCATGCACAAAATAATGTTGTAGCTCAAAATGTTTCCCTGCACTGTTATATATTCACAATCCACTAATAAATGCATTGTAGTTTCAGTTATAAATCATTTCAAAGAAGAGTATCCTAAACATACAACTTACTATAAAACCCCCATCAAATGTGTTTATTCATAAATCAACTACACGTATGAACCTTGGCTTGAGAGTACATGTATTTTTGAAAGTACTACCGATACTTCTGCAATGGGGAGGCTGTTCTTCCAAAAGGTGGAAAAAAACGTATAGACAGTTTACATGTCAACGCTGCCACATCCAAGTAGAAAATCCAGGGATGAATTATCTCACCCTGATAGACTCTTAACTTTTATATTAACTGCACTGAGCTTGCTCTGATACATGTTGTTATCTCAAAGGCCTAGAGAACAGCTGTCATGTGTTGGAGGTAAAAGGTGCCATTTACAATGCTATATTAGGACTAGTGGACATTGTGAGAGGCACAAATTCTTACTATAAGCTACAAGTATTGAAGAAAGATCATGGAAACAGGTAAAGGAACATAGCAGATGGTTTATCAATCTTTCTAATGTACCAACAATTCTTT
>JAUJYZ010001555.1:0-5000 GCA_033675265.1 Actinostola sp. cb2023 | reverse complement strand
GTCAGCGGCAAATTCACTACAGCAGGGAGAAGGGCTAAGGGATGGCAGCGGGATGGTCAGCGGCAAATTCACTTGGGAGCAGGGAGACTAAGGGCGCTTGGGATGGTCAGCGGCAAATTCACTACAGCAGGGAGACTAAGGGCGCTTGGGATGGTCAGCGGCAAATTCACTTCAGCAGGGAGACTAAGGGCGCTTGGGATGGTCAGCGGCAAATTCACTTCAGCAGGGAGACTAAGGGCGCTTGGGATGGTCAGCGGCAAATTCACTTCAGCAGGGAGACTAATGGGCGCTTGGGATGGTCAGCGGCAAATTCACTTTAGCAGGGAGACCAAGGGCTTGGCTTGGGGAGACTATGGGCGCTTGGGATGGTCAGCGGCAAATTCACTTTAGCAGGGGAGACCAAGGGCGCTTGGGATGGTCAGCGGCAAATTCACTCAGCAGCGGCAAATTCACTTCAGCAGGGAGACTATGGGCGCTTGGGATGGTCAGCGGCAAATTCACTTCAGCAGGGAGACTAAGGGCGCTTGGGATGGTCAGCGGCAAATTCACTTCAGCAGGGAGACTAAGGGCGCTTGGGATGGTCAGCGGCAAATTCACTACAGCAGGGAGACTAAGGGCGCTTGGGATGGTCATGGTCAGCGGCAAATTCAGCGGCAAATTCACTAAGGGCGCTTGGGATGGTCAGCGGCAAATTCACTTCAGGGGAGACTATGGGCGCTGGGATCAGCGGCAAATCACTTCAGCAGGGAGACTATGGGCGCTTGGGATGGTCAGCGGCAAATTCACTACAGCAGGGAGGATGGTCAGCGGCAAATTCAAGCAGGGGAGCTAAGGGTGCTTGGGATGGTCAGTGGCAAATTCACTAGGGGAGACTAAGGGCGCTTGGGATGGTCAGCGGCAAATTCACTTCAGCAGGGAGACTATGGGTGCTTGGGATGGTCAGCGGCAAATTCACTCAGCAGGAGAGGGCGCTATGGGCAAAATTCACTACAGCTTGGGATGGTCAGCGGCAAATTCACTTCAGCAGGGAGACTAAGGGCGCTTGGGATGGTCAGCGGCAAATTCACTTCAGCAGGGAGACTAAGGGCTTGGGATTGGGGCAAATGGTACAGCAGGGAGATTCAGGGCTTGGGATGGTCAGCGGCAAATTCACTTCAGCAGGAGACTAAGGGCGCTTGGGATGGTCAGCGGCAAATTCACTTCAGCAGGGAGACTAAGGGGCGCTTGGGATGGTCAGCGGCAAATTCACTACAGCAGGGAGACTAAGGGCGCTTGGGATGGTCAGCGGCAAATTCACTTCAGCAGGGAGACTAAGGGCGCTTGGGATGGTCAGCGGCAAATTCACTTAGCAGGTGAGACCAAGGGCTAATGGTCAGCGGCAAATTCACTTTTAGCAGGGAGACTAAGGGCGCTTGGGATGGTCAGCGGCAAATTCACTTCAGCAGGGAGACTAAGGGCGCTTGGGATGGTCAGCGCAAATTACAGCAGGGAGACTAAAGGGCGCTTGGGCATGGTCAGCAGGGATGGGCGCTTGGGATGGTCAGGGCAAATTCACAGCAGGGAGACTACATGGTCAGCGGCAAATTCACTTTCAGCAGGGAGACTAAGGGCGCTTGGGATGGTCAGCGGCAAATTCACTTCAGCAGGGAGACGGGCGCTTGGGATGGTCAGCGGCAAATTCACTTCAGCAGGGAGACTAAGGGCGCTTGGGATGATCAGCGGCAAATTCACTTCAGCAGGGAGACCAAGGGCGCTTGGGATGGTCAGCGGCAAATTCACTACAGCAGGGAGACTAAGGGCGCTTGGGATGGTCAGCGGCAAGGGCGCTTGGGATGGTCACAAATTGACTTCCTGCAGGGAGACGAAAACGGGCCGCTCTGGGATGGTCATTACTATTATTTACTACAGCAGGGAGACTAAGGGCGCTTTCAGATCTGTCCGCTGATTTTAATAATGAAAACACACCGGTTTGGTCAGCGGTTGGGCCTGGAAAACGAAGGTAGTTTGGTTACAATCAGTGGACAGACCAGTGAGTCGACTACTCTCCCCAGTCTGCCGCAGCTTTTCTACCATAGGAATGCCATTAAAACTATCATAAGCACCATGCGCATGCGCAGAGATAGAGAAACTATATTCTTTATCAATCTCGTCCCCAGAGCCTGCGTTACTTTCGGTCAGCGGCGAAACCGACCCGTAAGGACTTCATATATGGTACATTATGGTGGTCCATAGTACATTGTCTGTATACAATAATTTGTTTTGCTTACTATGAGATGTTCAAATACGATATAAATATGATAGAACGAGGCATACATAATCAAAATGTACAAATGTACCATATATGAAGGATTGACCCGTAGTGGAACTACGTTCTTCGCCGCTGGCCGAAAGTAACGCAGGCTCTGGGAACGAGATTGATTCTTTATGTAATTCACGTGTTACAGTACTTTGAATTCCTTAACGTAAATTCTAGATTTATTGTGTACGACGTTTCACAAATCAACATCAAGTATCTGTTAAAGTTAACGTTTCAAGTATAAATATGGATGGTAGCGTTGCCATGGTGATGTGCTTGGGTTACATGTGTTGGAAAATGTATGCCAAATCGTTGTAAACTGCAAAGGGATAGCCTTCTCGTTACTCACCCTCACCCCCACGGTCAGACGTTTTTCTTCACCGTGGGGGGTTGCCTACATCGTTTGACTAAAGGCAAACAGAATGGCGAGTGTGGATTTTCGTAGCGTACGTCAATCTTGTTAGGTTGCTCTGCACTTCGGACACGAGGCTGCTCTCAGCTGCCGTACATGGGATGGGGGAAGGGGGGAGGGGACTGAAACGAACTGCACACGGGGGGGGGGGGGGGGGGGTGGGTGGGCCACGTAGCCACGGTATTTGTACGAGATCATTCATGTTGTGTTACGGTATGTAAAGATTCAAGGTCTCATGCAAAAACAGAAGTAATTTTTACACTTAAAAATTATCACACAACTTGTTTCATGTTTTTTAGAAAGTTGCAATAAATTTAGTGCCTTCTTAAAGTCATTTTTTCTTAACCTTACTTTCTGATTTGTACCTTGATAAAGCGTTCTGTAAACACACACACAACATACAGCTAATTCAGAAACGTTGTCGGCGATCGACTTCAAGCCTACGCGACTAGACCGGAAGGGAGTATGGGTAGATATGATAATCGGCTTGCATGCTTTTCGTATTTGGTGACAATGGCAGGTGAATCTGTAAATGTATGCCTACGCGTTTTAAAACAAGGAAACAGAAGGCAGATGGTGAACAAAATGGCCAAGGAAGTTGAGGATTCTGCTGTGTTTTTTGAATGAAATTTTAGTTGAACTTCGCGCGCTGCACGCTGGAATGTCATTATCTAATTTACATAAACTCATGTTGAATTAACTCGAACGTTTACAATAACTTCAGAATATTGGGTCTTTTCCAGTGAAATACTCCATAATTTTCGACTTTTTTATAATATAAAATAAATAGAAGATGGCTTTAATTCTATGGATGCACTTCGGAGCTCTTGAAATGCAGCTGACTGAATGCACTCGCTATCGCTTGTGCATCCCACTTGCTAGTATTTCAAGAGCTCAGGCGTACATCATTTTTGTATAGAACATAGAAAGCCATCTTCTATTTGTGAAATGATTCATATCCCGTGAGAGACGTTCCTTTTGATAGTGTATTTATAGAAGCATTGAATTTACCCATACTCCTTTTCGGTCTAGTCGCGTAGGCTTGAAGTCGATCACCGACAACGTTTTCTGGATTAGCTGTATACAAAGCCGGCCCCGTCCTGTCCCGTCTGTCAATTTTTGTTAAAGTGCTTATGAAGCTTATTTTTTATTTTGAAAATCGATTACATATGAAGTGAATAGTGGGATGGTTCAGTATTTTGTGATTTGAGCTTCGCATTTGCGAGTTATAAAGGTTTGAAATCGTGATATGCTAATTCGGTGACGTCAAAGGAGGCATCATTTATTATACAAAAGCGCACCTTTGCAAATCATGACATTTTTTTAATCTGGAATAAAGTTTTCTACAACTTATATAAATGATGTTAAACTTTTTTTGCTATTTCAGAAAAGAATGCTACTTGGACAATATATATATGAGTTACAGCAAATGCCTCCTTTGACGTCACCGAATTAGCATATCACGATTTCAAACCTTTATAACTGACTTCAAACCGTTTTTCTTGTGAAAAAGACCGACGAGCGACGACACTGGAGAAAAGACGGGTGGGGTAAACCAATAATACCATAATTTTAGATGCCATTCCAAACACGATATATAGAGTCGTTTTCGTCGGGCCTACCGTATTGAAAGAGTTTGATTGGATGAGATGCATCTGAACACGCTTTTTGATTGGTTCAGAAAGGAAGCCATTTGATTGTCACGGGACCACAGGGTTCCCACATACGAAACCGTGGCGCAACACGACCAGTGTGTCAGATCACAGGCAACCCAAGCTCTTATTTAGTGGTTTTTGGTAATTTTTTTAAATTGCTTAAAAGAGTGAGAATTTGATAAACGGACTAAATACGACTTCTGAAGAAATGATA
Source organism: Actinostola sp. cb2023 (assembly GCA_033675265.1). Taxonomy (NCBI): domain Eukaryota; kingdom Metazoa; phylum Cnidaria; class Anthozoa; order Actiniaria; family Actinostolidae; genus Actinostola; species Actinostola sp. cb2023. Next base: position 423 of record JAUJYZ010001555.1, on the reverse strand, counting down.
TGTTTATTTCAATCAAAATTCTCACTCTTTTTAAGCAATTTAAAAACATTTACCAAAAAACCACTAAATAAGAGCTTGGGTTGCTTGTGGTCAGATCAGGGAGGTGTGACCCTGGTCAGATCGACCGGAAACGACACGATAAGTCTGCTTGTAATCTGTGGGTATTGTTGGATTTTCTAAAATGTAAATACTATGAGTAATGTCGAATAAATAATTAATGAACTTAACCTAAAGGCAACTAGTCAGTGAACCCAGCGCGTCTGTTTTCGACAAAATGCAAACATCCCTTCTCATCAAGATTAACGCGGAGATCGTGTAGTGATAAACCTTTTGTTAATAAAGCCAGTGTAAAGCTATGACAAGAGATTGTGCAGCTCAGATGATTTAACTGAAGCGGCATTTGCTTTTAGTAGTATTTGATCT
>JAUJYZ010000276.1:0-321920 GCA_033675265.1 Actinostola sp. cb2023 | reverse complement strand
CTCGGGCTTCCTTTCGGAAGGGCACGAGTAATATTGTTATTATTATAATATTTATTATGATATTTGGTTATTATTATGATATTTATTATTATATTAATTTTATTAATATTATCTATTATTATTAGTATTATAATAATAATAATTGAATAATAATAATTTTATTTCACCACGTAATCACCTAGGAGCTACAAAGCTCGTTAAAACGTGAACGTGAACAATATCTTTATATTATATTGTTACTATTATTGATGATGATATTTGTCACAGCCAACCATTTCTGGTGGATGCTGCCTGACATGCAATATGGAATTGGATCCAAATCTATATATAGCCTATGACTCTGCTACCATGACAACTACAATAACGTTTTCTCATGCAAATGTTTTACTTTAAGAGGTAAGTGCTATATATATACATGTACATGTATATACTGATAGTATACAGGGGCGGATCTAGAGATTTTTGAAAGGGGGGTGCACCACTAAGGGCCATAAGGCCCCTTCTTCTAGGGGGTGTGGGGGCATGCCCCCCAGAAAATTTTGAAATCTAGAAGGTCGAAAATACAATTTCCATCCATTCTGGGCATCAAATGGTGGGGAGACGTGGGCGAATATGTATCGGGCCCAACTCAAAGGGGGGGGGGGGGGGACCGCCAACTCAAAGGGAGGGGGGGGGGGGAAACCGGCCCCCCCCATGCCCCCCCTCCTTGATCCGCCCTGTTTTACACACAAGTGTGCAGAAAATTAACATTTGGTTTTCCAACAGAAATGCCATAGAAATTTCTTGTGATAGCAATATTCACCCTCCCAAACCACCAGAGCACTACAGACTAGAGTATAGTCTTTATCAAGCATTTTTAGAAGAAGGGAACTTGAATGAAGATGAGCTTTTCAAAGGTCTAGAGATGATGTCATCTCCTGCGACAATCAAATCCTTTGTGAACTAAGGTATCATATGCCACTCTATTAGTCTAATGTAAATTATCCTTGTATTAACCCTTTTTTTTTCTTAGTTTTCTACTCTCAAGCCCCTGGTATTCCCAAAGTAGTCTTTGACACAGTGGCCAGGCCAAGAATCATTTATAACATCATAGTTCATGATCCTGTGTTTGAAGACTGAGCAGCATATTCTCCAGCTCACACCTATGGTTGTAGTTTACATCAGTTGTTGCAAACTGTCATTCTGTTGGTATGTACATTGTAGTTTTACATCAGTTGTTGCAAACTGTCATTCTGTTGGTATGCACATTGTAGTTTTACATCAGTTGTTGCAAAACTGTCATTCTGTTGGTATGTACAATGTAGTTTTACATCAGTTGTTGCAAACTGTCATTCTGTTGGTATGCACATTGTATTTTAACATCAGTTGTTGCAAAACTGTCATTCTGTTGGTATGCACATTGTAGTTTTTACATCAGTTGTTGCAAACTGTCATTCTGTTGACCCAGTAATGTACATTGTAGTTTTACATCAGTTGTTGCAAACTGTCATTCTGTTGGTATGTACATTGTAGTTTTACATCAGTTGTTGCAAACTGGTCATTCTGTTGGTTATGTACATTGTAGTTTTAACATCAGTTGTTGCAAACTGTCATTCTGTTGGTATGTACATTGTAGTTTACATCAGTTGTGTGCAAACTGTCATTCTGTTGGTATGTACAATGTAGTTTTACATCAGTTGTTGCAAACTGTCATTCTGTTGGTATGTACATTGTAGTTTTACATCAGTTGTTGCAAACTGTCATTCCTGTTTGGTATGTACATTGTAGTTTTACATCAGTTGTTGCAAACTGTCATTCTGTTGACCAGTATGTACATTGTAGTTTTACATCAGTTTGTTGCAAACTGTCATTCTGTTGGTATGTACATTGTAGTTTTTACATCAGTTGTTGCAAACTGTCATTCTGTTGGTATGTACATTGTAGTTTTACATCAGTTGTTGCAAAACTGTCATTCTGTTTGGTATGTGTAGTGTACCGATTGCATGCCGGTATTATATAGACCCCGATGCATGCTGGATAGAGCAGCAGCGGCCATGTTGAATAAAAGGGTTAATCATGTATGTGAATCCTTGAGTATTGCATCCGTTCAATCCCCTCGCTAAACACCACATCTGGCGACGAGGATAAAAAAAAACCAAAAAAGAAAAACACGTAAAGAGTCTGCAGAAAGGAATTTGAGGGAAGATGGCCGTCAGTTTAAGTGGTCTGACTGGTCTCAAAGAGTTTGATACGGTTGGAGAGCCAGCCACGCTCGCCCCAACGGTGGAAGAAGTGGAAAGAAGAATTTGAGCTATATGTAGCGGCTTCTGGAGTCACTGACCCTACACAGAAGAGGGCATTGCTTCTTCACCTAGCTGGGACTGGAGTTAGAGATATCTTCAAGACTTTCCTACGTCAGAAAGCGGGAATGCAAAAGAATTTGACAAGGCCATGAAATCTCTCTCTACTCATTTCAAGCCAAAAAAGAACGTTCCCCTGGCTCGACAGACATTTTCTAGCAGAAAAACCGAAGCCAGGAGAGATAATCAACAATTTTATTACGAGGCTGCAAACCCTAGCCGAGGACGTGCGAATATGGAGAGGAAAAAGACAATCAAGTTAGAGATCAGACGTTGCTGTTCGTCAAAGATAAGAACCTCAAGTCTAAAACTGTATCGTGCGGATACTTTGACACTTGCTAAACTGCCCTTGAAATCGTCAGCCAATACCACGATAAAGAGTCTCCTGATCCTTGTGCCTGATAACCAATGTGAACAATGTGAACATAGCCAGAGGTATAGAAATAAGCCAGCAAGCTTCAGAGGAAAAATGCTGGAAATGTAACATAGCTGGGCATAGGGGTGCAGATTTTGCCGTGTAGCACGTGACCACAAGTGCAGTCAGTGTGGAGCTGTTGGTCCATCTGGAAGTTTGCTGTAAGTCACAACCACAGAGAGAGAACCCAACTGGAAGCAGTGGACGTGGACGTGGTCGTGGAAAGGAGTCGAGGAAGAGGATACAGAGGCAACTCCAGAGGAACGTGGAGCTGTTCGCAGCATTCAAGAAGATGAACACACGCAACCTACGACACCGACAGATGAAGACGAGTATTACTATGTCTTTACCACTGGTTCAAGTGGAATTAATAATAATCTAGAGCTTATGGTAGAAGATAAGTTGATAGATGTAGTGATTGATTCAGGTGCAAGTTGTAATTGATGTCTAATGAAGTATTTAGTCATATAACGGGGGGGAAAGTTAGTCTGTGTAGACCTGACAAGAAAGTGTATACCTATGCAGCACTGAACGCTCCAGTTGCTGGGAAAATGCAGCCTGGATGTGTGCGTGCCACAAACGAAGCAAATCAATGCGCGCTGAGTTTTTATATTATGCCAGCTAAAGCCGCTACGCTTTAAGCCGCCAGACATCAGAGTCACTAGGCTAGTAAATACTTTGATCGGATGAAATGTGTAAAAGAAGTCAGGTGCCAATACCGTAGTCAATGATATAACGATCAAAACATTTGTTGCTCCTCGCCAAAAACTAAAAGTTAAAACCAGTTCAGCTGCTAAGTGTAATAGTGTCCTTGATGCTTGTAGACAATGGTTCAAATAATTAGTAACAAGAATAGTAGTATTAGTTTACCAAGTCCTAGATTAAGTTCATCATCGTCGTCCTCATTGTCAATAGCAGTGCTGGTATCTCGTACAGGTACTGTATCCAAGTCATGCCCTGCACAACAACAACAACAACTCTGTGAGTAATAACTTATCATCAATAAGAGACTGAGTTTTATGCTTACGACAATTTCATTCCTTGTACTCTATACAGTATGTCCATTACATCATTATCGGTCGAGTTAAAGCTTGGTATCGCACCATCTGTTAAACAATATATGTACATATTTAATTACCGGTAGTAACTATAATTATTAGTAATTATATAATTAGTATTTAGTTACAGTAGCAATATATTGTAATTTTAATGTTGATAGCGACTATGAAATGGTGTCAGTGATGACAATGATAATGGTGTGTGTGTAGGGTTAATGAAAGCAGTGGTCGTAGATTAGAGTAGTGATGAGTGATATATAAGTAGTCTTACCTTCTGACTATACTAGAAAAGCAAAGAAGAACTTTATGGGTATTTATAGCATTTTAACTTTCCATCAATTTTCTATCTGTTTCACTACTGCTACGCAACCTCCTTTCCTATTATTCTATATGTCATTTACGGTGAACGTCCATCTTAATTACCCACGGCCTGCTTCCAGTCTGGTCTGGTAGTTCAACTGGTAGAGCATTGGTGATCAATTTTCGCTGTGGGTTCAAATCCCATTGGAGTCAGATATATTTTCTCTTTCTCCTTTCTTACAATCTAGGGCTAATTACTCTCAGAAGAACTTTGTGGGTATCTTTATAGCACTTTAACTTTCACTTGATTTCTCTCTTACCTTCTGACTGTTTAGCAAATATTTTTGCTGCACTTTTATCGAACTCTGCTTGTTCTGATTGAGGGAGTAGTTCACTCATGTAATGTAGAATACATAGTTTTTCTGGGTCATCTAACACTGGTTCTATGGAGTCCAGCAACTGTGGAACATTTCTAAAAGGTCACAAATAAAACAGTTTTTCTCAATTTACTATGCATGTTCTTGCATTGCCCGGTTGTAAATTCCAGCTATAGTACATGTAGGGGTGTCGAAGGGTTCCCACATAAAGTCAGAGCTTTGCAAAAATTCGGTCAAAGTCTCGTTTTTTTTTCACAAAAAAGCTATCATAGAGTCTCGAATTTTGAAAACAAAGGAAATTGGTGAAAAAATGTCTCGGCTCGCAAAAATATGCCTTGTCTCGGAGTGTCGCAAAGTCTCGCCTTGACCATTCGGCACCCCTAATATGATTCCATGAAATCGAATTGTACAATTAAGCTATATGATTCTTGATAGTACATTCACAGATGTAGAGCTACCATGTAGAAATACTGTGAATAAACCGTTATTATTATTATTATTACATGTACAGACCAATGATGTACATGCACCACAAAATAAAATTTATGTTTACTGCAACTACAAATGTTCTCTAAAACAACAAAAACTGGGTAAAAGTACATGTATGAACTAATGGTCCTATACCCTTTACCATGGCTTGGTCCTATACCCTTTGCCATGGCTTGGTCCTATACCCTTTACCATGGCTTGGTCCATATATGGCTTGGTCCTATACCCTTTACCATATATGGCTTGGTCCTATACCCTTTACCATATATGGCTTGGTCCTATATCCTCTACTATGGCTTGGTCCTATACCCTTTACCATATATGGCTTGGTCCTATTCCCTTTACCATATATGGCTTGGTCCTATAACCTTTACCATATATGGCTTGGTCCTATACCCTTTACCATATATGGCTTGGTCCTATATTTACCTGTGTAGTTTGTAATCACCAAGACACTGCTTGATATATCTTTGTTCTCCACTTGTAAAAAGTCGGTTCATCTGTAAAAAATAGAAACATTATTCCATCAGTGGATTCAATTAACAAAAGATGTCTGTACATGAAGAGAAGCATCATAATTGTGCCATGAAGAGACACTGTACAACATTACATGCAATAGTTTTGGTGTGCCTACCTCTGCAATTTGTTGTGCACAATATTGCAGAAGTAGGATCACATTTCAGTCTTTAATCTCCCAAAAAAAACACCGATCTGTCTGCAAAATGGTATTGCATAGTTTTGCTCAGGCGATGGAAAAAGCATACAAGCTTGAGGCCAAATATTAGGTATCTGTCACCAGTCCACAGTTTGGAACTGACTTGTGGTGTCTGCTTACAGGAATGGAAAGGTTTCACTGTACATGTATGCCATAAATGTGTGCAAGGAGTATTCAAGTTCAAGGTGTTTTTTTCTTACTAATTAAGCTCATGGTCACCTGGATTTTAAATTCTCGAGCCAAAGCACGGACACTCTGTGGGTCACTGCCAGGAAATCTGGACATGATGAGTTGTTCAGTTCTTGTGGATGTTCTAGAAGCCATGGATCCTGACCTGTGTATCGAGTCATCACCATGCTTGTCAAATGTAACTGATAGCCCTGACTTGGAACTGATGGATGATGATGATGATTGGTGTTTAAGAGCACTCATAGGCCGCCACTGGACCAGGAGACTGGGATATGTACCACTACCCTTGAGAAGTTCTACAACAGCACCATGCCTTTTACCCCTGTACAAAGGTAAAGAAGATTATTCATTATAATGCTTTAAATAATAATTGATATATTACATGTGCTTTGATTGGTCGAGGGCCGTGTGTTATTAGAGTATAAAACAAATAGTAAGATTATTTCCATTTTGCTGTGCGTCTGTACTCTTATAGATGCACAGAACAACAGTCACGCCATGCACTCAACTTCATCTCGTGGCATACTTTTTTATTCTCACCACATTTTGACATCATCTGTCCATCTATAAGTCAGAGTACAGATGCACGGGAAAATGGAATCTATTTGTTAATAATAATAATAATAATTTATTATTTAAAAATGCATTTCAGAAAACCCAATGCTTTTTACAGCAACTGGATTTTGATAAGTTGTTAAGTTGCATATACATGTTATGTACTGTTTAATAAACGAGCAGGAGTATTTTATTGGGTTTAAAACCACGAGGCGAAGCCGAGTGGTTTTAGACCCGATAAAACACGATCTGCAAGTTTATTGGACAGCTTCAAAAATGATCTTCCAAAATAATACATTTTCGGATAATTTCAGTAAAAAAACAGCAAGGAAAACACAAACGTAGCAGGATCGTGTTACTTCTAACGCCTCACACATGTGCACCAATTGCTGGTTTGCAATACATGTCACGGCGGCCATCTTGGTTGAACTTCAACAAAAGATTGCTCATTAGTGTCTATTGTTTGTTCAACCAACATGGCCGCCGTGTCGTTATCTCTTGATTCTCAAGGGATTGATTATTGCAAACCAAGAATACTACTAATACTCTCAAAAAGATCCCACATTTGAACGACGGTCCGAAAGTGTGACCAAGGAGCGATCTTTCCGGACAACATATATGTCGTCCCGTACAGGGAACTGGGAGGTCAATGATACGGCTTTATTTTTTAAACCATCCTCATTAGAATTCTTTATATAAAGAATACTAATAAGCAGTGTATTACCGGGTATAAAGGTACATGCATGTGATGGATTTCGTCCTTGTGATTGGACGAATTGCTCATTAATTATGCATGAGTTTTTGAAGTGAAGAATTCGCCATGCGACGAATTTGCGACGAACAATGTTGAGAAATTGACGTCACTTCTATTGTACAATTAGTCACCGGCCAGGAACCAGTTTGAATAATGGTGGCTCGAAGTTTGTACAAAATTTGTACATTTTGTGGAAGTTATTTTTATCGTAACGAAAAATGGGTTGGATATGTTAATAAACATACTACCAGGATACTAAAAATGCAAAAACATCAACGTCGCAAAATTTCATCATAGCTGTAGCACTTTCAATTTCTTATCTACTTGTCATGGCATGTACCAGTATAACTACTGGCACTGGTGATGCTTTGAATATCAATCCGTCGAACTGTAATTGCGTTGTTGTCAGTAAATCAAACATTAGATGGGCCTAGATGTAAATTACCTAGATGTAATTGAAGTTTACCCAATAAAGTGTTATTATTATTATATTATAGTTCATCACTGGAGGAGTATGGACCTTTTCGTAGTTTCCCAGTAATGCTTCATTATTTTGCGCGAGCAATCGAGGTCAGGGGAAAAAAATATTTAGAATTGATCGTCTATTGAGGAAAATATGACTACTGTATCTAATCAAGAACAGGAAAAAACTATTTTCTTTGCTTGAGAATTTGCATCTATCTTAGTTTGTAATTCTTTTTACGCACTTTTAATTTGAAAGTCTAAGTTTTCTACTGAATTTCTTCATTCTCTCTTAATATTTTCGATCTATTTTGTACCCTGACCTCGCTTGCACGCGCAGAATCATGAAGCATTCTGGGAAACTACGAAAAGGTCCATCACCGATTCAAAATCATTGTGAACCACAGCAAAATACACAAACTTCTCGTTATTCCCTGTCCTAATACGGTAAGGCATGATCCAATAATGACAAGCCAATAGTTATTCCCTGTCCTAATAAGGCATGATCCAATAATGACAAACTAATAGTTATTCCCTGTCCTAATAAGGCATCATCCAATAATGACAAGCTAATAGTTATTCCCTGTCCTAATAAGGCATGATCCAATAATGACAAGCTACATGTAATAGTACGTGTCCTATTATTAGGCATGATCCAATAATAACAAACTAATAGTTATTCCCTGTCCTAATAAGGCATGATCCAATAATAACAAGCTAATAGTTATTCCCTGTCCTAATAAGGCATGATCCAATAATGACAAACTAATAGTTATTCCCTGTCCTAATAAGGCATGATCCAATAATGACAAACTAATAGTTATTCCCTGTCCTAATAAGGCATCAGCTCCAATAATGACAAGCCAATAGTTATTCCCTGTCCTAATAAGGCATGATCCAATAATGACAAACTAATAGTTATTCCCTGTCCTCATAAGGCATGATCCAATAATAACAAGCCAATAGTTATTCCCTGTCCTAATAAGGCATGATCCAATAATGATAAGCTAATAGTTATTCCCTGTCCTCATAAGGCATGATCCAATAATAACAAGCCAATAGTTATTCCCTGTCCTAATAAGGCATGATCCAATAATGACAAGCTAATAGTTATTCCCTGTCCTAATAAGGCATCAGCTCCAATAATGACAAGCCAATAGTTATATTCCCTGTCCTAATAAGGCATGATCCAATAATGACAAACTAATAGTTATTCCCTGTCCTAATAAGGCATGATCCAATAATGACAAACTAATAGTTATTCCCTGTCCTAATAAGGCATGATCCAATAATGACAAGCCAATAGTTATTCCCTGTCCTAATAAGGCATGATCCAATAAATATAATGACAAACTAATAGTTATTCCCTGTCCTAATAAGGCATGATCCAATAATAACAAACTAATAGTTATTCCCTGTCCTAATAAGGCATGATCCAATAATGACAAACTAATAGTTATTCCCTGTCCTAATAAGGCATGATCCAATAATGACAAACTAATAGTTATTCCCTGTCCTAATAAGGCATGATCCAATAATGACAAACTAATAGTTATTCCCTGTCCTAATAAGGCATGATCCAATAATGACAAACTAATAGTTATTCCCTGTCCTCATAAGGCATGATCCAATAATAACAAGCCAATAGTTACAATTCCCTGTCCTAATAAGGCATGATCCAATAATGACAAGCTAATAGTTATTCCCTGTCCTAATAAGGCATCAGCTCCAATAATGACAAGCCAATAGTTATATTCCCTGTCCTAATAAGGCATGATCCAATAATGACAAACTAATAGTTATTCCCTGTCCTAATAAGGCATGATCCAATAATGACAAAAACTAATAGTTATTCCCTGTCCTAATAAGGCATGATCCAATAATGACAAGCCAATAGTTATTCCCTGTCCTAATAAGGCATGATCCAATAAATATAATGACAAACTAATAGTTATTCCCTGTCCTAATAAGGCATGATCCAATAATAACAAACTAATAGTTATTCCCTGTCCTAATAAGGCATGATCCAATAATGACAAACTAATAGTTATTCCCTGTCCTAATAAGGCATGATCCAATAATGACAAACTAATAGTTATTCCCTGTCCTAATAAGGCATGATCCAATAATGACAAACTAATAGTTATTCCCTGTCCTAATAAGGCATGATCCAATAATGACAAATTAATAGTTATTCCCTGTCCTCATAAGGCATGATCCAATAATGACAAACTAATAGTTATTCCCTGTCCTAATAAGGCATGATCCAATAATGACAAACTAATAGTTATTCCCTGTCCTGATAAGGCATGATCCAATAATGACAAACTAATAGTTATTCCCTGTCCTAATAAGGCATGATCCAATAATGACAAGCTAATAGTTATTCCCTGTCCTAATAAGGCATGATCCAATAATGACAAACTAATAGTTATTCCCTGTCCTAATAAGGCATGATCCAATGCGGCTAAGGTTCTTATTATAGTAAGTATAGTTTCCGGTACATCTCTGTTGTTAAAGCTAATATGAGACAGCATACATGTATATATTAAGAACAAATTGAGAAAAAAATCCAAATTTAGGAAACAAGTTAATTACCTGGTCTAGCATATACATGTATGTAGCTACGACAGACTGCTCTTTACAATAGCTAATACATCTAGGCAAGTTAATTACCTGGTCTAGCATATATGTAGCTACGACAGACTGCTCTTTACAATAGTTAATACATCTAGGCAAGTTAATTACCTGGTCTAGCATATATGTAGCTACGACAGACTGCTCTTTACAATAGTTAATACATCTAGGCAAGTTAATTACCTGGTCTAGCATATATGTAGCTACGACAGACTGCTCTTTACAATAGCTAATACATCTAGGCAAGTTAATTACCTGGTCTAGCATATATGTAGCTAACGACAGACTGCTCTTTACAATAGCTAATTACATCTAGGCAAGTTAATTACCTGGTCTAGCATATATGTAGCTACGACAGACTGCTCTTTACAATAGTTAATACATCTACGCAAGTTAATTACCTGGTCTAGCATATATGTAGCTACGACAGACTGCTCTTTACAATAGCTAATACATCTAGGCAAGTTAATTACTAGGCTCAGTATCCAGCCGCTGGGGTTTCGTGCGCCCGCGATACTCTCCCCCTCACGGCTGGGCGCACGAGCTTGCCGTTTGTTTTTGTCAACCAATCAGAAATCTGCCCCCAGTTTTTAGGGGGCATAAATTAAAAATGATGCATAAGATTAAAAATGGCGTGATGGAGAGTTTTGATGCTTGTGAATATGCCCTTGGCTTGAGAAGTTTAATTTAGAGAGTTTTAAAGAAAAACAGCGTTTAGCTTTAAAAGAAATAGTTCTGGGAAAGGATGTCCAGTTCGTTGTTCTTCCTACTGGCTCTGGAAAATCTCTAATTTTCCAAGCTGCTCCACTCAGTCTTTGACCTCGTGATATCGCCGCTAGTGTCTCTCATGAAATACCAAGTTAGCTTCCTTTCATCAAAGGGCATTACAGTTGGCCATTACAGTTGATTTCACACAACTTTGGCCGCTCCGATTGCTATAAAGTTCAATAACGATCTTTGCCGACTTCACTGTGAACTGGCTTGGTTCAGTGAACCGGCTGTGAAGATTTGAAGCGATTTGGACGAGAATTGATCGAGTTATAGCCATTTTAAAATTAGCCCTTCTCTGGCCGTGAATTCAGTTCTAGAATCCTGTCCTTTTGATATCTTGTATTACAATACAAGTACTTCTAAAACTGCTTTCACAATAAAGATTAATATCTACTTCAGTCCTGTGTGTCATTTGTTTAGCGATTAGAATGGTTTTTAGCGAGTTTTGGGACAGCGTGTAGCTCTCGGGAGTTCCGCGTAAACCGTGGTAAACTCCGCCATTTTCTAACTACATGTAGTGAGTTTACTTCCGGTCCTTCTATTGTTTTGCCAAACCAATCAGAATGCTACAAAAATCGGTTGCGGCCAGGGCCTTTCGTTTCTCGGTGCTGACCAAGAGGAACGTGGGCTCTGGGGACGAGATTGCGGGTACTCCGGTTTTCCTCCCTCAATAAAAACGAACTAGTGAGCTGAAAGTTGTATGCATAGAATATTAGAATGTAGTGGTAGTGTGTGTGAGAGTACAGTGTCTCCCAATTAGTGAGCTGAAAGTTGTATGTACAGAATATTAGAATGTAGTGGTAGTGTGTGTGAGAGTACAGTGTCCCCCAATTAGTGCGCAAGCACTAGAACACATTGGACACTTAAATAAACAGTTATTTATTTATTTTACACACCATTTACCATTTACGTACTGTTGATAAACGAGCAGGAGTGTTTTATCGGTTTTAGACCCGATAAAACACGATCTGCGAGTTTCAGTTATTGAACAGCTTCAAAAACAATATTCCAAAGTAATACATTTCGGATGATTTCAGTAAAAAAAAGAGCAAGGAAAACACAAATTAACATAGCAGTATCGTGTTGCTTACACATGCGCACCGATCAGTACTATATTATATTATATTATTTGTAACTGAAAAGCCCATATTGGGAGGTACAATAAACGATGTATGTATGATACTACACCAATATCCATGAGACCTTCCCTTATTAGTATTCTTTACACCGGCAAAGAGCTATACATCGTGCTTTCATTTCGATGAATGTAGGGAAAAAAGCAATAAATACTTATGATTTTTGAAACTTCTAATTAAGCTTACCTTCTACTGAAGAATATGATTCAAGCAGAACTAGAACAAACAGTGAAATTATTGTGCGAACGTTCATTACTTTAGAGCAACAGGTTTCCTAATCTGGTAGCTCGTACTTTATACGGCGTCGATGAGAACAAGTGACGCAGAACTGATCCCAGACTCCCTGACATTTATTAAATATCAATCCTGTTCTTATTGTTTCAAAATCTACCTAGATTTTTGTTATGTTCACTTGACCAATCAGTACCCAGATGATGTTTCCCTCGATATTATGCACTCTCTATCTGATCGCTAGTAATCTCTATCTGATAAAGAATACTAAATGATACCTTTTGTTAATCCTAATAGAAGTCCTTATCTGTATTCTCTCTCCCCTGTATACACGTAAGTGTTAGAATCTATAGGACGTTGTCGAATCGTTTTCACCTTTCCGCTTGGGAAAGCGTTGTAGAACTGGAGCAGATTCGTTTCCGATTCGTTTCCGTGAAGACGAATGGCCAAAACGGAGAAGAAAAAAAGCGTTTTAAAAAAAACCCTTGTCGTTTGGAAGAGAGATAGAGAACAATAGGGACTTACTGTAATATCTAGATTACTAACGAGCGAATCAAACTAATGCTACTAATTGCGATAAGCTTCAAAGGCTACTAATTATAATGACGATGATAATTAATTAATGGTATTATACATAATTCAAACTAAACTAAGCTTAAAAAGTCACGGTTAACATATAGGCCTGCCGTGGTTTCGTGTGTCATGTCACGCATTTATAAGTCCAGTAGTAAACATTTCGTACTTTTTCCTGCTTTTATAAAATGCAATTATGATTTTAAGGTATGTCATTATTAGGTCATTGAGGTTCTAAACCTCTTTTAATTTTAATTTTTTACACACTTTTGTTGATCATCATTGGGTAACTAGTTTCGTCTTCTAGACCTTTTCAAACCCTTTGAAAACTGAGAAGACGAAACTAGTTACCCAATGATGATCAACAAAAGTGTGTAAAAAAGAAAAAAATTAAAAGAGGTTTAGAACCTCAATGACCTAATAATGACATGAAGAATTCTTTTGAAGTCCAAGCAAAGAAACTATCAGCGGATTTTAAGGCAAGTTTTCAATTTTGTTCGTTACAAAAATGTTTGAATACTGATCTGCGCGCGCGTGCTGTGTGCTCTCATAATGCAAGCGGAATACGCATCCTTTGGCCAATCAGAGCGCGCGTTATATCATAGTTCTTTTATAAAAGTCCAGTAGTAAACATTTCGTATTTTTTTTCCTGCTTTTCAGTGTACTTTCTCGTGGATTGTTGCCTCAGGGTAGCAAAGGGGTTACACGTGACGCGTGATTTGGCCCAAACATGGCGCGTGAATCGTGAAAAACACTTCATAAAAAAAGATAAAACCCGAATTTGCAAAAACCGTGAAATTTGCAAGAAAGACGTGCGTGAAATGGCTAATGATGGCTTTTGATTCTTTTGAGTCGTGAATTGACCCCCACCCCCCCCCCCCCCCCCCCCCCCCCCCCCCCCCCCCCCCCCCCCCCCCCCCCCCCCCCCCCCCCCCCCCCCCCCCCCCCCCCCCGCCCCCCCCCCCCCCCCCCCCCCCCCCCCCCCCCCCCCCCCCCCCCCCCCAACCCCCCCCCCCCCCCCCCCCCCCCCCCCCCCCCCCCCCCCCCCCCCCCCCCCCCCCCCCCCCCCCCCCCCCCCCCCCCCCCCCCCCCCCCCCCCCCCCCCCCCCCCCCCCAACCCCCCCCCCCCCCCCCCCCCCCCCCCCCCCCCCCCCCCCCCCCCCCCCCCCCCCCCCCCTTTGCTACCCTGTTGCCTTAGGTATCTTGTTTTCATGATGAACTCTTTATTTCATGTTACTTAAAGTTGATCATAGTGAAATATTTCTCACGGGATTTTGTGATTTTAAGTTGACAATTAGGCTAATTGGCACAATATGCTTTTATTTTTGCTCTTCTTCACTAAAATGCTAGGAAAAGTCTTTCTAAAATGCTCAAAAATTCCCAACATACTAATTTAAAATATACACAGAAAACAAATTATTTTCATTACCTACAATCGGCGCCAATTTACTTTGAAACACTAACGCTTTGAAAATCATTGATAATGATATTTTGTGGCGCACGCAATAGGGCTCTTTACCCCCTCCCCCCAACATCAATGTTGATTAGTGGTGCGATTCAAACACGGCGATCATTGCTACCCTCAACATTGATGAGGGGCGAGGGGGTTTGAACCATGACATGCAGTTAATGTGCAACTTAGTGCCCTGTTTGGTAGAATCAGTCACAATTTAGATAGTTGTTTCATTGATATTGTCGGGGATTGTCTATGATGTATACACCCTAAATCGAGACAGGTGTTCGTGCGCTTATCATTGTGATATGTTCATGAAATTCATTCTGTATACAAGTAATCTCTCGAAATTTGTTACTTTGAAATATCATGTCTTATATATAAAAATAAGCAGAGGTATTATGGTAGTAGTGGGTTTTAAAGACTTGATATTTTATGACATTTATTACATTATGTAAGGAGTCAGGCCGGGGTGGGGGACTTCAGTCATTTAAAAAGTTTTAAAATTCGCATCAAATACAATATTTTTGATTTATATGTACAAGTTGAGTTATGTTTCATATACATGACATATGGAAATATACCTAAGAGTGATATTTCTATGATTTTGGTTAGCTTAAAGTTAATGAAAGGAGGCTTCAATCATCGCTTTACAATGTACTAAATGCACCAGTGTATAATAATGTTACCTTATATAAGTTTCTGAAAAGAAATGCAATTGCATGATATGATAAAATGAAGTTGCTTGATCTGACGAATTGTTTAACCTTGTATGTCTTTCGAAAAAACTTATATTATTATTTTTTAAATGCATTAATCTGGAATTTGTAACCAGTCCCCCCTCCCCTCCCCTCCCGTGATCAAGATGTGAAATCCAAGACACTACTTGTTGACTCCGTATCATTCAAAAAATATGTTTGTAATTTGTTCCAGCAGTAATATTTACTCTTCAATAGATCAACAATTATTACGGTAACTTTGATACGTATGTATATATGTATTGCCGGAACGTCTTAGCCGTTTAAATGGCTTTATTCAGTGAACTACATTGTCATACTTGATGACAAGTAAAGATGACGTCAACGGTTTACGGTTTACAATGCAAACTGTAAAAGACATTATAGTCTATATATTATTACTCTCTGAGTGTAAACCGTTCATATTATAGTTATACTTGAAATATTGGCGTTTATTATGCCCTTCACTGTATTTGACTTGATAGATAATTGCTTACAACGATTACCTTCTTAAGGGAGAAACATTTTACGGGATGTTTGTATTTTCAAGGGACTTTGTAGTTATATTCGTACTTTACACTGGTATACATGATCGCCATTATGCATGGAAGGCTATCGTCTCACATATCCAAGGTACACAATAAGCGTAGACGGCCTTTGTTAACAGCTTTATACATTTATTCATAGTTGATGAGTCAATGATGCCGTACATTTAAATAAAGTATTTACAAATCAAAAGTAAAGAGTTACTTTATTTCAAACCCGTTTAATTGAGATCAATTTCAATACTTCGTACGTCGACCCTTGTTCTTTATGATCAAATCAATGCGCTTAGTAACACTTGAAATGGTATTATCTATCTGTGCTTGATAATTACTTAACATTAGCGATCATATACGAATTGCGAAATCGTCAACTGATTCATATGCTATTTTCAAATCTAATGCTTGTTGCCTCAAATCCTTTTTCAAAGTATTAAAAAAATTCGTGCGATCCTTTCGCTGTACAATACTCAGAAAGTCCTTCCAATCTTAGTCTCCATATCAGACTATCCGGCGCTCTTACTTGGTCAAACGGGTTATACTTGTGACCAGCTAACACCATCAAAGAAAAATCCAACTTTATTAGTCCAAAAGTCTGTTGGGTAGTTTATTTTAAAATTCCTTGCAAATGCCAGCCTGCGTTGTAGATCAGTTCCTGGTCAATAAACCTTTTTATCGGGCTTGTACATACCGGTATCCCAGTCTATTGAGATGCCTTTGCATTGTCCGCACTGATACTGCACTAGATGGAATATTCATCTCGGCCAGTAGTCGTTTAGCCGTAAAATTCCCTTCCCGCTTTCGTAGCGTATCAATATATGCAACGCTTAATTCGTCGCTCTTCGCGCGAAAGGAATTTGCGTTTCTTTCCTGGTTTCTTCTTTATCTCGGTGTATATGTGCTTTTTAGGCGTTAAAAGATATCTATTCACCGTTGAACGCGATATCCCACATTTGACAGCGTTTTTTTTTTAACGACAATGTGCTCTGAGTGTAAAGACATTGAACCAATGCCTTCGTTGCCGGAGATATCACTTTTCGTGCCATTGCTGGACGTGCGTATGCTAATTTTATACATTTGGAACACGTACCAACAATCAACATATTTTTTTAGAATTCATTCTTAATTCACCTTATAAGTAATAAACATATGTTCTCTCACAACATGGTATGTAATTTTGGACAACTAAGAGATCTATGACACAAATATTTGCGAGTCTTGTTGTTTTTGTTTGCAACATTCCGATAGAGACAATCGGCGCCAATTTACTTTGAAACACTAACGCTTTGAAAATCATTGATAATGATATTTTGTGGCGCACGCAATAGGGCTCTTTACCCCCTCCCCCCAACATCAATGTTGATTAGTGGTGCGATTCAAACACGGCGATCATTGCTACCCTCAACATTGATGAGGGGCGAGGGGGTTTGAACCATGACATGCAGTTAATGTGCAACTTAGTGCCCTGTTTGGTAGAATCAGTCACAATTTAGATAGTTGTTTCATTGATATTGTCGGGGATTGTCTATGATGTATACACCCTAAATCGAGACAGGTGTTCGTGCGCTTATCATTGTGATATGTTCATGAAATTCATTCTGTATACAAGTAATCTCTCGAAATTTGTTACTTTGAAATATCATGTCTTATATATAAAAATAAGCAGAGGTATTATGGTAGTAGTGGGTTTTAAAGACTTGATATTTTATGACATTTATTACATTATGTAAGGAGTCAGGCCGGGGTGGGGGACTTCAGTCATTTAAAAAGTTTTAAAATTCGCATCAAATACAATATTTTGATTTATATGTACAAGTTGAGTTATGTTTCATATACATGACATATGGAAATATACCTAAGAGTGATATTTCTATGATTTTGGTTAGCTTAAAGTTAATGAAAGGAGGCTTCAATCATCGCTTTACAATGTACTAAATGCACCAGTGTATAATAATGTTACCTTATATAAGTTTCTGAAAAGAAATGCAATTGCATGATATGATAAAATGAAGTTGCTTGATCTGACGAATTGTTTAACCTTGTATGTCTTTCGAAAAAACTTATATTATTATTTTTTTTAAATGCATTAATCTGGAATTTGTAACCAGTCCCCCCTCCCCTCCCCTCCCGTGATCAAGATGTGAAATCCAAGACACTACTTGTTGACTCCGTATCATTCAAAAAATATGTTTGTAATTTGTTCCAGCAGTAATATTTACTCTTCAATAGATCAACAATTATTACGGTAACTTTGATACGTATGTATATATGTATTGCCGGAACGTCTTAGCCGTTTAAATGGCTTTATTCAGTGAACTACATTGTCATACTTGATGACAAGTAAAGATGACGTCAACGGTTTACGGTTTACAATGCAAACTGTAAAAGACATTATAGTCTATATATTATTACTCTCTGAGTGTAAACCGTTCATATTATAGTTATACTTGAAATATTGGCGTTTATTATGCCCTTCACTGTATTTGACTTGATAGATAATTGCTTACAACGATTACCTTCTTAAGGGAGAAACATTTTACGGGATGTTTGTATTTTCAAGGGACTTTGTAGTTATATTCGTACTTTACACTGGTATACATGATCGCCATTATGCATGGAAGGCTATCGTCTCACATATCCAAGGTACACAATAAGCGTAGACGGCCTTTGTTAACAGCTTTATACATTTATTCATAGTTGATGAGTCAATGATGCCGTACATTTAAATAAAGTATTTACAAATCAAAAGTAAAGAGTTACTTTATTTCAAACCCGTTTAATTGAGATCAATTTCAATACTTCGTACGTCGACCCTTGTTCTTTATGATCAAATCAATGCGCTTAGTAACACTTGAAATGGTATTATCTATCTGTGCTTGATAATTACTTAACATTAGCGATCATATACGAATTGCGAAATCGTCAACTGATTCATATGCTATTTTCAAATCTAATGCTTGTTGCCTCAAATCCTTTTTCAAAGTATTAAAAAAATTCGTGCGATCCTTTCGCTGTACAATACTCAGAAAGTCCTTCCAATCTTAGTCTCCATATCAGACTATCCGGCGCTCTTACTTGGTCAAACGGGTTATACTTGTGACCAGCTAACACCATCAAAGAAAAATCCAACTTTATTAGTCCAAAAGTCTGTTGGGTAGTTTATTTTAAAATTCCTTGCAAATGCCAGCCTGCGTTGTAGATCAGTTCCTGGTCAATAAACCTTTTTATCGGGCTTGTACATACCGGTATCCCAGTCTATTGAGATGCCTTTGCATTGTCCGCACTGATACTGCACTAGATGGAATATTCATCTCGGCCAGTAGTCGTTTAGCCGTAAAATTCCCTTCCCGCTTTCGTAGCGTATCAATATATGCAACGCTTAATTCGTCGCTCTTCGCGCGAAAGGAATTTGCGTTTCTTTCCTGGTTTCTTCTTTATCTCGGTGTATATGTGCTTTTTAGGCGTTAAAAGATATCTATTCACCGTTGAACGCGATATCCCACATTTGACAGCGTTTTTTTTTAACGACAATGTGCTCTGAGTGTAAAGACATTGAACCAATGCCTTCGTTGCCGGAGATATCACTTTTCGTGCCATTGCTGGACGTGCGTATGCTAATTTTATACATTTGGAACACGTACCAACAATCAACATATTTTTTTAGAATTCATTCTTAATTCACCTTATAAGTAATAAACATATGTTCTCTCACAACATGGTATGTAATTTTGGACAACTAAGAGATCTATGACACAAATATTTGCGAGTCTTGTTGTTTTTGTTTGCAACATTCCGATAGAGACAATCGGCGCCAATTTACTTTGAAACACTAACGCTTTGAAAATCATTGATAATGATATTTTGTGGCGCACGCAATAGGGCTCTTTACCCCCTCCCCCCAACATCAATGTTGATTAGTGGTGCGATTCAAACACGGCGATCATTGCTACCCTCAACATTGATGAGGGGCGAGGGGGTTTTCTGTATGACATGCAGTTAATGTGCAACTTAGTGCCCTGTTTGGTAGAATCAGACAATTTAGATAGTTGTTTCATTGATATTGTCGGGGATTGTCTATGATATACACCCTAAATCGAGACAGGTGTTCGTGCGCTTATCATTGTGATATGTTCATGAAATTCATTCTGTATACAAGTAATCTCTCGAAATTTGTTACTTTGAAATATCATGTCTTATATATAAAAATAAGCAGAGGTATTATGGTAGTAGTGGGTTTTAAAGACTTGATATTTTATGACATTTATTACATTATGTAAGGAGTCAGGCCGGGGTGGGGGACTTCAGTCATTTAAAAAGTTTTAAAATTCGCATCAAATACAATATTTTGATTTATATGTACAAGTTGAGTTATGTTTCATATACATGACATATGGAAATATACCTAAGAGTGATATTTCTATGATTTTGGTTAGCTTAAAGTTAATGAAAGGAGGCTTCAATCATCGCTTTACAATGTACTAAATGCACCAGTGTATAATAATGTTACCTTATATAAGTTTCTGAAAAGAAATGCAATTGCATGATATGATAAAATGAAGTTGCTTGATCTGACGAATTGTTTAACCTTGTATGTCTTTCGAAAAAACTTATATTATTATTTTTTAAATGCATTAATCTGGAATTTGTAACCAGTCCCCCCTCCCCTCCCCTCCCGTGATCAAGATGTGAAATCCAAGACACTACTTGTTGACTCCGTATCATTCAAAAAATATGTTTGTAATTTGTTCCAGCAGTAATATTTACTCTTCAATAGATCAACAATTATTACGGTAACTTTGATACGTATGTATATATGTATTGCCGGAACGTCTTAGCCGTTTAAATGGCTTTATTCAGTGAACTACATTGTCATACTTGATGACAAGTAAAGATGACGTCAACGGTTTACGGTTTACAATGCAAACTGTAAAAGACATTATAGTCTATATATTATTACTCTCTGAGTGTAAACCGTTCATATTATAGTTATACTTGAAATATTGGCGTTTATTATGCCCTTCACTGTATTTGACTTGATAGATAATTGCTTACAACGATTACCTTCTTAAGGGAGAAACATTTTACGGGATGTTTGTATTTTCAAGGGACTTTGTAGTTATATTCGTACTTTACACTGGTATACATGATCGCCATTATGCATGGAAGGCTATCGTCTCACATATCCAAGGTACACAATAAGCGTAGACGGCCTTTGTTAACAGCTTTATACATTTATTCATAGTTGATGAGTCAATGATGCCGTACATTTAAATAAAGTATTTACAAATCAAAAGTAAAGAGTTACTTTATTTCAAACCCGTTTAATTGAGATCAATTTCAATACTTCGAATAAACCTTTATTTAAACAGGGTTGTCCCTTCAGTGTATATAATACACTGTTATCAATAGGAGCCCTAGTCAATAACAATAATAATAATAATAATAATATAATAATAATATAATAATAATAATAATAATAATAATAATAATAATAATAATAATAATAATAATAATAATAATAATATAATGATAATAATAATAATAATAATAATAATAATAATAATATAATAATAATAATAATAATAATAATAATAATAATAATAATAATAATAATAATAATAATAATAATAATAATAATAATAATAATATAATGATAATAATAATAATAATGATCCCCCCCCCCCCCCCCCCCCCCCAAGGGCTACACTGTAGTACATTACAGTCCTTGTTGCTGCCCCAGGGGGGGTACTCAGGGGTATCAGTGACGGGGAGGTGCGAATGAGGCCAAATTTTTCTCCGCATGAAATCGAGAAAGGTAGGATATCATTTTTATCAACCCCAAAAAAAAGTCCTTGCCAAAATGTTTATATCAAAAAAAGGCCACCAGAAAATTGATAACCCAAAAAAAGTCCCAAGCCGCGAATTTCAAACCCAAAAAAGGTCTTCGCACCTCCCCGTCACTGATACCCCTGAGTACACCCCCTGGGGTTGCTGCACGAGGAAATTGGGTCGAAAATCCCCTTCCCCCAAATAAGGCTCGCCGGCAAAGTAGACTACCAAGTTAATTACAAATGATCTGGAAGAAATTCCACTAACAGTTCTAAGCTCATCTAAACAATTAAGGGAAAAATCGTTGATAAAAAGTATATTATGGCGATGTTCCATGTTTGCAGCGCACATACCAGAAATATAACAGTTTACTCAGGATAAATTGGCTGATTTCTTTATCGGAGCGTAATCACCTGCATCAGACTAATTCAACAAAATAGTCTGTTATAAATTTAGAACTAGACATTGCTATGGGCAATGTACACTCGTGCCCTGTTGGGAACGAGCTGCATGTACTGAATGCTTCAAGAATTGGGAGTTTGATTTTCGCTTGAAAGCTTCCCTTTTCTACCTCGTTCTTCAAATACTTGCTAGAAATAAAGATTGATAGTTATTTGAAGGTTTGAGGCGTATTTTAATAGTGGGTTTCAGGCACGGTTGTTTTCGCCTGAACAGTCTGAACAGCTCAAAGACGTACATGTAGCACGGCAATAAATATAGTTAAATGTATAAACTAATGAAATTAAATGGCAATCGATACGCAAATGCAATAATGCAAGGAATTCAAGTCCAATTCATCTTCAAGTTTATAGATATAAATAGCATACTTGCTCATACTGTATATTCACCATATAAATCTTGACTGATTGTCAGTTCGTCAGTCTCTCCGGAACTGACTCATTGCATTCAACTACATTGTAACTTTTGCCGTTCTGGATCGGATCAGTTTAATACCCAGCCGCCATGATAGGTTTGTAATGCTTCAGGTTTAACTTCAAGTTCGTATAACTGATAAAGGCTTTCAAGGCTTCCATGTATCTCTGTTTCAGTTCGCGAATATCGGCCTGTTGACAGTTTTATCGAGCGAAGCTCATTGCACTTCCTGGTCGGGCTCAGTTCATGTGGCGACGGAGTCCGGCAAAATAGCCATCTTCTTCGACTTCGTAATATAAGACACGATCGAAGGAGTGGCGATCTCAAATTTGTAGATCTTCTCGTCTACAACACTCAACTTAACACTCCGACGAGTAAAAAGTGCAATATTTCGCTCGTGAAACTCCATGAATCGCCGAAACCTTCTTCAGTCCTCGCTTTGTCTAAAATACAAGATGGCGTCTCTCGATAGCATGTGACCGGATATTGCACAACTTTGCGATTTTCTGACATTGAAAAAAAAATACGCGTTGGGTTTTATAACTCGTGCGGCCTACGGCCTGGGCACGAGTAAATAGCCATGCGCCGTTTTCGCTCGTTTTCGTATCCTGAAAACCGAGTATGGGCTCCCTGTGGAATACACAGGAAACCCAGTTCACATTTCTCAGCTCGAACTGCATTATGGGATAATAGTGAATCCAAGATGGCGGGTGTTCCTTTTGGACCAAATCCTCTGCACGAAGCTCAGAAACACATGGTAGGGAACCGTTTCTACCTTATATAATGCTTGAACGTCTCATGTAGCATATTCTATATTTAGTCTGCTCTCTTGAAATGACCTCTGAATTCTCATCGTGTGCAAAATGACAGTTTTATTGTGGTATTTTGTGTTCGTAGGCTGAGATGGCAAAACGACCAAATCTATCTCCTGAACAGTACGGCGGTTTGATTGTGAGTTTTAAGCTTAAATGATGAACTTATTTACTTTATTGTATATTCTGCTTTGAATTTGTGTTAGTTGTGATTTAAAATATTTTAATGTTTAAAAATATGTACTAAAGTCAAGCCTTATGGAGTTATGCACTGGTCAATTCCAAGAGTGCCCATAAATTTATGTACTTTCCTTTTGACCTTTTTTTAGAGGGATCCAGGAATAGAACGATACGGTTGGATCAGAGAGAACTGTGATGTATACTTTAGATTCAAGCCACGTACCATATTCTTATCTGTTATGGTCGCCTTAGTAGTACCTGGTGTATTGTACTTTGGTTTGAAGAAAATGCAGGTACAAACATACACGGATACCGTAAATGCTCGATTAAGCACCCTGCTTCCAATAAGCGCCCCCTCGAATAAGCACCCCCCCCCTTAGAGGTCTAACAAATTTATAATCGCCCCCTTCCAATAAGCACCCCACCCCCCCCCCCCCCCCCCCTCCTTCCAATAAGTGCCCCCCTCCCCCTAAAAGAAATGCAGAAACTACTCTCTTGTATTATTTAATAAAACTAGACGCTCTTCTAGCGTGAAGTCGGGCTTCTAAATGAAATGTAACCTATTTGAACTAAATATAGATATCCTATAGTGCGATTTTCAGTGCGATTGAAACAGTTTTTGGTTGCTCGTCGTTGCATGACTCGAGCTCGATAGAACATGCTTTCCTTGCAATTTCAGTACTGCGAACTTTACAGTATATCAGTAAAAACGTTAATAGCCCGACTTCACGCTACTAGAGCGTCCTGTTTCAATCTAAATTTAGATTTAGACGAGAAAAGACTTATATTTTGGCCCCTTGACCTCCGGTGCTTTCCCTGATTGGTTTGTGCTTTGTAATCTTTCTTGGCCAGACTTCATGTCTAGGTGCATGCGCTGTAGAACCCAATATGCTTTTTGGGGTCGACGAAGAAGAACGCTCTGCATTTCTAGAGTCGGGCTCCTTCCACAGGAAGCCCGACTAATAAAACTTGCGTTTACCAAGTACCGCACGGTACATGTTTACTATTTTTATTCACTGTATATTTATGTTACAGTACCGTCTACCGGTAATAAAGAAAACATTGAGTCCAACATCTGAGAAAATAAATAAGCGCCCTGCTTCCAATATGCACCCCCCTCGAATAAGCACACCCCCCTAGAGGTCAAAAAAAAAGTGCCCAGGGCGCTAAATCAAGCATTTACGGTACGTTATGGTTAAAATGTTCCACTGGTTTAAATTGTTTAGTCCCTTGTTTTGGTTTCTTAATTCACTTCCTTTCTGTTTGATCCTTTACAACTAACCTAAACACATAACTTACCCACCATAAAACCCTTAACCTAACCTTAGAACAACCCTCAGAAAAATTTACGCCAGTGGGAAAAATTAAACCACAACATATAATAATAATAACAAGACGCTCAATGAGCGTTCACTCGGGCATTGTGAAAAGGAAAATGTCAGTTGTTCGAGGAAGTACTTGAAAATGAATGCCAGTTGGTTGAAGAACAAGGACAATGTCAGCTGCGCGAGGAGAGACCTGACAATGACTGACAGTTGCGTGACGAGGGAGACTATGTATATACATGTATGTGTCGAGTTCATTTGATTTGCCTTTGAGTTCATTTGATTTATACCTTTTGACTTTGAGTTCAATTGATTTGATTTTGATGAGTTTGTGTAAAGGC
This sequence comes from Actinostola sp. cb2023, assembly GCA_033675265.1. NCBI lineage: Eukaryota > Metazoa > Cnidaria > Anthozoa > Actiniaria > Actinostolidae > Actinostola > Actinostola sp. cb2023. Next base: position 296,827 of record JAUJYZ010000276.1, on the reverse strand, counting down.
CCCCTCTCTAGCTTCAGATCCCGAAACGTCGAGTTTGGAATCGAGTTCGGGTTCGAGTTACGGTTCGAACGTCGAATAAAACAAGGACATCTTCTTCAATACAATATAATTTCTCTGACGTCATGACAATCAGTGACAGTTGAGTGACGAGGGAGACTATTAGTCCGGTGAGTACGAACATGATACGTCTTGAGGTTGCATAGGTCAGATGGTTCTGATAACGGCCTCGCGTTTGTTTTAAAAAATATATATTTTAAGCGAGCTTCTAGTCCTTTTACCACTTCTAGTCATTGAACGATGAACTAGAATCCTGACCTTTTAATAGCTTGAAGATCTACAGCTGCTTTCAAAACTAAGATTCAAAATCTACTTGAGTCCTGTTTCTCGTTTATCTTTTCAAATCTGCTGAGTAATCTTGAAACTCCGGATACGATTAAATACGTCGCATACTCGTCATTTTGGAGCCGAACAAAACTACTACTACTACTACTACTACCGAAATCCGCATTTTCTAACTCGGGCGGCCTGCGGCCTGGGCCCGAGTAATAATAATAATAATAATAATAATAATAATGCCCATTCTTATATTTTATGCATTTCACATTTATCCCAATGCGCCGATGGAGGACTTTTTTGAGCTGCATATGAAGGCACCTATGGCAGCCGAGCAGCTTATAATCATGAGGAGTTAGTGTACGTATTAGTATGTTACCCCTCCAATTTGAAGTAGGCTGTATATACATATACATGTACTGTTTGGTCAGTCAGTTATGGACCAAGGTTTTTTTCTACTGACTTATGAAAATTAGAGATTTAAGGTATAGACCAAGCAAACAGTTAATCACATGAGTTCCCAGTGGCTCAGTGGTTAGAGTGCCTGACTAGTATCCAGGAGGTCACAGGTTCAAATCCCGTCTGGGCTCAGTCTTTTTACGCTTGAAGAAACCTTGCGAACTACATTACTAGTTAATAAGATATTTATTATATTGCTTTTGCACCAACAAATACACATATATATTGTTTTTATTTGCTACGGTCCATACATGTAGTTATGGACCACTAATTGACCAATCACAAATCACCAACTTTTAGAAACAGTTTTATTACCACTGTTTGTATTTCTACACAAGTCGCAACTTGTAGTTGTATGTCTTCCATCATTTCTAGCAGGTCTACAGGGTCGCAGCAGTAATAATCTCTAAAGCTGTTGCAGTAACCTTGCTATATGGCAAAGCTGAATAAAATAAAACAATAATTCTAGACTTGAAACATCAATGATGCTTCATTTGACACATTTAGCTGCGTCAGGTCCATAAATTTTTAAAACTGCTGGCTGCAAGAAAGGATGATTATGCCTTGCCTGCCTTGCCCGCCTCAGCCTTGCCCACCTGCCTTGCCTGCCCTGCCCACCTTGCCTGCTTTGCCCGCCTTGCCTGCCTTGCCTATTCGCCTTGCCTGCCTTGCCTGCCTTGCCTGCCTTGCCTGCCTTGCCTGCCTTGCCTGCCTTGCCTGCCTTGCCTGCCTTGCCTGCCTTGCCTGCCTTGCCTGCCTTGCCTGCCTTGCCTGCCTGCCTTGCCTGCCTGCCGTGCCTGCCTTGCCTGCCTTGCCTGTTCTTAGAATGGTTGTACATGTAAATGACCCAGTGGTGATCAGAATCCTAATTCTTCTATTAAATTCAAAGAAACTATAGGAGAATTTAGAGCATGATCAGAAATCACTTGCACTGCACTAAGACACAATTATAACACTTTTAAATCTGTTGCTGTTTTCTTGCAGAAAAACAAAGACATCAAAGCTGGAAAGCCACCAAGAGATTTCCTATAATTTGTGTAGGAAAATAATTTGCTTGTAAAAATTATATTTTAACTGTTTGGATTGATTGCTATATGCGTGACAAGCTTACTGTAAACTCACTCTTAAGCTGGTGCGTGTAAAAACATTGTCACATTGAATATGAATACATTTGTAATTCAAAACCTTTCAGTCTCTTTTTTTAAGCTGATGGTGATGATGACGATGGTGGTGTTGACGATGGTGGTGATGATGATGGTGGTGATGATGGTACATTCATACATACCGGTATTCTTTATTTACACTTTTGAATGAATAGATACAATAAGTAATTAATGGTGATGGTGTTGGTGATAACAATGATGGTGGTGATGATGCAGGATGATTGTAAGCTTTTGTCATCACATCTCCTTTGAACCATTTTCCTATGAGTTAGTTGCGTTACATGACGATAAAGCAAACAGCTATGACGCTGACTAATTGAACACTTACTTGTTGATGCGCATGAGCTGACAAGATCCAAACAGGTTTTTAGTGAGTGGGTTACCTGTGGTAAGGGTGTTTGCAACCCCCCTCGACTTAGTCCCTCTCGATTGAAAACCATGACCACAGGTAACCCACTGACCGTAGACCATATGGATAAAACATCGTATGTGACGTCACAAGTATAACATACAGTAATTTCTCTCTAAAGAAAAAAAAAAATTCGATTTTTCACAACTGATTTGAGATTCTCGGTTCTTACAGACATAAGCTCTTAAAAAGCCGCAATAGCATGAAGGCACGATCGACTTTCGTACAATAAGCAATTATTGGCTGACTGACCACCTTAAAACACCCCCCAGAAATATACAATATAGAAATATACAGGATAAAATTAAATAACTGAAATAGACCACAAATAATCTCGCCTCTACCACAAATCGCCAACTGGGTAGCCGCCAAGTGAACGCATCTATTAGCTGAGCATGGATTCATCGATCCAGTATATACAAATGTAGCTACAGTAATTGCATAACTTTGTTGTCGGGTTGAAAATCATAAATCATAGAAGCTGTACAAGTCTGGATAAAAAGGTCGATCGTTTGACGATGTTATTTGAGAGTTTTAATTTCCCAGAATTCCTTTTGTTCATATAGCTTTCATGATTTTCAATCCGACAACGATTATCCAATTAGCTATACAGACTCAAAGGGTTTTAGAAATACCAAGTTGAACTTGGAGGCGAAGTGATTGAAACAGCCGGTAGTGTCAAAGAGAAAATATGGCCATGTATAAAGTTGTGAGGTCAGCCAAACTCTAATAAATGAGATTTTCTGGCTGATTCCGCTCTTCTGAACAAGGGACAATTGCGGCGGAAGAGATTGCAAATGTGAGTTTGTCCCGGGAATCACGTACCTTGGTCGGCCCGGTATCTCATCATTTCGAAATTGTTTTTAATTGACTAGGGTGGGTGAGAATTTCCTTCTCAAGACATGCAAAACTACTCATCCCGCTCTTTTTAATAGAAAACTATTTGAAGTTTTTCTTACAGTATATGTTGAAAATAATGTATCTCGTACAGAATTATAGTTTCTCCTACATGTATTCATTGCGGAGATGGCGAGAAGAATTTTTAAATTATTACTATGTTTTGTATTTGACGCTATATAAAATATTATTTATTATTATTATTATTATTATTATTATTATTATTATTATTATTATTATTATTATTATTATTATTATTATTATTATTATTATTATTATTTGTCCTTACCATCATCTGCATGTGCAAACCTGGATCGGTAGTTGTTGTCTGAAAGTGTCATATTCCTTCTTTGTTTACAGATTAGATGATATTGTAATAAATAAATAGAGTAAATATATCGTCCACTTTTCACCATATCATTTGTAAAATGTTTTCAAATTCATTGCATGCAGATTTTTGAAGCCTTTTGAGTTCATTTAAATAACTAATTTGTAGATCTTAATTCCTGGTGGATATTCCCGTTCTACTGAATAAAGACTAAATATTACACTACTGGCTGCAGTTAATAATAATAGTTTGTAACTTCCTTCGTCAATTTGTTGTTGTTCTATTTTGAATGTACTGCGTTGCAGACTGCAGGACAGCTTCTCTTGAATGTGAACTTTGACCTCTAGCAAGCTGGGTTGTTTTGTTTGTGCTCGTTGTTTATCCAGGTTTATTTTCTTCTTTTTGTCTCGATCTTTTCTTTCTTTTCTTTTCTTTTCTTTTCTTTACATTTTGTATTAATGTCTTTGTCTTTCCGTTTGTTTTCTTTTGTTTTTCGTTTCTCATCTTTTCGTTTTCATTAATTATTGTATTGTACCTGACACTATATTTTCCTGTTTTTTACTCGGCCTTGTTGTCCTTATGTGTCAGTTGTTTGTATTACTATGCTAACGTTATCCAGATCTTCTGCGCATATTTTTCTGTTGGGTGCTGGACTACTGTGGTAGGACACTTTCAAAACCATCAGTGGACTGGAAGCGGACCGCACGGAATATCGATCGTGCAATATGTTGTTGATGAAATTTCTTTCAAATTGACCCAAAGATAGTCTTTGAGTACTAGAGTTGAATGAAAACCAAGATACAAAATAGGGGTCACCGTATTGGATGATATGCGGAATTTTCAAAATACATTGAGTGATGCATATGTAAACGTGTTGTCATCCAAAAACATTAATTTCTAGATCTTCTTTTCGCTCTGCTCTACTTAAGCTCTGAGTTAAACTGCAAAAAAATCGTAGTTTCGTCTACCGAGTTTTCACAACATCATGAAAATGCATTTTCGAATTCATTTCAGATTTTTGAAGTTTTGAGTGCATTTAATTAACTAATAACATGTAGATCTTAAGTGCTGCTGCATACTGTAGACCGAATGGCAATAATGGCGTCCAATTTCAATAGTCTATTTTCGCGTTCACAGATCCCGTTGTAAAACTGCTGTACTTATTGACAACAGACGCATTTGTACAGGGTTAGCCTCGAGTCAGTATAAATTATCCATAAATATCAACAAGAGCACGAACAAATGTTGACATGAAACAATAGAAACATTTTTGAATTGCACGGACTGGTTTCTGAATCGAGGCTAAGCCTGTTCAAATGCGTCTTTTGTCAAGGACAGCGGTCATCTCTAAACAACGCGAAACTGGAGTATTGCCATTGTTCTGGACTGACTAGCCTCGTGTTCATGTGGAAACACAAAAAGTATTTTCACCTGTATGAGAGGCTAGTCAGTACAGAACAATGGCAATTGAAATTGAAATTGGACGCAATTAAGGTATTCGGACGTCTATCCCCATGATAAAATAAAGACTGGCTCCTGGATGTAGTTTGTAACTTCCTTCGTCAAACTTGTTGCGCATTTTTCGTTTAATATACTGCGTTGCAGACTGCAGGGCAGCTTCTCTTGAATGTGTACTTTGACCTCTAGCAAGCTGGGTTGTTTTGCTTGTGCCCGTTGTTTATCCAGGTTTATTTTCTTCTTTCTGTCTCTTCGTCATTTCTCGTTCGGTCTTCTCTTTGTCTTTTCGGTTCAGTGTTTTTCTTTTCTATTCTTATCGATTGTTCGTATTGTTTACAGCACTTGTGATGTCGAGAAACATGATACTGACATTATCTTTTCAAGGCTTTTAAATGGTCTTGTTGTCCATTGTGCATCCTTAATTGTTTGCATTACTGCATTACAATCTTTATTCAGATGCGAGCTGCGTTTGGTTATCTAGACATGGACAGTGGAGCCGTTGCAGAAGTGTATGGGGGTGGAGAGGAGGACGTATGGGGGTGGAGAGGGGGACGTATGGGGGTGGAGAGGGGACGGCGTACCTATTTAGAAAAACGAACTCGCTTCTACAACCTACTAGTGTTTAAACGTCCAGCTACTGATGCAAGGCGCGAGTGATTGCTTAGAATGTTACTGAGTATGGCGCTGAATGCCCGAACTCATATCAGTTATGTAGTGTTTTTCGATATAAACTCTCCGCAACATGTCATCTCTCCCGCTATTAAAGAATATTGAGTTGACTTTAAAGTTGTAACCAACATTCCTGGCTTGCAAAACCGACCTCGAGTGTGTTTTCTACACTGCAGTAATCACAACACATTTGTAGGATCCTTCATATTCGTCTTATTATTATTAAGCCGCATCTACACGAACAAGTTTTTTCTTGACAAGTTTTCCTTGACAAATTTTGTTGTCATCTACACGAGCAAGTTTTCCTTGACAAGGAAAAATTGGCGATGTTTTTGTCGTCTACACGAGCAAGTCTTCCTTGTCAAGGAAAACTTGTCAAGGAAAATTTGCTCGTGTAGATGCGGCTTTATTCTTAGCAACATCCGTATTTGTTATGGTCTGTTATGCTGCCTAACTCGCAGTGGCAGCTTTTTTGTCAATCGTTACCCCATAAACTAATTTGTATTTCTTTTTAACATCTTTCAGTTGGGAATAAATATGTAATAAAAACTTATTTTTCAAGAAAACGCACCAGTGTCTCTCCAAATAGTGGGGGGCTAAGTGAGTCCCAACCCCCCTATTTTTTAACTAGGGGTAAAGACGTCATTGCCCCCAACGTAATGGTTCCACCGCATACGTGAGATATTGTGAAATGAAGCATACGCACTGACGATTTGTGGTATTTGTTTGCTCAGCATAAGAAAAAACATTAAAAAGTAGGAGTAGTTGGCCAGTTTTATATCAACACAGATACCATACTTTGTTGAATGAATGAATGAATGAATGAATGAATGCCTTTATTTACTCTAAAATTACAACAATATTGACATATATAATTTATAATAATGTAAAAAGAGAAAAGAGAATCAACTCTATTAATTAAGAGTAATGTTAGTACCTGAGGGCTAAATTAATTGACAAATGTTCTGTTAAGGTTTATGTGTTTGGTGTTTGTTTATCGATGTGGGATACTGTGAAATGGAGCATGCGCACTGGTGATTTGTGTCATTTGTTTGATCAGCGAAATAAAAGCGCAAGATGCGAGTGTAGTTGGCCAACATTATATCAACACAGATACCATGTATTGTTCCAGCCCTTTGTCAATCTGTATCAATATTGCATCCAATCCTGGTGACGTTACAAACTAATACGCCTATAAAAGAGCAAGAGAGAAGTGATCGTCCTTACTTGATTAAGAGTGTCCACTTACTACAACCATGAAGTCGTCCATTGCTGTTATTTTGCTGTTCGTAGTTCAAATCTACGCTGAAGATGTTCTTAGTGAATATATGTTAGACGATAGTGAGGACGATCCAGACAGACACCTCTATGTGGTAAGAAAACCAAACTCTTATTATTTTATTGTACTTTTTTTTTACACTATGATAAAGTTTCATTCTACACACTTGATTGTTGTACTCCGACGCAGTCTCTACTATTTAAGTCATTTAACCACTAATCCCTATCAGTCTCTACTAGTTTAACCACTAGTCCCTATCAGTCTCTACTAGTTTAACCGCTAGTCCCTATCAGTCTCTACTAGTTTAACCACTAGTCCCTATCAGTCTCTACTAGTTTAACCGCTAGTCCTTATCAGTCTCTACTAGTTTAACCGCTAGTCCCTATCAGTCTCTACTAGTTTAACCACTAGTCCCTATCAGTCTCTACTAGTTTAACCGCTAGTCCTTATCAGTCTCTACTAGTTTAACCGCTAGTCCCTATCAGTCTCTACTAGTTTAACCGCTAGTCTCTATCAGTCTCTACTAGTTTAATCGCTAGTCCCTATCAGTCTCTACTAGTTTAACCACTAGTCCCTATCAGTCTCTACTAGTTTAACCGCTAGTCCCTATCAGTCTCTACTAGTTTATCCACTAGTCCCTATCAGTCTCTACTAGTTTAACCGCTAGTCCCTATCAGTCTCTACTAGTTTAACCGCTAGTCCCTATCAGTCTCTACTAGTTTAACCGCTAGTCCCTATCAGTCTCTACTAGTTTAACCGCTAGTCTCTATCAGTCTCTACTAGTTTAATCGCTAGTCCCTATCAGTCTCTACTAGTTTAACCACTAGTCCCTATCAGTCTCTACTAGTTTAACCGCTAGTCCCTATCAGTCTCTACTAGTTTATCCACTAGTCCCTATCAGTCTCTACTAGTTTAACCGCTAGTCCCTATCAGTCTCTACTAGTTTAACCGCTAGTCCCTATCAGTCTCTACTAGTTTAACCACTAGTCCCTATCAGTCTCTACTAGTTTAACCGCTAGTCCTTATCAGTCTCTACTAGTTTAACCACTAGTCCCTATCAGTCTCTACTAGTTTAACCGCTAGTCCTTATCAGTCTCTACTATAGTTTAACCGCTAGTCTCTATATGTTATTATTCATTCAATCTGATTGGTTGAGGAAGTCATTACACATTACCGTATTGCATTGTCTAATGATTTAATATTTCATACGAATATTCCACAGCAATGCAAGATTGATTTGTACGATTGCATTCGACTCGGAAAAGTGGACAAAATCAAATGTCTCAAGGTTTATACAAACTGCTTAGCTGGTATCCTCCCTACAATACCCCCCAGAATAGTAAGTATCACTAACACTACTAGTGTTACCTCGTCATAATATCACATGACTGTTCTAGTAACCCTATCAACAATGGGACAATGAAGTATATTTACTGAACTAAACTTATTTCGTCACAAGTCCAATTGTAATGCCGAACTGAAGAGCTGCCTTGCTGGTGCCAGTGGTCTGTGGGAAAAAGCAAAATGTTTCACTGGATATGCAAAATGCTTGATTCCAACTGGACATCCTTTCTTTGTAAGTATGTCGAACACTGAATAAGCCACGTATAGCTCTCGCCATTCCTACTCGGTCCAATTCACCACAGGTAACGGCCACTCGCCTTGCGGATACAATTAAGTAGTATAGTAGTCCCTCATCGTTTCTATTTCTCTTCTTTGATGCTGACTAAAACATGTTTATACTTATTGCAGAAATGCAAAATAGAGTTGGTTAAGTGTGTTAAGGATGGAAAAACAGGAAAAGTCCGGTGTATGTTGAACTACACGAACTGCATGGCACAACTTCTCCCCTCTCTCCCCACCTACCTGGTAAGTTTTGCGACTATTGCCGGTAGTTGGACATGCAACTCCATTGGCCGCCATCATGTCGCCTTTACAAACATGTAAAAAAAATGATTTTGGAAAAGTACCCTTGTTTAGTTACAATATTAAAGAGCGTGCCCCTTCACTCGAAAGGGTTCTTCCACCGGGCGGACAATGCGCTCTTTAAAACCCTCCCTCCATCAGTGCTTTGCGGAGTGTTTAAAGCTACACTGAGCTACTCAGTGTCATGGAGAATCGAACCGAACACCTCTCGCTTAGAAGGCCGCGCACTAACCAACTAAACCACCCTTACTCCTCGATCGAAACCCCCAAGCAAAACTAATCGGCTTTTTGATCGAACGTCGTTCCTGAGTTCCGTTACAACCGTAACTAAACATTGAGATCTGCCGTCGAAAATGCCCCACCATTTTAGGTAGGATCTCACTTCCAAAGCCTTGTTGGATCTAATAAACTATGTCGTTTTCTTTTTGCAGTCGAAATGTAACTCCGCTCTGATGACGTGCATTATAAACGCTGTTGGCGTACTAGATGCCAGTCAGTGTTCTGTTGATTATGGCAAATGCGTAAAGAAGGGCCGTTGATAATGTATATCGTTACATGCAAGATACCGTCTGGAAACCGGACTACTCATTAACTAACCAATAAAATATTAAAATATCAATCTTGATGTCAGTTATTCCAGTCTCAAAGTCACATAGAACAAATCTTTTTCAGGCTAATTACTAGATGTCATTTTTTGAAGAAAGCCAAGGATTGTACGTTAAAACTGATCATGAACTGAAGTATGTGAGCTGCTATAATTATGGAACAAAACTTTGATATTTTTTGTTGTTGTATTCCTAAAACGTGTCAAAATGACTTGAAATTTGGACCATCAATAGAACTTGGGTAGATAAAGAGCCTTAACTCAAAACATTTGCATTAGGGGTGGTCACGTGACCAGTTAGAGAGACAAAAGCAATACACAATTATTTTAAGCCGTTGGTGGCGAGTTCAAGTGATAAATTCTAGCTAATACCTTAAAGCTATTTCGTTGTAAGTGCTTTATAGATTGACGTTCGGAATGGGTGACTTTCATTTCTTTTTAAGGAGATATGGGGTAAAACAGGTCACGTGACCGGATAATCAAAATCATTTTTATTCAAATTCTCTTTTAAAACAAACAAGAGCCACCCACACCGAACGACAATCTATAAAGCACTGGGAGATAAATATATTTAAGGTATTTGTTAGAATTTCCTACTTGAACTCGCCACCAACGAGCTATTTTTCTGTTTTCCAATGTAATGACCGTGACGTCATAGGTCACGTGATCATAAAAAGCTTTGCACTAAAAAGTTAAGGACCCGAAATCCAATGTATGCACTAGTTTTCGTTTAAACATAACAAATGTTTGCTGAGTTATTGAACAAAACGTGAATTCTCAAGAAGGCCCAAAACCCAGGCCTTAACATACTTGAGAAATCTGGACAATCAACGAATTTGGAGATGGTTCTATCAAAATATATTACATAACGTAGCAATTTTCAATACAGTAAATGTATGAGAGAAATCATTTATTCCTAATTTTTCGCCTTACTAGATCAGTCCAGATTAGTATCAAATTTGATAACGCCAATATTTTCGGCTAAAAGGATTATGACGTCATAATTCGGGTCTCTCCGTTTCTCTCGCAGTAAAGGTTTCATTTTCTAGATTATTAATATTGCCGAAAGTCTTTGCGAAATTCAAAGCTATGTCGTGAAAGAGAATTATTCAAAGCTTCACTTGGGCTGGTTTCCGGAGCAATGGAGCGAAATTATGGCAAACGGTGAATTATTTTCTGTGCCGAGCTGGCGCTTCAAAGCGCTAATTTGAAGCCAATTTCAGCCCAATTCCTCAGATAAATGCTTATCTTTCTGCCTATAAAAATTTGCTTGGGCTTAGATTTTTAGTCAGGAAGATTCAGGAGATATTCTTCTTTCATTTGTACTAAGTGCCAACCTGGGCCGCGGACCGTACGAGTGGGCCGCGGAGGTTATGTGTGTACTTACATTGCTTATTTAATCGCGCTCCACCCGCTGTTTATATACTCGACTAGCAACTATAGCGTTATAAGAGTGCCTTTGGTATTGACTGGGGTTTGATTCAGTAGCAGTTCCATACTGCTGTTCTCGATTACATTCTATTGGCGATATTTCCTATCAGAGTTATTGATTATGCGAGGTTTATACCGCTTTATTATTATTTTTAAGTAGATGTAGAACAGTACGTATAGAAGTAGAACAGTACGTATAGAAGTAGAACAGTACGTATAGAAGTAGAACAGTACGTATAGAAGTACGCGGCATGGACTTTGCCACGTGTAGTTGTAAACATCCAGATATCTTCCCGGGTATCTTGAGTCTTATCGTTGCCTCAGTATGTAATTTAAATTCATCTTCTCCCCAAATGCTTTCCTAAAATAATTTAATAAAAGCTATTATTAAATTTCTCTTTAAGAAAACCAGCATTGTGCAGTCAGAGGTCAAATGAGGATGAGCGCTCTTGGATTTGACTGATGTATAATAAGGATAATTTAAATTTATCAATCAAGTGTACAGTATATATTTCATTTTTAAATACAGTTCCATGTTTTATAATAACATCATAGTAAACCAAGCTATAAACTTGGCCGGTCTGATATCGGAATTCTCCCCAATTCAACTGAAACATTTGTTGGCCGTCTTCATCCGTCATCACTGATGCCTGATAGCTGACTTCTGATTGGCTAATGAATGTTTTGATTTCTCAAATATCAAAACAAAAGAGCGTTATCAAATTTGATACTAATCTGGACTGTAGATGTTGCGTTGCAGCTGCTCAGCCGGATCTTTTCCAATGTCATTTTTTGAAGAAAGCCCGTAGGATTGTAAGTTAAAAAATATCTGGACAATCGACACACGACAAATCGATCAACCTCAACATTCAAAATATGTTTACAGTAAAACTGAACCTTAAAATTAAAAGAATATCGTATCCATGTAGAAAACATATCAAACTTATGTCCTGCATCATTGAACATTTGCTCCTGTTGGGATCCAGTATCACGCGGACAACGTTTTTTGTTAATGCTTTGTTTACTAATGCACGTGAGGCCCGATTGATCCAGCAATTTGTTCACTATGACCGCTAAATAAAGCAGATTCGTACGTGACTGGTTTATCATTTCTGAATTCATATTTTTCCTTTGACAATGTGTAAATCAGGTAGCTAAAATATAAGAGAGGATGGAAAAGCTGCATATGTTTCCTCAACGGGAAAATATATCACAAATTCGAACTAACTTATTGATCTCGTGCGTGTAAATATTGGAAATTGCCTTTAAAAAACGTCCTTTCCGAGTCATAATTTATTTGCGAATTCGCCGGCCTATGTAGCTTCTACATACAGACCGAGATACAGAGCACCAATATGATGTTCACAATTACCAAACCGAAGAGTTTTAGATTTCATTTTGCCACCGCTTAATTAAGTTTAATATACATGTATTTTATATCAAAATGCGCGTACAATTACAGAGCATTAGAATCCGGCGGTAGGTTTTTGATTGACACAATTCCCAAAGAATTCAGAGGGATTTTGTGTGCAGCGTATGTCACGCTCTCCTATATCTCTTCAGAGATTTCAGTTCGATTGACTTTGAAGAAACGGAAAATGCCACCTTCAAACCTCTTTATTTGTGCTTGAATTGCCAGCTTATTCATTCCTTACATATTCGTCTTTGATATTCCGTTGGTAGGTTTTTTATTTGTGTTTTAACAATGCAGTAAAAAGCAAAAATGTATCAAAATCATGCTGTTTTTCGCCTAAACAAGACTCGCCTCATCTGCATATGTGAAACAATGACCTTTTGTATAACATAAGCTTGATATGTATTTAAATTTTGAAACTGAGCGGATTTTGTCAAATCATTAAAGAAAAGAAATTCAAGTGTAAAGAAAAATAAAAATAAAAGGATAAACGTCAGCAAAAAAAAAATTTGAAAAAAAAAATTGGCCGGACCGGGCGATTTTATATTTTACGCCCACTTCAAGATGGCGGATATGGCCGAGATGGCCTGGAATCTACTAATATGAGCAGCTCAACTTCCGGTGAATCGTCTTCGTATTTCAGTTCGAGTTCACATAGAGTAATTCTTGGCAATTTCTTTGTTGGCTAAACTGCAATTGCAATAAATGTTGAAGGTTATACATATTTGGCGGAGAAATCGTGTCAAACAAGCCGCAATTATATGTATTTATTGTCTGATGGTGAGTTGGAGCTTATTTTCATTCACTTAATACTGCATGGCTATCTAACGGATTGTTCCTCTCAAAACACTTTAAAGAAGATCCAGCTTTATGTGATAGTTTCTACTCATGCATCGATGCACTGCGGTAAAACGCTTGCTTTTTAGTGGGCGTAAAATGCGAAGTGAGCTCACACTTTACGCCCACTAAAAAGCAAGCGTTTTACCGCAGTGATCGATGAGTAGAAACTTTCACATAAAGCTGGATCTTTTTTAAAGTTTTTTGAGGGGAACCGAGAATCCGTTGGATTGATTTTGTTATTCGTACCGTTGAGTCGATTATTTCTATGATTTTATGAAAAGTTGAAGAAACGTGTTGAATCCAAACTATCCTCAAAGCGATTCAGTGCCAATTGGTTTATAATACGCTGGGCACAGTAGGAGACTGAATAATTTAATTCTGGCGTGACACATCAGACTGCCGTACGCCGAATCTCATTTGTTATTCGCAAGAGTCGAATTTTTCCACGATAAAGCATGTTTTATCTTATGCCGCTGTCTTGATGTTTAGTTGTCTTACAATACTTACCGCTTTTACGACTTCGCATTGGCATTTAAAATTATACTCGCGTACGAATACGGTAGCAAATGAGCGCAAATGAGAGTCGACTTTATGAGAGTCGAAATGGATCGTTTTATTTCAGACAATAAATACATACAATTGCGGATTGTTTGCGACGATTTCTCCTCCAAATATGTATAATCTTCAACATTTATCGGGGAAAAAAACAAAGAAAATGACAAGAATACTGAACTCTATGTGCAAATAATACGATTCACCGGAAGTTGAGCTGCTCATATTAGTAGATTCCAGGCCATCTCGGCCATATCCGCCATCTTGAAGTGGGCGTAAAATATAAAATCGCCCGGAGCGGGACTCGAACCCGCGCGCTACTTCGGAAATTGTATGCAAAACACTAAAAATCGACCATACTCCCAGACTTAAATGCTGAGTCACCGTATGTTACGTATAGGACGAAGATTTCGGCCTCATCCGCGCTATCGGGTAGTACACAATCAGCGAAGTAGTCAAAGAGGGAGGGAACAGTCGTATCCTAGTCCTAAATGACTGCCCCTTACTACTTCAGCTATCTGTACTTCCGATTGTTTTCGAGGGTAAATTTAGTAGTCTATCGTATAACGGTTATTGTTATGGAAATTTATTGTCTAACGTGGTCCTCTGGTTAAGTGCTGGGATTTGGAAACCAGCGACCCGGGGTTCGACTCTCGGTGCGGCCATGATTTCTTCTTTTTTTTCTGCCTTTTTTTCCTGCTCTTCTTTTTTCTCTTGTTTACTTTATTTTATTTCTTCAGTTGATTTTCTTTTTCCGTTTTCATTGTAAAAAATCTTATCACAAAAGTTAATTTCAGTTGCGAAGCCCACTAAAATCTAAGCCCCTGTTTTATTAATGAAATAATATATCAATAATCATAGTACAATGAAGCTTATCTGATTAAAAATAAATTTAGTATTTAACTAGCTGAATATTATCCGCTAAAACGTTCCAACTGTCTATCATGGATTGCCCAGCCTCTCGCGGCCAGATCAGTGCGCTCAGCTAGTCCCAATTTGTTGAGCAAGTTTTCCCTTGTTGACATGTTCGAGGGTTTGTTGATCTTGACACGGATTTCAGATGATGAGTCTGCACGACTTTCTTTATTCGGTGTTATTGGATACGACATTCTTATGACTGGACAATAATAATCCCATGCAAGGAACACAAATGCAAGAATGGTCTATAGTCCATTGAAAATCGTCATTTTGGACCATTTTTGTGCAGTTTGTATTGCGCTATAGTCCATTGAAAAACGTCATTTTGGGCCATTTTTGCGCACTTTGCATGGACATGTTTGCGCACTTTGCATATAGTCCATTGAAAAGTCGTCATTTGCGAACATTTTTCCGGATTTTGCATGAGCTATAGTCCATTCAAAAATCGTCATTTTGCAACATTTTTGCGCACTTTGCTTGGGCCGATAGTCCATTGAAAAATCGTCATTTTGGAACATTTTTGCGCACTTTGCATGAGCTATAGTCCAATGAAAATCGTTATTTTGGGCCATTTTTGTGCAGTTTGCATTGCATTATAGTCCATCAAAAATCGTCTTTTTGGGTCATTTTTGAGCAATATGCATGGGCTATTTTACCACAATCTATGAATTTCTCGCATTTTGATTGATCGAGAGCCTTGGTAAATAGGAGTACATACCACAGTATTACGTCATAAGTCGATCGTCTGATGCAAAATTTTTAATTTTGGCATTTCAGGTACATATTTTAGTGACTAAGAGTACATACCAAGCTGACTATCGTAAACCACAACCATAGTTCGTAGCAAGCCAAATATTTCATCAGTTGCAGCTACATTCTCCACATTTGTTCTTCGTTCAAGTCAAAACTGCTAGATCTATCGTATCGATGCTATTCACGGCGATAAAAGTGCATTTGTTGACTTTTGGACACTCTGATAATAAATCCATCACTTGAGAAAATCCACAGACCATCAAATATTCCGCTGAAGTACTGTTCTCTAACGTTATTTCATATTTATCAAGACATGTTCACCACGACCTCGTGCTTTTCTCCATTGACTACATTTTCCAGATTTTAGTCTTTAGAGTATTTTTCGGCTTTGTTGACTGTCAAAAGGCATTTTTCAGGTTTCACACAATGACCAGGCACAGGGTGAAGCTTTCCCCACTGATAAATAATTCTCTGATAGTTTCTTTCAGACTTGAAAACTTTGATTTTGAAGTGATTTTCGCTGATCCCCGAACCAAATTTACGGAAAACTGATTTCACAAACTTGCAAGTAGCATTCAAATGGTTTGCTTGTCAAAATCCAACCAATCAAAACGGCAAGATGTTTGCATGTTTACAAATTTCATCAACCAATGAAAAAGCGAGAAAATTATATACCATGATCGCGCGATCTGCGATGTTTTTGAGCAAGAGTTCGTTCAGAGAGGGTCATTATTTTGCGCGATTTATTCTGTGTTTTTTTTTGGTGGTAAAAATCTAATTTACGATGGCTAGCCGTGGTATGTCCTCGTGAGTACATAACATTTTGACCATGTCATGACGTAATATCGTGGTAAATAAGAGGACATACCACGGCTAGCCATCGTAAATTAGTTAAACTGTCCATTGAAAATCGTTATTTGGTGTCATTTTTGCGCACTTAGCATGGGCTACTACTGTCCATTGAAAATCAATATTTGGTGTCATTTTTGCACACTTTGCATGGGCTACTACTGTCCATTGAAAATCAATATTTGGTGTCATTTTTGCACACTTTGCATGGGCTACTACTGTCCATTGAAAATCAATATTTGGTGTCATTTTTGCACACTTTGCATGGGCTACTACTGTCCATTGAAAATCGTTATTTGGTGTCATTTTTGCGCACTTAGCATGGGCTACTACTGTCCATTGAAAATCAATATTTGGTGTCATTTTTGCACACTTTGCATGGGCTACTACTGTCCATTGAAAATCAATATTTGGTGTCATTTTTGCACACTTTGCATGGGCTACTTACTGTCCATTGAAAATCGTTATTTTGTGTCATTTTTGCACACTTTGCATGGGCTACTACTGTCCATTGAAAATCATTATTTTGTGTCATTTTTGCGCACTTTACATGGGCAACTACTGTCCATTGATAATCATTATTTTGTGTCATTTTTGCGCACTTTGCATGGGCTACTACTGTCCATTGAAAATCATTATTTGGTGTCATTTTTGCGCACTTTGCATGGGCTACTTACTGTCAGCCTGTTACTGTCCAATGAAAATCGTTATTTTGTGTCATTTTTGCGCACTTTGCATGGGCAACTACTGTCCATTGAAAATCATTATTTTGAGCCATTTTTGCGCATTATGCATGGGCTATATAGTCCATTGAAAATCGTCATTTTGAGGCCATATTTGCGCACTTTGCTTGGACTATAGTCCATTGAAAAATCGTTATTTGAGGCCATTTTTGCCCACTTTGCATGGACTATAGTCCATTGAAAATAGTTATTTGAGGCCATATTAATTTGCGGCAGAGATATTTCGTATGTATGGGCTTCCTGTGGTAAAAGAGGCGCGCATCACGAGTTAATACTGGGTTCCCTGTGGAATCTAATCTCACTGCACAATATACGCGTTGTTCCTTAGTAAATTACGGCAAACCGATCAACCTGAACATTCAAAATAAGTTTACAGAAAAACCACCTTAAAATTAAAAGAATATCGTATTCATGTATAAAATTATTTAAATTTTGAAACTGAGCCGATTTTATCAAATCATTAAAGAAAATAAATTTAAGTGTAAAGAAAAAGAATAATCAGAAAGGATAAACAGGAAAAAAAAATGAAATAAAAAAATTCAACGGACCGGGACTCGAACGTACCCGCGCGATACTTCGGAAATTGTATGCAAAACACTAATAATCGACCATACTCCCAGACTTAAATGCTGAGTCACCGTATGTTACGTATAGGACGAAGATTTCGACCTCATCCGCGCTATCGAGTAGTACACAATCAGCGTAGTAGTCAAAGAGGGAGGGAACAGTCGTATCCTAGTCCTAAATGACTGCCCCGTACTAATTCAGCTATCTGTACTTCCGATTGTTTTCGAGGGTCAATTTAGTAGTCTATCGTGTAACGGTTATTGTTATGGGAATTTATTGACTAACTTAGCCCTCTGAAAAAACGCTGGACCTCGACGCCAGTGACCCGGAGTCGAATCTCCGTCGACCAACATTTTTACAAGGTATCTTATTTTTACCTTATGTTTTTCTTGTCTTTTCTATCGTTGCAAAATGTCGAGATTAATTGATTTGAAAATTTTGAATTTTAAAGAAAAAAAAGAAAAAAACAATTATTAACCGCTTAGCCGTTATTATATACAGCTATTTCAAAAAAGGTTGGTTAAGGTTTTGTTGCATCTTGCATCTTGCATGTTGCATACCAAGCCCGAAATGTATTGTGGATCATATATAAATAATGTCAGCATGCACATACAGAAGAAAATATGCCGGCTCCATATTGCGAAGACAAAGTTTGGGAAAATTCCCAGAGTCTATATTGTTGTGACCTTTCGTTGACTCCATTCACATTGCCCATAGTGCATTTCGGACTTGGTATACAACAGCTGCATGCAACATGCAAGATGCAACAAAACCTTCACCAACCTTTTTTGAAATAGCTGTATACCAGTAGCTAATTGCATAATCGTTGTCGGATTGAAAGTCATGAAAGCTATGACCAAAAGGAATTCTGGGAAATTAAAACTCTCAAATAACACCGTCAAACGATCGACCTTTTTATCCAGACTTGTAGGATCTTAGTTAAATAGCTCATATACCTTCAAAACTACGAGAACATTGAATATATCTGTATGTAATGCGGGTCATGAACTGATTTCCCATCCATCCTTGCGGTCTCAGCTTCTATGATTTATGATTTTCAACCCGACAACGATTATGCAATTAGCTATATAGCAATATCTATCGATAAGTAAGACAAGTGAGTAAAGTACCACGTTATTATAAAGTGTTATAGATCGATAAATAAATGGATGAATGGTTGGAGTGATGAGATGGATAAACGGTTGGAAAGAATGGTGGATAGATGGATGCATGAGTTGATTGAAGGAGAGAAGGAAGGATGGGATAGATAGATAGAACGGAGAAAAGGATTTATGGAAAGGATGGGAGAAAAGGAAGGGTAAAAAAATAAATGGGATAGATGGATTGATTATATTAATTTTAAGGGAGGGGCTCAGCTAGAGTCTTAGTTCCTTTATGACTATAAATCAAAGTGATTGTTGCTTTGTACACAGATATTTAAATATATGAGAACTGTTATTACATATAAGGGGTCTTGTATCTTATGTATAGGGCTACATTTTATAAGATCTTGTTCTTAATCTATATACACGAAGAGACCATTATATAATGGTCTCTTGTATACACCTATTTCAAAAATGTTGACAACGGGCGATGTGGGCACAGGCAGCCCAACCATTGCTTTTGAGGCTACTAAATAATTCAAAAAAAAAAATTTTTTGATGGGCTTCCTGTGGTAGAGCGCGCGCGCATTTATATATTGGGTTCCCTGTGCTGAGTAATGTCCTATGTTGGGCTTCCTGTGTGCCTCCTGCGGGATGCGCCCGCAGCAGATGTGTATAGTCTATTTAAACAAGGTATGAAACTCCAGTCACGTGATGGCCTGATGTGCGGCGCAAGTAGATGGTGCACTTTTCCGTGAGCCGAATAGCCGAAGTCGTCGTACGCTACAGGCCCTTGGGGGGTACCCAGGGTGAAGTCGTTATTATGGCGGGGAGTGGAAGAGAAGTTCATATCAAGAAAGACTGATTTTTTCGGTGTAAACGTTGGGATTCTTTTCCCTATTCATGGTAAGTTTAGAAGTTCACAATTCATGTCAACTTTAAGTAAATGTAGAAGAAATTCGACGGTTTTAAAGTAGTCCTTTTTCATTTTGAATGGTTGAGAAACTTTGGATGTGTTGTGCTCGACACGTGAGAAAGTTTTGCAGTTGAAAATAAACTGAACTAAAAGTACTTTTTGTCATGGTTTTTACGTAGTAATTGCTCTAAATGTTCTCTAATGAAAGGACTTGCCTATACTAGGGCAGAAGGGCTGCTTAATACTCCTCAACAAATCAGTTTTTTCTATAAATTATGTCTGAGCAGTGAGCTATTTCAGTATTTGACAAGTGTGTAGACTGTAGCAGTGTCAGTGATCGAAATACACTTCAACAAGGAACCTCTCTCAACTGACTGATTTTACTTTATCTGTTTAAACATTACTAACTCTCTCATCTAGAAAGTGTTTGACATAATTTTGTACTTTACTTATAGTTCTTCTGACACAAGGGAACGCCAACAGCATAAACCATCTCAGTGTGAGCAAAATATAGACAAACTCAACATCGAAGACGAAGGAGACATGAATGGCGATGGACTCGTGAAGCTGCCGTGAACTAAAATATTAACAGTTGTTCGTTATTGTCATTGAAATAGCACGACACATTTAGCAAATATTAAAGTCTTACTATCATCTGAGAGAAACAGAGTAATTTTAACGGCGTATTTTTCGTAACCGGGAACGTAACGGTAAGCTTCAGTATCGCTTCCAACTTCGATGTTTGCTATTCAATCAGTCATGATCAGTGATTCACAACTTGTCGCCTTTGTGTATAATATTTATCCATTGTTATTAAGCTTATTTCCATGCTATTACTGATCAATATAGTAAATAAATTGCACTGACAGAAAGTAACGGCAAAACAGTGTGTAAAAAGCTAGTAAACTTATTGTTGAAATAAATACGTTTGTTTGTCATTTTGTGTACAAGTACTGATAGCAAATGTGTTGTGCAGTACTAAATATTGAGACTATTCAGCATTTATAAAACACAATGCGTCAATTTTGAAGATTTTAATCGATAAAAATCAAAATACAAAACAAATACTTTACAGAAGTCAAAACAGAAAACAGATAAAGTATATTGTAGATGTTTTGACTCATGTTTAGTGAACATATCATGTTAAAACCTTGCCAAAAAGAGCATCGTTCAGATTTGCCGAGCGCTTGTCGATGCCTTCTCGAAGGTAAAATCCGACTACTTCACGGAAAAGTGCACCATCTACTTGCGCCGCACATCGGTCCATGACGCTCAAAATTTCAAAAATTAGTTTCTCAGCGTACGTTGAAGTTAGACGACTGACACTTACAAAGTGTTTCGAGAATACGGTAAAGTTTAGTTATTCGAAGAAAAATTGAATTTTCACATCACATTGACAAAATTAGGGTCAAAAACGTATTTGTCACGTGACCTAGTTTCATACCTTGTTTAAATATACACATCTGCTGCGGGCGCATCCCGCAGGAGGCACACAGGAAGCCCAACATAGGACATTACTCAGCACAGGGAACCCAATATATAAATGCGCGCGCGCTCTACCACAGGAAGCCCATCAAAAAAAAAAAAAATTTGAATTATTTAGTAGCCTCAAAAGCAATGGTTGGGCTGCCTGTGATGTGGGCATGAAATGGATGAACTGAGATCAAGATCAATTATGGGAAACTGAGGAATCAAGAAATCTGTGCTGTTTACGTAGAACGGCTTACGGGGACTGGGCACGAGTTTACCGGTCACCCTGTGTTAGGTTTCCCAGTCTTTTTGGCCGTGTTACAAAATGGAGGACAAAGTTTACATTCATTTACTCGAGTTACTGTAAGTTTGGATGGCTTTTTCGATAAAAATCGTACTTTTAAGGCGAAACATATTTACAGGGTTTCCAAATATGGTAAGTACAATGCCCAAATATGGACATAGGAAAGCTGGCCGAGCAAACAGCACATTTTAATGGAGGATTCGGCGAAATTCATTCATTCGACCTCAAACTTGGAATCACGCTTGGTGTTTGAACAAGATATGGCGGAGGTTAACGTGAATTTTCAGAATTTTCAAAAGTTTCAGATCATCCAATTCAGATTGACCGTTGTCAACGTTTTTTGAAATAGGCCTAGGTGTAACTTGCTGAATAAGATCAGCTTGTACGTTTCACCACAATCATCTGCGCTTAATAAACACACCCAGTGTACCTTCACTTGTCAAAACATTTGTAAAGACATTGCAGCAGAACGGGTTTGAGAACAGCAACATTTTCAAGCACAAATTCAGCTGTCATTAGCTATATTTATAGGAACGTGTCAGACAGTTTGTAGAGGCGAGAATTACTGAGTTCGATTCGCAAAGGATTGTGGTAAAATGGACGACCGCCATTGTTTTCTTTAGTACATTAGATTCTCCCAACTATCCCTTGAAACTGGCATAAATGACATCCAGACTGATATTTAAATATCATTTTATTGGTTAGTTAATGAGTAGTCATTCCATACGATATCTTGCATGTGACGATATGTACATTATCAACGGCCCTTCTTTACGCATTTGCCATAATCAACAGAACACTGACTGGCATCTAGTACGCCAACAGCGTCTGTAATGCACGACATCAGAGCGGTGTTACATTTCGACTGCAAAAAGAAAACGACATAGTTTATTAGATCCACCAAACCTAAAATGGTGGGGCATTTTCGACAGATCTCAGTGTTTAGTTATATTGTAACGGAACTCAGGAACGACGTTCGATCAAAAAGCCGATTAGTTTTGCTTGGGGGTTTCGAGGAGTAAGGGTGGTTTAGTTGGTTAGTGCGCGGCCTTCTAAGAGCGCGAGTTGTGCCCGGTTCGATTTTCCAGGATAAAAAGGGTTTGGAGAAGTACATTTCTACATGTTTGTAAGGACCAGAAGACGGGGGGTGGGGCTAGGGGCCGGTGAAGGTGTGTGTCCTACCACTAATAGTGACAAAACTTACCAGGTAGGGGGGAAGACTAGGGAGAAGTTTTGCCATGCAGTCCTTGTAGTTCAACATGCATCGGACTTTTCCTGTGGTTCCATCACCGAAACACTTCACCAAATTTATTTGGCATTGCTACAATAAGCAAACGATGTTCATCAGTGTCGGTTATACAGATCTCTACACGTGACCATACTGGACAATTTCCATTCGTCTGATAGCTCATAAATTATTCATGAGTTTGATAAATATACTTACAATGGATGGGTGTGGTTTTGGAAGCAAGCACTTTCCATACATGGCAAAACATTGAGCTTTTTCCCACAGACCACTGGCACCAGCAAGGCAGGTCTTCAGTTCGGCATTACACGCGGACTTGCGACGAAATAAGTTTAGTTCAGTGAAAATATTATTTGTGTAAAAAAAAAAAATATTAAAACATAAAAAAAAATATATATATATATATATTCTTTGTGTAAATTTCTTGTATATTTCATGTGGTAAAATTAGTGTAAATTCGGTATACATTTCGTGTAAATTCTGTATACAATACAATACAATAACTTTATTCAAGGAGGGAGACGTAATAATTAACCATTTACAGTGTCAATTCCGATTATATTCTATTTCAATTTCTATTCAATTTAAACCATATATACCAATAGGAATGAATCAAATAATTTACGCGCAATTTACACAGAGCACGAGATTGACACAAAATGTATACGGAATTTGTACAGATTGTATACGGGATTTACATAGAATGTATACGAGATTTGTACATAATGTATACGGGATTTGTACCGATAATGTATACGGGATTTGTACCGATATTGTATACGGGATTTGTATAGAATGCATACGAGATTTGTACAGAATGTATACGAGAATGGTACACAATGTATACGAGATTTGTACAGAATGTATACGGAATTTGTACAGAAGTACACGGGATTTGTACAGAATGTATACGAGAATGGTACATAATGTATACGAGATTTGTACAGAATGTATACGAGAATGGTACACAATGTATACGAGATTTGTACAGAATGTATACGGAATTTGTACAGAATGCACACGGGATTTGTACAGAATGTATACGGGATTTGTACATAATGTATACGGGATTTGTACAGATCTATTCGGGATTTGTAAAGAATGTATACGGGATTTGCACAGAATGTATACGGGAGTTGTATCGGCGAAGAGCGTACATTTTTGCAGTTTGTGGTGATGTGGGTTTCTTAGTAGTTGTGATACAGTGTTAGTGATACTTACTACTTTGGGAGGTACTGATGGGAGGAGACCTCCAGCCAGGCAGCTTGCATAAACCTTGAGACATTCGCTTTCCTTCTTTCCGAGTCGAAGACAATCGTACAAATCAATCTTGCATTGCTGTGGAATACAGTATGTGGTTCTAATTGTGAACACTGTTAATGTGTACCATGGTTACCAGAGGCTTTTATTTTATCTCTCTCTAAGCTCTACGAGAGCGCCTACGCCTACGGTCTACTGTATTTGTATAAAATATTAAATCATTAGACAATGCAATACGGTAATGTGTAATGACTTCCTCAACCAATCAGATTGAATAATAAACATATAGAGAGTAGTTGTTAAACTAGTAGAGACTGATAGGGACTAGCGGTTAAACTAGTAGAGACTGATAGGGACTAGTGGTTAAACTAGTAGATACTGATATGGACTAGCGGTTAAACTAGTAGACACTGATAGGGACTAGTGGTTAAACTAGTAGAGACTGATAGGGACTAGCGGTTAAACTGGTAGAGACTGATAGGGACTAGCGGTTAAACTAGTAGAGACTGATAGGGACTAGTGGTTAAACTAGTAGAGACTGATAGGGACTAGTGGTTAAACTAGTAGAGACTGATAGGGACTAGTGGTTAAACTAGTAGAGACTGATAGGGACTAGTGGTTAAACTAGTAGAGACTGATAGGGACTAGCAGTTAAACTAGTAGAGACTGACAGGGACTAGCAGTTAAACTGGTAGAGACTGATAGGGACTAGCGGTTAAATTAGTAGAGTCGGAGTACAACAATAATCAAGAGTGTACAGAATGAAACTTTATCACTAGTAACTGATGGATATAAGAGTTCAGTGTATTTAGCTGTGTTTCTTACCACATAGGGGTGCCTGTCTGGATCGACAATACTATCGTCTAACATATATTCACTAAGAACATCTTCAGCGTAGATTTGAACTACAAACAGCAAAATAACAGCAATGGACGACTTCATGGTTGTAGTAAGTGGACACTCTTAATCAAGTAAGGATGATCACTTCTCTCTTGCTCTTTTATAGGCGTATTAGTTTGTAACGTCACCAGGATTGGATGCAATATTGATACAGATTGACAAAGGGCTGGAACAATACATGGTATCTGTGTTGATATAATGTTGGCCAACTACACTCGCATCTTGCGCTTTTATTTCGCTGATCAAACAAGTGACACAAATCGCCAGTGCGCATGCTCGATTTCACAGTATCCCACATCGATAAACAAACACCAAACACATAAACCTTAACAGAACATTTATCAATTAATTTAGCCCTCAGGCTCTAACATTACTCTTAATTAATATAGTTGATTCTCTTTTCTCTTTTTACATTATTATAAATTATATATGTCAATATTGTTGTAATTTTAGAGTAAATAAAGGCATTCATTCATTCATTCATTCATTCATTCAACAAAGTATGGTATCTGTGTTGATATAAAACTGGCCAACTGCACTCACTTTTGTATTGTTAATTATTATGCTGAGCAAACAAATACCACAAATCGACAGTGCGCATGCTCCATTTCAATAACTTCTTGTTGGAATGTTTGAAATGGATTCGATTTGGTCTGAACTTCAGGCGTTGAGAGCTAAACTACAACGTGAAATGCCTATGTTTGACGACGCAAAGAGAACGAGAACGTCAGTTCGTTATTTGTGCAGATGGTTGTTTTTAGTCAACCGGACCACAAAAAGACGATGTTATTCATGAAAGGCGGCGCAAATTTAGTGAAAACGTGGGATATGAAACAATTATGAAAATAATAAACAATAAAACACTTTATTCGAACTTCGTCGTCCTCGACGTCGTCGTCCTGGTGCGTAAGGTCCCTAGTATCACTGGATGGTCGACCAAACTCTGTATTCAAGTCTAAAAATATACTAAGCTGCCATTATCTTTTCCAGGTTCTTATTGACCTTGTTTTGTCCTAATTTTGTGTATCCTTGTTTGAATTACTGCATTACAATGTTTACCCAGATGAGAGCTGTGTTTGGTTATCTAGACATGGACGGTGGAGCCGTTGCAGAAGTGTATGGGGGTGGAGAGGGGGACGTATGGGGGTGGAGAGGGGGACGTATGGGGGTGGAGAGGGGGACGTATGGGGGTGGAGAGGGGGACGTATGGGAGTGGAGAGGGGGACGTACCTATTTAGACAAACGAACGAATTCAATTTGTGAATATATGCGAAATCTTGGCATAGCACATTCGCTTCTAGCAACCTGGCCAGTATTCTAAAGCTCAGCTAATGCAAGGAGTTATTGCCATTTAGCATACTTCAATATTGAGCTATCCACCATGCCGTAATCGCAAAACATTTAGATAGTCCTTAATAGCAAGAAGAAGAAGAAGAAGAAGAAGAAGAAGAAGAAGAAGAAGAAGAAGAAGAAGATGATGATGATGATGATGAAGAATTAAGAAGAAAGATAAATTTTAAAGTAAATATGTCAAGAAACGCACATAACTCTCTAAATAGTGGGGGTGAGGCTACCCTCTTTTTTTAACTGGGGGGAGAGACGCTCGACTGAACTCCTACAACGGCTACCACTGCCTGTGTTAGGTACATTGTGAAATGGAGCATGCGCACTGTCGATTTGTGGTATTTGTTTGCTCAGCATAATAATTAACAATGCAAAAGTGAGTGAAGTTGGCCAGTTTTATATCAACACAGATACCATACTTTGTTGAATGAATGAATGAATGAATGCCTTTATTTACTCTAAAATTACAACAATATTGACATATATAATTTATAATAATGTAAAAAGAGAAAAGAGAATCAACTCTATTAATTAAGAGTAATGTTAGAGCCTGAGGGCTAAATTAATTGATAAATGTTCTGTTAAGGTTTATGTGTTTGGTGTTTGTTTATCGATGTGGGATACTGTGAAATCGAGCATGCGCACTGGTGATTTGTGTCACTTGTTTGATCAGCGAAATAAAAGCGCAAGATGCGAGTGTAGTTGGCCAACATTATATCAACACAGATACCATGTATTGTTCCAGCCCTTTGTCAATCTGTATCAATATTGCATCCAATCCTGGTGACGTTACAAACTAATACGCCTATAAAAGAGCAAGAGAGAAATGATCGTCCTTACTTGATTAAGAGTGTCCACTTACTACAACCATGAAGTCGTCCATTGCTGTTATTTTGCTGTTTGTAGTTCAAATCTACGCTGAAGATGTTCTTAGTGAATATATGTTAGACGATAGTGAGGACGATCCAGACAGGCACCCCTATGTGGTAAGAAATACAGCTAAATACACTGAACTATATACACCTATTCCAAAAATCGTTGTCCCCACCGAAAGCAACAATCAAGAAGCTGACGACCGCAAAGGGCATTGGGACTTTCTCATTATTCATTTATTCATCCGTAGATATTTTAACAACATGCATTTTCAAATGGCCGAATAGTTCCAAATGATTGCTATTCAATGCTCGTAGGGATAACTTCTCAAGTACCACGGATAAATTATTAATTAGGAGATTCCCAAAGTCCTTTGTGGTCGTCAGCTTCTTGCTTGTTGCTTTCGGCCCGGACAACGATATTTGGAATAGGTGTATATATATATCCATAAGTTATTAACTATACATTACCGTATTCCGTTGTTTAATGATTTCATATTTTATACAAATATTCCACAGCAATGCAAGATTGATTTTTACGATTGCCTTCGACTCGGCAAAAAGAAACAAACCCAATGTCTCCTTGAATACAAGAACTGCATAACCGTTCTCGTCCCATCAGTACCCCCCAAAGTAGTAAGTATCAATAACATGATTTACACAGAATATTCACTCGTTGTATAAGATATGTATACGGAATTTACACGGAATTTACACGGAATTTACACGGAATTTACACGGAATTTATACGGAATTTACACAGAATTTACACGGAATTTACACGGAATTTACACGGAATTTACACGGAATTTACACGGAATTTACACGGAATTTACACAAGCACCACTGAGTGCTCCACGATAATTGAAACAACAATGGACCATTGACATATTAATTAACTGAACTAAACTTATTTCGTCACAAGGCCACGTGTAATGCCAAACTGAAGACCTGCCTTGCTGGTGCCAGTGGTCTGTGGGAAAAAGCTAAATGTTTTGCCTCGTATGGAAAATGCTTGCTTCCAAAACCACACCCGTACTTTGTAAGTATATATATACCACCAAATATGCATGGCACAGGCAGCTCAACCATTGCTTTTGAGGCCACTAAATAATTAAATAAATTGATATTTGCGTCTTTTTATGATGGGTTTCCTGTGGTAGAGCGCGCGCGCGCATAATATATACATACGTATTATGTTGGGTTCCCTGAGTTGAGTAACGTATATTAATTGTTGGGCTTCCAGTGTGCGTCCCGCAAGACGCGCCCTACCACAGGAAACATATCAAAAAAGGCGGCAAATATCATTTTATTGAATTATTTTGTAGCCTCAAAAGCAATGGTTGGGCTGCCTGTGATATGGTTGATATCACTAGCTGGTTTATTCCTTCTCGGTCCATCTGACCACAGGTAACCCACTCGCCGTGTTTATGGATGCAAGTAGTACAGTAGTCCCTGAACGTTTCTATTGTTCTTCTTTGATGCTAACTAAAAATATTGTTTGATTATTGTAGCAATGCAAGATAGATTTGACTACATGTTTCAGGGATGGAAAAACAGGAAAACTACAGTGCATGTTGAACTACACGAAGTGCATGGCACAATTTCTCCCTAGTCTTCCCCCCTACCTGGTAAGTTTTGTGACTATGAGTAGTAGTAGAAGCCCATAAGTAGGAGCATCCATGTAGCATTAAAATCTGTCACGGCATTTGAACAAGTTTGGCTATTTTTAGAACACGAAATTGATCAATCACTGTTGCTGCAAATTAACGAGTTACGGCAAATAAAACGAGTTGCTGAAAAATAAAACGAGTTGCAGCAAATAAAACGAGTTACTGCAAATAAAACCGGAAGTGCACAGTCATTGGTCAATTTCGAAAAATCGTGTTCTAAAAATAGACAAACTTGTTCAAACGCCGTGACGTAGCATGGATGCTCCTACTTATGGGCTCCTAGTAGTAGGTTATTCCACTTCCACCGGCCCCCAACCCCAACCCCCACCCTCTCGCCCCTACAAACATTCTAGGTAGGATCTCCCCTCAAAAGCCTTGTTGGATCTAATAAACTATGACGTTTTCTTTTTGCAGTCGAAATGTAACGAAGATCTGATGACGTGCATTAATGACGCTGGTGACTACCTAGACGTTAGCCAGTGTTCTATTGATTATGGGAGATGCGTTGAGAAGGGCCGTCGTTGATAATCGTCACATGCAAGATATCGTATGGAAGGACTACTCATTAACTAACCAATAAAATGATATTTAAATATCAGCCTTGATGTCATTTATGCCAGTTTCAAGGGATAGTTGGGAGAATCTAATGTACTAAAGAAAACAATGGCGGTTGTATATATTTTACCACAATCCTTTGCAAGTCGAACTCAGCACTATTGGCATCTATAAATTCAACGAGCTACTTTTATTCATCAGTGAATAAGCTGAAGTTTCGTCAGAATGCTGCTGATTGTCAATTCTTTAGAATTGTTTTATTGCATAAATTTAGTTTTCATTCGAAAGTTTGTCCACACCACGGCATACAGTCATTCTCAAAAAGGTTGTCCAGATGAAAAAACTACAGTACTACAATAAAGTCACATGATTCATTATGTATTCGATTTTTTTTTCACGTGGAATTTCAATTTGAGATGCCAAAGTACACGGCATTGTGAGAAATGAATGTCATGCCGCTGGTATCAACTCGCAGTTCCGCGCGCAGAAATTGAAAACATAATGAATCATGTGACTTTATTGTAGTACTGTAGTCTTTTCATCTGGACAACCTTTTTGAGAATGGCTGTATATCTCCGGCATAGTTTTTATATACATCATCCATCATCCAAGGATGTCTTAGTTGGTTTGTGCGCAGCCTTCTAAGCGAGAGGTGCCCGGTTCGATTCTTCATGACCTCACATCTTTGTTTCGACTTCCCTCTAATCCGTGTAGCTCAGTGCAGCTTTTTAAAAATTTAAAATTTAAAAATTTAAAAATACCCGTAAAACGGAGCACTCATGGAGGGAGGGGGTAAAATGGTGCACCGTCCGTCCCCTGAGAGATCAGTTTCGACTGAAGGGGTTATGGACGTTAAATATATTACCTTTGCCTTTTATCCACGTTAAAATATCCCTCCAGTGAAAAAGGCGGTTTTAATTTCTGCATAAAAACTAGACAGTGGAGCGATTTTGATCAAACTTCACAGTAGTAAGTCATGCCATTCATATACTCTTTTAGCTCTGAAAATTTCATATGAGAATTGCGATTTTGTGTTGTATTTTTCGTCGTCGCGAGGAGTTGCCTGCAACTTTTAAGATATATATAAATCGTTTAACTAGGAAATACTCGAAATCTCAAGAAATTAAACTGAGCTGTAAAAGTTAACATTGATTTTATTATTTGGAAGAAGTCGAAGATGAAGCCGGAAGAAGCAACCAAAATTTTAGTGATTTGATTGGACGAGAACATTAATTGGTATTCAGTCAGCATGGTTTGTAATTTCCAGAACCTTTATATATACAAAGCAAGCATGAGACGAGATTGACTTTATTGAATTTTTATTGGTCAATTTGTTTTTGCTATTTTCTGAATACAAGATTATTTTTTAGGCGACCGTCTTGCAACAGTAAGCCTTAGTCGAACCAGCCATTGCTTGACTGTCTTGCTTTTAAAGTGCCTATCACCCCTGTGAGATTGTTTTAAAAATCATAGACCCATAGACCCCTTATTGTAATAACAGTTCTCATATATTTCAATATCTGTGTACAAAACAACAATCACGTCACTTTGATTTATAGTCATAAAGGAACTAAGACTCTAGCTGAGCCCCTCCCTTAAAGTGCAACTAACCCCTGTGAGATTGTTTTAGAAATCTATTCAATATAAGCTGAATAGTTGTTGGGTTCAGTATTTTGTGATTTGAACCTTACGTTTATGAGTTATAGAGGTTTGAAATCTCAATATGCAAATTAGATGACGTCTACTAAGGAATTTGCCATAACTTATTTAGACTTTTCCAAGAAGAGCTTATTTTTTGAAATGGGGAAAAAGTTATAAAATCATTTATAGAGACTGTGAAAATATTCTATAAGTTTTCAAATGACAGTAATCAACACAAGGGCGTTTTTGTATAATAAATGATTCGATTCCTAGTAGACGTCATCAAATTTGCATATTGAGATTTCAAAGGTTCAAATCACAAAATACTGAACCCAACAACTATTCAGTTTATATTGAATAGATTTTTAAAACAATCTCACAGGGGTGATAGGCACATTAAGGAAACAGTGACCTATTTGATCATGGTTTTATACCAGTCCATCCACAGGTACAGAAAAAAATGGGAGACCAGTACATTTACCCGCAAATCTTTGCGCGCATAAAATAATAATAATAATAATAATAATAATAATAATAATAAGCCACTATATATCGTAAAATCTTTACAAAATATGTTTTTGAACATGTCAAAACTTACAAGAATGAAGCTGTTATACCTTCTTTATTTATTTATTTATTTACTTTTATATATATTAGGTTCGCAAAGGATTACTGGGTAAACTACGGAACGGATCGGATGACGTAACAAGTTATTTTAGATCATACATGTTTCCCCCAAACCACCATTGGGTAGTACTAGCCTCGTTCTCAGTACCTCTAAAATAAACATTACGGGTATGTGGACCTTCACAATAAAAACCAAAGTTATTTTCCCCGACAATTGTACCAGAATAGGGCTTAAATTTACACTCTCCCTGAGCACTATCAATATGAAGGGCCTGTTTGCCTTTGCGCTGCCAAAACTGAGCTTGTGTTTTGTAACCTGAGAATCCACGAATGTTGATATAGTCAACATCCTTGCATTCGCCGTTGCCTTCAAATTCAATGATGTCAAAGTCTTCAAACTTTCCTCTCACGTAGTCACGGAAGTCATTTCCATAGGTGGAGAACCCGGTAGTTGCTCGCCAATAGGAGGACTGGTCAGCAATTGTAAGCATTCGTTGTTTTGATAGTCGATAGGAATCCCAGTTGGGCGAGTTCTCGTGGACAGGAACACTTTGTGAGAGCGAAGACTGACAGAACGCTGTCAAGTTGCTGTATCGGACGGAATGAGACATGATCAGAGTCCACGCGAACCCTGGTTCAGAGTGGAAGTCACACCAGATCTGGTAATGTTCGCCATTGCCATCAGATACCGTATAACCACCATTGGTGCAGTAGCCACGGAGGCGATAGTCTAGACAGGATTTGAAGTCCTAAACGAACAATCAATAATGAGTAACATAACCAACACAAGGATGATTAATTAAAGTGTGATGATTTTTTTTTAATCGACTACATATGAAGTGAATAGTGGGATGTTTCAGTATTTTGTGATTTGAGCTTCGCATTTGCGAGTTATAAAGGTTTGTAATCGTGATATTTGGTGACGTCAGTTTGTTTTTAATTTATTATACAAAAGCACCCTTGTGCAAATTATTGACATTTTTAATCTGGCAAAAAGTTTTCTACAACTTATTTACATGATGTTAAACTTTTTTGTTATATTACAGAAAAGAATGCTGCTTGAAAAAACGTTATGGCAAAAAATCAACTGACGTCACCGAATTAGCATAACTCGCAAATGCGAATCTCAAATCACAAAATACTGAAACATCCCACTATATAGCTATTCACTTCATATGTAAAATATTAAATGCTTTAAATGACCCAAGAAAATCCTTGGGAGAGTTAGAAGATAAGAAAATGAGCCCAAATGGAAAAAGATTGGATTCGTATCTGATCACCGTTGGAAGTTCCACCAGCTGAGGTACTCCAGCGCTCACTGCAAGCAGGCTGTAAGCGCATGGTTTCGATGCTTATAAAACATTAGGTTCCTATGACATCGATCTTGTAGGTCAATAAACTACTTCACGGTTCTGTTGAGTACCCATGAACAATGGTACCAAGTCGAGATTGGCATTGAGGTCTTACCATTTGTATGTGCAATGCACCACTTCGCGGTTCTGTTGAGTACCCATGAACAATGGTACCAAGTTGAGGTTGGCTTTGTGCAAATACAATAATTGAATGAAAGAAGGCCAACCTTGACTTGGAACCATTGTTCATGGGTGCTCAACAGAACCGTGAAGTAGTGTATTACTTTAAGAACACGAACTGATTAAACTGGAGTATTGAACATTCTGAACCACAGCATGGCCGCCGTAGGAACCCTATGTTCATCCAGCTAGATATCAATCAGCTGTTAAAACTCCTTGAATCTCATTATTTGCTTCAAATGACGGGCAAACACTGCCCTCCATGTGCTATCAAGCAGAGAGTATTCTATTGAAAAGGTGCAATTCAGCTGATAAAAATTCCTCACGAGACCGGAAGTGACGTCTAATGAAATCAAGCAATTAAACAATACCTGTTTCTTTTTCTTGGGTAGATATTGTTCTTCCTTTTGGACTGGAACAGCATAAGGATTAAAGATGCCAGCTTGAAATGCAAACAAGGGGACTTTGGTGGGATCACATGCCGATGGCTGGAATTGCGGCTGGGCGAATGGTTGTGGTGCAAATGATTGTGGTGCAAATGGTTGTGGTGCAAATGGTTGTGGTGCAAATGGTTGTAGTGCATATTGTTGTGGGGCATATGGTTGTGGGGCATATGGTTGTGGGGCTCCTGGATATGGTTGTGGGGCTCCTGGATATGGTTGTGGGGCTCCTGGATATAGAAGAGGTTGTCTTTGGTGATGTCCGCCGCCGTATCTTATGCCTGTCCTTCCAGGAAACTCGGGTGCAGGTCTTGGTGCTTCATACCTTTGTTGTGGGATCACAGATGGACGATATGTCAGTGCATAGGTCAAAGCAGGGTTGTATGATACTGGTCTAGGAGCGACAAAATCTTTGTTGACCAATTACTGGAAGTCGCGAAACTATGGGTTGTGGGTACCCTGTGGCGGGGTTAAACTGAAGCCAGGGTGATCCATAGCGGGCTGGTATTACTTGAGGTCGATTGGCGGCCCATAATGGTCGAGGTGCAGCAAAAGATCGCTGTTGACCTACGAAGAAATTACATTGCTGTGAAATCATGATAGAATAATACTTTTATCTATTATTCAAGTAATTATAATTAAGGAAGTTGATTCTTTTAAGGAATCAGTTTCTTCAAAATGCTACTAGACATGTTTGACTTAATAGAATTAACAAAAGAGAAAGAAAAAGACAGGACGAAAATCCAAGGGAAACTGAGAAGAAGACAAGAAAGACAATTATTCAGAGTCAGGCCTTCATGTTGTTGCATATATGAAAGAGGCGACCGATGAAGATGACTACCGCCAAGGCCTGTCGACTTAGTCCTTCATAGGAATCTCTTCACCCAGGCAATCAGTCTCATCCATGCATTCACTCTGTTGTTACTGCGTTTAGCAGATAATAATGCGTATATATTGCCCTTGTAAAAACCTTTGGTATCAGGCTGATTCTAATAATGTTCTGTCAGTAAACTTATCGCTATACAGCGAGCTATCTGGTAGAGAAACAATGAAATATTCAGTTGCCTTGGCGGGACTCGACGGACCACGGCTTCAGGATGCCAGTCCGATGTGTTACCATTAAAGACAATAAGTGAGAAATGAACTTAAATAAGTTCCATTAGTATTTACCAAATATCAGTGGATAGCAATTTTGGTGCGTTTTGATTGGCTCCCGCAACTCGGAATATCCTTGGCTATTCACTGTTTTGGGACGAGATTCAAAATGGCGTCTCGTTTCGCTACAGTCTCCGAAGCTGACATTTTAGAAGTAAATGAATTAGCTGTTCCAACCAACACCAACTGATTTGGTAAATACTAAAACAATTATCACCCTCAGTGTCGGTGAGTAGTCGTGAATATCTACCTTGCCGCTCGAGGACTCGCGACTCGGTAAATATCCACCACTACTCACCTCGACTTCGGGGAATAATTGTTCATTATCAGAAAAATTATATTCTTCTGACCCACAAAATCTAGATAGGAAAGTATTTGACTTGTAAAGCCATCCATTTGTTTTAAACCGTGTGGCTAACAGTCGATTAGAATATATTATAAAACATTAACGCATTTGTTCAAATATTTCACAAAAAGCGTTTTTCCTGATATACCCGTTTTTCATTTTTCACACGTTTTGTTCATTGGGGTTTTTTTTTTTTTATTTAATGCTTTATTTGTACAAAAGTTACATGTATATATCTATACTACACTGAATACACAGATATTTGTTCATTGCTATAAGGGAACTATGAGGGTTGAATCACATGTGTTATATTTTATATTTCACAAAACGTAATTAATATTAATTGGAAGCTCATGGCATTTATTTAAAATATGTTATCGATGTGGAAAAGAGGCCATTTCAATAATGGTTGCCGGCAAATATATAAACATGGATGATTGTTTAAAAATATAAATTATCGTTATGGAATCCCCTGTCTTGGTATTGAGGAAATACCTTATTAGTTTTTAGTTAATTCGTTACCATATCATTGAAATTCGACATTTTATTTTCTCCAGTAAATTAGTTGACAGCGCGCAATAGTCGATCATGAACAAATAAACTTCAAACAACGGACATCAATATATATATAAACACTCGCTATGTAATCACATGTCTTGGTGGCGAAGAACTGCCTTATTCAGTTTTAGTTTGTACTCAAATTCTTACCTTGAAAAACAGGATAAAAGTTTTGTGGCGCTCTTTTGTGCTTCCCCTTCAGAGGTATGCAATGCACAGATGCAAACGCTATCATCAAAACAGCAAGAAATCTCATGTTGGCGTCCATCGTGAATGAGTTCCACACCTCCTTCACAATCAAAGATATTCACTGACATACATTCTTTCTATATAAGATAGGAGTACACAAAGGTCGCACATGTCATACCAAGGCCACAACCCTTCCAGACCCCACCAGTATCAACCCGCTGATTTCACCTCATTTCCGCATTAAAACTACGGTTGCCACCAAAGGCCTTCTTGTAGATCTGATACAGCACAGAATTGCTAGAATAATAGAACGCCTAGGAAAATACCCCTGCAATTTCGTCAACAATTTTTGATATCCACAACTTTATTAAGGCATAAGGAAAAGTTGTTTCCCTAGCTCTGATATAAAACATGTACTTGTAATAACACATTCATTATTTATAGTCGAAACTGTTGCAAATTTAAAGAGTGATCAATGTCCAATTCATCATCCATGATATTCTATTGTGCTTTTGATTCAATAAAAACTACTAACAAGAAACCTTGGTACCTGCTTATTTACTTAACAAGTTGACTGTTCTGCCACGCTGGAATTAATTGTGCTCATATCTTATTGGCTGACACGTCTCCAAGAATTACAAGTTGATTCAAGATCTTTCGTCAACAAAGACAGTTGGGTTTTGGGTTTAATTTGTTTGACGTAGTTGCAAGGCCAAGCTGATGATTAAAACTTTAGTTTCCTTCAAAAAGAAGCCGTAAAAACATTTGACTCTAATTAGTACTATTAATCTATTATATATTTATTTACCTTTGATTTATTTTTATAAAACGCGTCGAGATCTTATGGGGCTGCGCTATGGAATAACATTTGACTCTAATTAGTACTATTAATCTATTATATATTTATTTACCTTTGATTTATTTTTATAAAACGCGTCGAGATCTTATGGTGCTGCGCTATGGAATAACATTTGACTCTAATTAGTACTATTAATCTATTATTTTTATAAAACGCGTCGAGGTCTTATGGGGCTGCGCTATGGAATAACATTTGACTCTAATTAGTACTATTAATCTATTATTTTTTATAAAACGCGTCGAGATCTTATGGGGCTGCGCTATGGAATAACATTTGACTCTAATTAGTACTATTAATCTATTATTTTTTATAAAACTCGTCGAGGTCTTATGGGGCTGCGCTATATGGAATAACATTTGACTCTATTATTACTATTATCTATTATTTTTATCAAACGCGTCGAGGTCTTATTTATGGAATAACATTTGACTCTAATAGTACTAATTTTTAAATTTTACTAAAACGCGTCGCTAGATTCTATGGGGCTGCGCTATGGAATAACATTTGACTCATTTAGTACTATTAATTATTAGTATATAATTTAGTTGATTTATTTTTCAAAACGCGTTTTATGGGGCTGCGCTATATGGAATAACATATTTATTATTATAATTGTATTTACTGTGACTATTAAAGCATCATTTGATGTGGTAGAAATTCACACGACGTATAAACGTTAGTTCTCAGTTTTTCTCGGCGAAATCAAACCTGGGTGAGAATTTCGATGGTGACGACTGAAAATCAAATACAACAAAATTTAGAGTAAAATATACACCGAATGCAAAAATGACGTCGATCCAATTTCAATTGCCATTGTTCTGGACTGACTAGCCTTTCATACAGGTGAAACTGCTTTTGTGTTTCCACATGAACACGAGGCTAGTCAGTCAAAGAACAATGGCAACTTCAATTGGACGCCATTATTGCATTCGGTCTATGTAATATATCCCACAGTCAAAACAATGTGTGAAAAAATGGTACAGGGAAATAATAATATTAATAGTTAACAGTTATATTTAGCGCTAGTACCTTTATGTTCAGTGTGCTAATCTATTTAGCTGATTGATAATCATTACATACAGTAGTGCCTTATTGGATATGACCCCGGAGTTTATTCAAAAATCTCCCCCGTTGACCCGGCGCGCGTTTAATTGAACCCGGCGTTTCATTATAAGGGACAATTTTTATCATTATTATATTTTCGCAAGCCTCATTCTGATTATCATTAATCATGTATCATGCAGTACTGGAAATTACTTACGATCAAAAACAAAGCATGTTAACTAAACAGTTTAAATTTAGAAAAGTATCTAAGCTTATCTACGGAAAACGCCACGCAACATTTGGCATAAAACTGCTGGTAAACTGTCCTTTGTGTTGCATAGTATAAATACCAGATAGTTTGATTCTTGTGAAATTAGATGCTCTCAGATTATAGAAGCTAGAAAAACCCAGTTTAACTAAACAAGTTTTGGTGTGAATGGGGCATAAAACATGCTTTAAAGTGGTTTAACTAAACAGGTTTAGAAAATTATCTACAAACGACACGCAACATTTGGCGGCACAAAACTGCTGGTCAACTAATCAAATAATATCTAAACTTGTATTTAATAAAAAATGTTTGTTCGTTGGACAGATGAAGAGCCACTTCCGGGTGGAAATGCTGTCATCATTAAATTATTATTATTATTATTATTATTATTATTATTATTATCTTTATTATAATTTGTTTTTGATTATTATAATTTATTATTATTATTATTATTATTATTATTATTATTATCTCTTATTTGTTATTTGTTTTGAGAAATAAAGTTATAATTTATTATTATTATTATTATTATTATTATTATTATTATTATTATTTGTAATTTGTTTTGAGAAACAAAGTTATAATTTATTATTATTATTATTGTTATTATTATTGTTATTATTATTATTATCTCTTATTTGTTTTTTTTGAGAAATAAAGTTATTATTATTTATTATTGTTATTATTATTATCTCTTATTTGTATTTGTTATTATTATTATTATTTTATTATTATTATTATTGTTATTATTATTATTATTATCTCTTATTTGTTTTTGTATTGAGAAATAATAAAGTTCCATTATTAGTTACTTTGTTATTATTATTATTATTATTATTACTATACAGTCCATATAGTCCATAAAGTTCCACGACTTTGTTTCGAGATGTTGAAGTATTCTCAGATGAGTATTCTGTTCATAAATGACCAACTCTTTGATCGTGTTTGCTTCTAGACTGACCAAATCCACGAACGGGTTTTCTTTAATTGTTCGATTAGAATGCTGTAAAATAACTGATTGGAATCACTTACGCATTTATATGTTTCCATTATAAACTCTGGACTCCGAATAAGCGCGCTGGAACTAGCTACGAATAGACGCCCCGGCGTTTATTCAAAAATCGAGCCCGCGTTAATTTGGGGCCAGCAGTCAGTAATCGAGAAAATAAGGTATAACGTTATATTTCACAAGACCATTATACAATAGAATCCACAGCATAGTCGACTAAAATGGCGACTGCATACATGCGTAGCATTACCATAATCCTTTGCGACGCTAAATCAGTACTCTCATCACATCTATACAACCTGTCTGACACGTTCACATAAATAAAGCAGGTAACAGCGAGTTCACTCGTTCTAAGTTTCTACGAGGTATAGTGGTTTCTGGGGGTAAAGTACTGTACGGGTAAAGTACTGTACGAGTAAAGTACTGTACGGGTAAAGTACTGTATGGGTAAAGTACTGTACGGGTAAAGTACTGTACGGGTAAAGTACTGTACGGGTAAAGTACTGTACGGGTAAAGTACTGCACGGGTAAAGTCTCGTTCTTGACAGAAAAACACTAAATTTTTTGATATTGAAATATTCTATTGAGGTTCCCGAGTTCAGTGGTATATACTAAAACAATTATTCACCGAAGGCGAAGTGGATATATACAGCTTATTTGACATTTTAGTGTGTAGTACGGCTGGATATTTTTACGAGTCTGCACGGGCGAGACAAAATACAAAGACGAGTACAGTAAAAATTTTCAGCCTTATTCCACACTAAAATGTTAAATATTCTATTGAGGTTCCAACCCTTTTGAGTTCAGTGGTATATACTGACAAAGGATATTTATATAAAAGCACGCGAAGGACGAGTAAAAATATCGCTGGATATTTTTACTCGCTCCAGTCCTACTCGCGCTATATTTTTACTCGTCTATGTATAGTTGGATAATAATATTTACCGACAGGAAGTCGAGGTAAATATCCAACATTACTATAATTTTAGACTTGAATATAGAGTTTCGCGCGCTGTGATTGGTCGAGCAACCAGTGACTATCGAGACGATAATCATTGGTCGAGGGCGGAGGTAAAATCATCATTACGAGTAGATGATTTCACCACCCACTTAACTTTAGAAGAGACATTTTAAAACGTATAAAATAATTTGTAAGTATGAAGCTGAAAGTAAGATTGTAGATGTGAGTACTGCTGATTTAGTTTCGCAAAGGATTACTGGGTCAAATGCCTAGCCGCCATTTTGTTTCTGTACATTGGATCACGTGGGTATTTTGATTCCGTAGGCAAAGCTCCATGGCCCTTGTCCAATAATGTTTATCGCACACGAACGAAACTGTACATGCTCTCCATCAGGAAGCAGTTTTAGTCTATCTACCGTCACTGTATGATCACAGCCTTTGTAGATCTCTACAAACGTGTTATTCGGCCCTGCAAAACAGATGACAGTTGGGACATCAGCATCCTGCATGGGCATTAGGAGGAAGGAGGAGGGAAGAAAGATGGGAAACAGAGGTGCTTTTTCGGGAATAATGTGGCTGACAAGATGGCGGGTGTAAAGTTAACTCCTGCCTGCCCACAGGCAGCCCAACCATTCCTTTTGAGGCTACTTAATAATTCAATAAAATGATATTTGCGTCTTTTTGATGGGTTTCCTGTGGTAGAGCACGCGCGCGCAATGCGTATTATGTTGGGTTCCCTGTGTTGAGTATGTTGGGCTTCCTGTGTGCATCCCGCGTGTCAGGGCGGGCCGGGATCCCAAGAGGGATCCCAACATAGGACATTACTCAACACAGGGAACCCATCATAATACGTATTGCGCGCGCGCTCTCTACCACAGGAAACCCATCAAAAAAAGACGCAAATATCATTTTATTGAATTATTTAGTAGCCTCAAAAAGAATGGTTGGGCTGCCTGTGGTTTTGCCAATAAAAAAGAATACGAAGAACACTTAATTTTTTGATATTGAAATATTATTTGGAGGTTCGTAAGATGGTGTATATTAATTATATAACAATTATTCCCCTCAGGTCTAGTGGCTATTGTTGATTAGTATATACCAACCGTCATGGACCTACATACATCGTGCAATCTGATTGGTTCTCTATCTCGGGCTATTCGACATTAGTATATACCAACTCATGAACCTACGTACATCGTGCAATCTGATTGGTTCTCTATCTCGGGCTATTCGACGTTAGTATATACCAACTCATGAACCTACGTACATCGTGTAATCTGATTGGTTCTCTATCTCGGGCTATTCGACGTTAGTATATACCAACTCATGAACCTACATACATCGTGCAATCTGATTGGTTCTCTATCTCGGGCTATATTCGACGTTATTCACTCGGGATAACGCGGCTGACAAGATGGCGGGTGTGAACTTTCGTCTGCCACAGTTTTCCTAACCTCGGATTCGTATCGGTAAATATTCAACAATATCCACTTCGCCTTCGTCGAATAATAGTTAAAGATACTAATACTCGTAAGAACGTATGGAAAGGACACGATATCACTAGACACTGTTGAATAGTCATTTACCTGTACTACACTGCAACACGTAGCCTACCACAGGATAAAGAGAGAAATTCGTTTCTGGCGGATTCCACTTCACAAGCACATTCTTGTCTTCAGTAACTTTACACGATAACTTTTCTGGCGGACCAGGAGCTTCAAACAGTTAAAGCGGAAACTATGAGTTAATGTGAGCGATGGTATATTGCACAGTGAGTAGGTTTGTCGTATGATTAATTTGAGGTGTCATTGAACGTAGATAGAATCATGTCACTACCACCATTACCACCATTACCATCACTTCCACCATACCATCACTACCACCATTACCATCACTACCACCATTACCAACACTACCACCATCACTACCATCATTACCATCACTACCATATTACCATCACTACCACCATCACTACCACCATTACCATCACTACCACCATCACCACACTACCACCATTTTTATCACTACCACCATTTACCATGACTACCATCCATTACCATCACTAACACCATTACCATCACTACCACCATTACCATCACTACCATCACTACCACCATTACCATCACCAGTTTAAGAGGACCATACCATCACTACCACCATTACCATCACTACCACCATCACTACCACCATTACCATCACTACCACCATCACCATCACTACCACCATTACCATCACTACCACCATCACCATCACTACCACCATTACCATCACTACCACCATTACCATCACTACCACCGCTACCATCACTACCACCTTACCATCACTAAACCATTACCATCACTACCACCATGACCATCACTACCACCATAAAAACATCACTACCACCATACCATCACTACCACCATACCATCACTACCACCATTACCATCACTACCACCATTACCATCACTACCACCATTACCATCACTAAATAAATTACCATCACTACCACCATTACCATCACTACCACCATTACCATCACTACCACCATTACCATCACTACCACCATCACCATCACTACCACCATTACCATCACTACCACCATTACCATCACTAACACCATTACCATCACTACCACCATTACCATCACTACCACCATTACCATCACTACCACCATTACCATCACTACCACCATCACCATCACTACCACCATACCATCACTACCACCACTACCACCATTACCATCACTACCACCATTACCATCACTACCACCATTACCATCACTACCACCATTACCATCACTACCACCATTACCATCACTACCACCATTACCATCACTACCACCATCACTATTACCACCATCACTACCACCATCACCATCACTACCACCATTACCATCACTACCACCATTACCATCACTACCACCATTACCATCACTACCACCATTACCATCACTACCACCATTACCATCACTACCACCATTACCATCACTACCACCATACCATCACTACCACCATACCATCACTACCACCATTACCATCACTACCACCATTACCATCACTACCACCATTACCATCACTACCACCATTACCATCACTACCACCATTACCATCACTACCACCATTACCATCACTACCACCATTACCATCACTACCACCATACCATCACTACCACCATACAATCACTACCACCATTACCATCACTACCACCATACCATCACTACCACCATTACCATCACTACCACCATTACCATCAATAACACCATTACCATCACTACCACCATCACCATCACTACACCATTACCATCAC
The DNA here is from genome assembly GCA_033675265.1 of Actinostola sp. cb2023. NCBI lineage: Eukaryota > Metazoa > Cnidaria > Anthozoa > Actiniaria > Actinostolidae > Actinostola > Actinostola sp. cb2023. Next base: position 253,675 of record JAUJYZ010000276.1, on the reverse strand, counting down.
TACCACCATTACCATCACTACCACCATTACCATCACTACCACCATTACCATCACTACCACCATTACCATCACTACCACCATTACCATCACTACCACCATTACCACCATTACCATCACTACCACCATTACCATCACCATCACTACACATTACCATCACTACCACCATTACCATCACTAACACCATTACCACCATACCATCACTACCACCATTACCATCACTACCACCATTACCATCACTACCACCATTACCATCACTACCACCATTACACACTACCACCATACCATCACTACCACCATTACCATCACTACCACCATTACCATCACTACCACCATTACCATCACTACCACCATTACCACCATTACCATCACTACCACCATTACCATCATTACCATCACTACCACCATTACCATCACTACCACCATTACCATCAATACCACCATTACCATCACTACCACCATTACCATCACTACCACCATTACCATCACTACCACCATTACCATTACCATCACTACCACCATACCATCACTACCACCATTACCATCACTACCACCATTACCATCACTACCACCATTACCATCACTACTACCATTACCATCACTACCACTACCACCATTACCATCACTACCACCATATATTACCATCACTACCACCATTACCATCATCAGCACCCACCATCACTGTCAACAAAACTGACCACCAACCATCACGGTCAACACCACCACCAACACCCACCATCACTGTCAACACCACCACTACCAACACCTACCATCCATCACTGTCAACACCACCACTACCAACACCCACCATCCATCACTGTCAACACCACCACTACCAACACCCACCATCACTGTCGACACCATCACTACCAACACCAACACCCACCATCACTGTCAACACCACCACTACCAACACCAGTACCACACCATCACACTGTCACCATCACTACACTATCACTACCACACCATCACTGTCAACACCACCACTACCAACACCCACCATCACTGTCGACACCATCACTACCAACACCAGTACCCACCATCACTGTCAACACTATCACTACCCACCATCACTGTCAACACCACCACTACCAACACCCACCATCACTGTCAACACCACCACTACCAACACCCACCATCACTGTCAACACCACCACTACCAACACCAGTACCCACCATCACTGTCAACACCACCACTACCAACACCTACCATCCATCACTGTCAACACCCACCATCATTGTCAACACCACCACTAACAACACCCACCATCACTGTCAACACCACCACTACCAACACCCACCATCCATCACTGTCAACACCACCACTACCAACACCAGTACCCACCATCACTGTCAACACTACCACTACCAACACCTACCATCCATCACTGTCAACACCCACCATCATTGTCAACACCACCACTAACAACACCCACCATCACTGTCAACACCACCACTACCAACACCTACCATCCATCACTGTCAACACCCACCATCATTGTCAACACCACCACTAACAACACCCACCATCACTGTCAACACCACCACTACCAACACCCACCATCCATCACTGTCAACACCCACCATCATTGTCAACACCACCACTAACAACACCCACCATCACTGTCAACACCACCACTACCCACCATCACTGTCAACACCCACCATCACTGTCAACACCACCACTACCAACACCTACCATCCATCACTGTCAACACCATCATGTAAGTACCCACTAAGCTACCATATTAATGATACTTACGTACTACAAGCTTTGCACATGTTTTAATGTTATTCACCAAAGCTTCATGATTAGGAAACTGACATTTGAGGTTCGCTTGAGCGACCGGACTTGTTTCACAAGTCAAGTCCAGTACTTCTCGGATTTCCCGTTCGACGTCACTCTTACGTGTTAGCATCTCATAGTAATCAAGAGCAAGGGCTTTGTTGCAATTTCTACTCGCTGTTTTTGAAAGACTTGAAATTTCGATCATTTGGCTGTAATTAAATATACGTTTAGTCAGTTTATAATGGAATTAAAAAACACCTCCCGACATCATCGACTTTCAAATTAACACACTCCCACTTCGAACTCACACTCTCTCTTACTTCGACGAAGGGCCAAGTACTCTTTTTTTACGGTGTTATAGATTTCCTATAACCTTTTAATTTATCATTATACACAGACGTAGCCCATACTATTGTACTCGCTAGTTTCCATTGAATTGATCATTATACACCGACGCAGCCTCGCTAGTTTCCATTGAATTTGTCATTATACACCGACGCAGCCCATACTAGTGTACTCGCTAGTTTCCATTGAATTTATCATTATACACCGACGCAGCCCATACTAGTGTACTCGCTAGTTTCCATTGAATTTATCATTATACACCGACGCAGCCCATACTAGTGTACTCGCTTATACACCGACGCAGCCCAACTAGTGTACTCGCTAGTTTCCATTGAATTGATCATTATACACCGACGCAGCCTCGCTAGTTTCCATTGAATTTGTCATTATACACCGACGCAGCCCATACTAATGTACTCGCTAGTTTCCATTGAATTTATCATTATACACCGACGCAGCCCATACTAGTGTACTCGCTAGATCCCGTTGTTATTATACATATACGTTTAGTTAGTTTATTATAGAACAAGACGCTCAATGAGCGTACACTCGGACATTTATGACAATGACAATGACAATGACAGTTGCGTGACTAGGGAGACTATGTGTCGGTGAGGATAGATAAAGATCTCCGAATCGTCCGTCTGCAGTACGTACTTCGAACGTCCAGTTGAGGTTGCATATTCATGCATATGGTCAGATGGTTCTGATAAAGTTTTTCGTTTGTTGTAATGACGGCGCGTTTGTTTTTGTTATAAATGAAACGACATCTTTCAGAGTGGGCCCACACGAATCGGCGTATGCGTTTGTATGTGAAATGAGCGTGTTTAAAGCCCGTGTTTAATCGGCCATAAAGATCCGAGCCGCCGGCTTCAACACTATTCAGTTTAGCAGCATTAAAACAACAAGACGGTCAATGAGCGTACACTCGGGCTTATGACAAGGACAATGTCAGTTGCGTGAGGAGGGACCTGACAATGACTGACAGTTGCGTGACGAGGGAGACTATGTATATATGTGTCGGTGAGCATAGATAAAAATCTCCGAATCGTACTTCCGTAGCACGTACTTGGAACGTCCAGTTGAGGTTCATATTCATGGTCAGACGGGTCTGATAACGTCTTTGGTTTCTTCGTTATCGCAGAGGAAAGTCGAACTTCGTAGCTTTTAAACATCCAGTTGATTCAGACTACGGTATGATGTGACAAAGCTCGACCAATCACCGACGCAGCCCATGCTGTCTCTGCCTATACATTGAAAGATCTTGTTCGATTTATCTCGAAATCAGAAAGGAATTATCGATTAAAAATCAAAAGCTGCTTCTGTTAGATTTAAGATGTGACCTCAAGTGACCTCAAATACGTTTAAAGACGTACCACAGCGTACCTTGAAGAGTCGGAGATCTTTATCTATGCTCACCGACACAAATAGTCTCCCTCGTCACTGAGCGTCTTCTTCTGTAATAGATCCCTAAAATCTAAGGACGTTTTGATTTCGATTGTATTTTTGCCGTTTACTGACCTGTTTTGAGCGTGGAAATTCTGTTTTAAATAGCGCTACGCGGCGGTTCTAAAATTAGGTCGAGTAATAGATGTATGACTCACACAAGGATCACACAACTGTAATCGTACTGAATTTTTCAAACGTGGAATAAAATAAACATCCATCGTGAGTTACTGAAAATAACTCGACTGGTTCGATTGTTTGCATGACTTCTGTACATATAGCTTTCTGTCAATAGATGTAGTTACATCGCTGGTCGTGAGTTTAATTATAATGAAACTCTATACGATCAAATACATCGCATTCTTTCTTCATTCTTCGCATTTTTTCTTCATTCCGTGACCATGATAAAAAATAAAATATTAAAAATATTAAAAAAAATAACAAGAAAGCCCATTTTATAACTCGGGCTTCCTTCGGAAGGGCCCGAGTAATTATATTCAAGATTGATGAGCACGAGCTTCTACACAGCACTTCTAGTATAGACGGTAGTCGTGGAACGATGAGTTTTGACGATGGCCCAAGAGCGAACCACTTGACCCGTTTGAGCATAGAATTACTTCATTAGGAGTTCAGATATCATCGCCCCAGTTATCAGCCAATCGAAACCCTGAAACAGACATTCCTGACCGATACGATCACATTCTTCACATTCTGTGTACTACGAAGAAAAATAATATAAAAGAAAGCGCATTTTCTAACTCGATCACTTCCTCCGGAAGTGTCCGAGTAACAAGACGCTCATTGAGCGTACACTCGTGCCCTGGTGCAATTGCGTTCTGAAATGAAGTTCATAATGAAAGACGCATGGGCACCAACATAAACAAGAGCGAACTATTTGACCCGTTTGAGAATTACTTCAGTACGTGTATAGTGCTATTGAAGCCTTTGAAAGCTTAAATATCTTAAACAAAAACAAACGATGGAAGTTATCAGAACCATCTGACCCGATGCAACCTCAAGACGTACCAAATACGATCCAAATACGTCTGATTGGAGTTGTTTATCTATGACTAACCGACAAACAGTCTCCCTCGTCACGCAACTGTCATTGTCATTGTCATAACGTTTGGTATGGCCGGCCTGTGGACCAATATTCAGTATTCCGAGCTATAGACTAGCCTGCGGAGGAGGCTAACTTTCGGAACTTTACAGTATATCATTGTATGCGAGATAAGCGTATTAGACATACTTCGGTCTAATGTTTTTTTTCTCACAGTACGACACAACCTTCTTTCGACAACGTTTGCGAAGAAAGGGGTCGTCGTGTTGAGATGCGTGTTGATAAGTCTCGTGGTCTCGTTCCCAGTCCCACTCGATTGCAGATTCATGACTCCGATAAGAGTAACAAAAACAAAAAACAAAAAAAACAACATACCAACTGTAACTATAGACTCGGCCCGGCCTTAGGCCTACTTTCAAATGTGCCTACGTCATACATACAGTGCGCGCAAAGAATTGTGGTACAATGTATGTCCGTGTCGAATACATTGGAAGACTGGGTACGAGTGTTATAACTGACAATATTACCTACAATTTAAAAACTGTATAGACCATCCAATGTGCTGGAGAAAGAACCGATTGAATTCATTCAATTGGTATTTCCACTACTCTAGCTTTCATCCGGGTCAAGAACCTCGAAAAGCAATAACTAATTAATTCAGCCAATCAAAACACTCAAACCCAGTCTTCCAGCATTTGCCACGGACCGGGTACAGTTCATTCACGCCTTCACCTGTTTCACCCACCTGACTTGTTCGTTTAACGCCTTAAGTTTAGACTCGCTTCGTTTTGAAATATCTTGCATCAGGAGCTGTTCCCCCTGTTCAATAGCAGCTTTGAGTTCTCTATAGTAACGCCGAGCAGTGTCCTTGGCGATTATACAACCCTGCTTAACCTCTTCTATCCTTTGAACATCCCCGCGAGCCTTGATGTACTTCTCGCTTTGTTTATCTACGGCAGACTGGAGATTCTCGAGAATTTGACGTTCACGTTCTTCGGCCTCGTGCACTTCGAAGCAACTGTGGCCCGTGTGAGTTCCGTAGAGCTGACAGAATGCACAACACAGTGCATTACATGTACGACAGTAGAACTTGAGCTTGTCCTTGTGCTCAGGACATTCTAACAATAAACACATAGCGTTATCTAAAAGAATGATGGTGTTACGTTAACGTACGTGTCTCTGATCTACGTTTACGCGTATGCTGACGAATGAGATGGTGTTACGTTGGCGTACGTCGTCAACGTTTACGTACGATAATGAATGAGATGGCGTACGTCTTGTCAACGTTTACGTACGATAATAGCCTGCGTGGCGGGGTACGGGAGGGGCAAAGGGTACGGATCGGAGGGGCTAGGGATCGGAAGGGCAATGGGAGAAAATGAATGGGATGGTGTTACGTTGACGTAGTTCTTGTCAACGTTTACGTCAACGTTTACGTATGGTGATGAATGGGATGATGTTACGTTGACGTAGTTCTTGTCAACGTTTACGTACGATAATGAATGGGATGGTGCTATGTTGACGTACGTCTTGTCAACGTTTACGTATGGTGATGAATGGAATGGTGTCATGTTGACGTACGTCTTGTCAACGTTTACGTTAAATGATGAATGGAATGGTGTTACGTTGACGTACGTCTTGTCAACGTTTACGTAAAATGATGAATGGAATGATGCTATGTTGACGTACGTCTTGTCAACGTTTACGTATGGTGGTGAATGGAATGGTGTTACGTTGACGTATGTCTTGTCGTTTACGTAAAATGATGAATGGAATGAATGAATGTTGACGTACGTCTTGTCAACGTTTACGTATGGTGATGAATGGAATGGTGTTACGTTGACGTACGTCTTGTCAACGTTTACGTAAAATGATGAATGGGATGGTGTTTCGTTGACGTACGTCTTGTCAACGTCTACGTACGATGATGAATGAGATGGTGGTACGTTGACGTAGCTCTTGGCAACGTTTACGTAAGCTGATTAATGAGATGGTGTTTCGTGGACGTAAGTGATGGTGTTTACGTGCATGAGATGACGTTGGATGGCGTTGGTGGATGTTCTCACCTGGAACAAGCCTAGGTTTTATACAATCTGATAAGAAACAGTAAAGAGTGAGAAAAGTGGTCAAGAAGAACAAGAATTGTTAGATGTGGTTCAATGGTGGTTGATTAAATTAAAGTTGTCATTTCATATTACAGCCCTGTAAATTTAAACTTGAACAAGACGCTCTATAATCATTCACTCGGCGGGCTTCAGCAATGAGCCTTCGGTTTCCTCAGCGGCACAGAGCGCATGCGCCTTGGTACCCAGTTGTGGGCATAAGAAAAAGAAAGCCCATTTTCAACTCAGCGTGCCAGAGGCAGCCTGCCGAGTAATTAAGCAATTCGTTGCTTTACGATTAAATCGCTATGTAAACCAAACCAAGGACTTTCACAGGCTACTAATCATACTAATCATAATTATAAGTGAATATTAATCTCGTTAATATGAATCTAGACACTCTTGGCCAGCTGACCGTGGGGATAGGCATGCAGTGAGCGCAAAGTTCACCTCAGTGTTGAACAACTAGACGGCTCACGAGATACAGGGGCCGACCAATAGGTAATTTCGCCAAGCAAGCCCTAACATTGCAATATATAGATGAAACCGCGCAGTACTCTGAATCCGGCGTAGCAGTATGAACATCGCTCTGCATCGCTAAATAGCTTTAAACTTCTGTTAGTAGTTTCCAACAGCTAACCTGGTAGTAGACTGTAATTCAAAAGAGAGCTTGACGATTTTCTACTGAGGTTGCTCGAAGACTTTCTGGACGACGAACCTACAGAAGAGGGCCGTGATATGATGGGTGCAGAGGTATCTTCTGTTGCACCCTTTGCACTTGCCAAACAAATGTCATGCATCCTGAACTCTATCTGAGAATGAATCTTGTCAGAGCAGCTCCCACACGTGTAGACTGAACACTCTGTGCAAAAGAATCGAGCTGGTCTTGGTGGATAGACTTTCGATGCACAGAAGTTACAGCTTAGCTCTTGTTCCTTTTCAGATTCAAACACAGCTGTGAGAAGTTCTAAGTTCTTTCTTAATCCCTCGACGCCCTGACTGGATAAAAGTGTTCGTAACTTACACGTTGGGCATTCGATTACGTCACCTTGTAAATCTTGTATCTTTGTTATACACTCTGAAAGAAACAATGTATATCAAATTAAGCTAGCAACAAATATAGAACTGTGAAGGAGAGGGAGAGGGAGAGGGAGAGGGAGAGGGAGAGGGAGAGGGAGAGGGAGAGGGAGAGGGAGAGGGAGAGGGAGGGAGAGGGAGAGGGAGAGGGAGAGGGAGAGGGAGAGGGAGAGGGAGAGGGAAAAGAAAGAGAATACTGACAATCTCAATAGCAAATGACATTTTCTATTGAAATTCATATTGTATTCTGTTTATTTTATTCACATACAGCCGATTGCAAAAAGTATGTAAATCAAGTATATCAGTATATCCATATATCGGGTGCATTATGGGTAATACTATTTTAGAGTTTTTCCACAAAATATGCAGCAGAGACTTACAAACAACAAACTAGAGACTAAATTACATAACATTCTAGAGTTTCACCAATGTTGCTTGTGTGAAACATCATTTAGGGGACTTTTTCAATTACCCATAATGCACCCGATATATGGATATACTGATATACTTGATTTACAGAATATTTGCAAAGGGCTGTACAATATCATAGAAAATGGAATATAATAAAATTAATGGAATAGAATAGAATAATGAAGAGAATAAATTAGAAAACAATATAATAAATAGAATAGAATACTGAATATTTAACAATTCATGATTTGCCGAAGGCGAAGTGATTATCTGTGAATATTCACCATAATCACTGAGCCTGAGGTGAATAATTGTTTTAGTATAATTTTAGACTTGAATATCAGAGAAAAGACGAAATTCAGGATTAAAAAACCTGTTTTATTAGTACTGAAACTTCTGCAATGGTGATTTTACTTCCACTCTTGACCAGTGATTATAATCCTCTCATAATCACTGGTCGCTCGACCAATCACAGCGCGCAAAACTCTATATATTCAAGTCTAAAATTGTACTAAAATAGAATATACACAGAACATATAATAGAATCTCACTGATAGCAAATAATACAGTACCATAGCAAATAATACAGTACCATAGCAAATAATACAGTACCATAGCAAATAATACAGTACCATAGCAAATAATACAGTACCATAGCAAATAACACAGTACCATAGCAAATAATACAGTACCATAGCAAATAATACAGTACCATAGCAAATAGGGTTACAGTACCATAGCAAATAATACAGTACCATAGCAAATAATACAGTACCATAGCAAATAATACAGTACCATTGCAAATAATACAGTACCATAGTAAATAATACAGTACCATAGCAAATAATACAGTACCATGCAAATAATACAGTACCATAGCAAATAATACAGTACCATAGCAAATAATACAGTACCATAGCAAATCTATGCAGTACCATTGCAAATAATACAGTACCATGCAAATAATACAGTACCATAGCAAATGCCCATTCATGGCTCATCGTTTGTTATGAACAAAACAACAAAAATGCAAAATGGATGGATACAATGGATGCGTTTCCATGCAATCTATGCATTATTAGATGCGACCACCTGAGATGATCGAAAGTCACCTTTTGTAGTTTGTAATAATAATATTTATTAGATTCCACACTTCAAAGAAGCTTCATTCTGCCATGTTTGATGTTTATGATTGACAGATAATATGTCTATTGCAAACTTACCAGTCGCATCGTTTGTCTTGGGTGGTCACACAGTAATGCCATGGGTGGTTACGTTAACACAATGCACTAATATACTATATTTCCCACAGCCTATTGTGTCCTACTACCATGGGGGGAGGGGTTCATGTGTCCTATTATCCTGGGGGGAGGGGGGTACTAGGTAACAGGTTTAGGTAAGGGGTGCCGCTGAGGGTTTGGAACCTGACCCTGTTTAGGACAATAAAGCTCTAAAATACATGTCACATGTAGGACAATACCCTCTATTTTAGCAGACCCTCTTTAGGACAGACTCGCATAGCTTATATAGTAATAACCTGTTCAGGATAAAAAGGCCAAACACCATACCCTGTCCAGCAAGTCCCGATGTAGCCCATATATGGAAGCTCCCCCTCCGCTGTGCCTAATACCTAGAATATCTTGTTTAATACAAATGCCTATTGTTTTTTTATTTCTTAATTTGCTATAAGTTACTAATTGTGAGTTTATTTTGATGCAATAGGTCTACTAGCCAATACTGGTATGCATAGAACAGATACATATAGCATAATTGATACATGTGAGAATACATTTACAAGATAATGAAAAAATAGTTTTGCTAAAGAAATGTACAATATAGCATGTCTTCAAAGTAACAGTCATTAATGACGAATAACAAAGAAAAGAAATGTCATCAGCTTAAAAGTAATCCAGGGTATTATGATGTGTGTAAACAAATTAAACAACATCCAAATTTGAAAACATCCAAGTCGCTTAGAACAGATAGCTTAGGTTCATCATAAGCTAGCATGTAGCAATATTTGACACCATATTTCTGAGCTCATATATATTGGGTACAAAAAAAATGTACATAAAAATATCAATAATTGTCGCAGTCATAATGGATGACATTTAAACACGATCGTGCTAATTTCTAGAGCATTGTAAGAAGCCGCATGTACAGTTGTTTGTTCTCAGTAACTCATAATAAGTCACAGTTCTTTAACGCTGAAGTAGCGTACAAAATGTATAGACAGTCTCCATAGATACATACAATGTTACAATGCTGTGTATTTAGTTTCGTCAGTAAATTTGCGCGGAAGTTAATCGAAACAGCCCAGTATTTAAATGAATTGTTTACACTCATGGCTACAGAGATATGTAGTACAAATCACTGTAAAACATAAGCTTCTGTGCTTGCAAAATTGGCTTAACTTTGCTATCAAAATGACCAATTCCAAAAGTTCCAATATATCATAGTACAAGACCGAGTTTAGCCGTCAAAAGCTCAATACTCACCCGTACAAAAGGTATGTTTGCAATCCAGGTTTCGTGGGATTCTCTGCGGAAAGCCTGTGCCATATTTACTGTAGCATAAGAAGCACACGAGTTCTTTCTTTTCGAACATTTCTCAGGTCAGATTATGGCAACAGCGTACATGGAATACACGTGTTTGTGTTTGTTTGTACTTTCAATGCGCGCTTAGCGACCTGCTCGTATTAATTACACAGGGAGCCCAATCCAGCGAGAAAAAATGTGTTTATTCATTTTGTTTACTAAGTTTTTTAATGATTATACATTCAATGCAAGCATTGAGAAATACAGTTATTTTGTTAAGAAATGTCTAAATTAGAAGTACGAACTTTCCCCAACTCAGCGCGTTTTTGTTTATGAGGCGCATTTGTACACTAACTACACGTTCTACTAGTTCTACAAAGAACATCGTGAAATGCTGTGTTTGTAACTATGATAGCTAAAATCAAACAGTTTCTATGGAAGAAAGATAAAACCTTCTGATCCTTGCAATTCTGATTCCGCCGAGTTTTCGAATTCGTCTTTATTTTATTTTATAAACTAAATACTAGTATCGAAATACTAGCGACAGAATTCGAAACGGAATCGGATCAAGTAAAGTCAGACAACGGAATAATAAGAGGAATCAGAAGAAAAATACCAATTTCGGATCTTTCCCATTCCGATTCGCCGAGTTCGCGACTGAGTTCGTTGTCATTTGTTTGATTTCGGTTTGTCTGTTTTGTTTTGCCTGTTTTGTTTGTATTGTTTTGTCTCTTTTGTTTTGTTTTGTTTTGTCTGTTTTGTTTGTATTGCTTTGTCTCTTTTGTTTTGTTTTGTCTGTTTTGTTTGTATTGCTTTGTCTCTTTTGTTTTGTTTTGTCTCTTTTGTTTGTATTGTTTTGTCTCTTTTGTTTTGTTTTGTCTCTTTTGTTTTGTTTTGTCTGTTTTGTTTGTATTGTTTGTTTTGCCTGTTTTGTTTTGTGTTTAAAAGACCTATCGAATTTGCCCTGATTACCCATCATACACCTTACATCGTGAAGTGGTCCCGACGTAGTCAATCGATAAAAATTGATATCGATACAAATCGATAAAAATCAAGTGCTTTTTATCGATTTTTAACGGAAATCGGTAAAAATCAATAAAGCAGAAAAGTGTGATAACGATTTTTAACGGTTTGCTGTTTTCGCGTAATAACGTACCAAACTAATCAATGTAGAAAAATGAATACGGAAAATATCGTAGACTGCAAAACAACCCAAGCTACCGTTTTCGCGAAACTCCGTCGAGAAGAGTTGAAGTTCGATCGAGTCGAACAAGTTCAGCCAGTGAATCAATCCAGGAAGACACTGGCAAACATATCCTGCAACTTTGCCTTTGCAAGTTTATACAAGGGTTGGGAGAGCAATCGCCTTATTCGCCTCACTTCCCTCTCGTCTTTTCGTCTTGTCTCATTCCCTCGCGTCCCCCTCAACGACTCGATCGAACTTCAACTCTTCCTCTAGAAAAATTGACAAACCACGTAAATCGGTAAAAATTGATAAATCACGTCAATCGATAAAAATTGATCAAGAAAGAAAGTGTGATATCGATTTTTACCGATTGATCGATACAAATCGATATCAATCAAAATCAGTATATCGATTTTTACCGATTGATCGATTGGCAAATCGATATCGATTTTTATCGATTGACTACGTCGGGAGTGGTCTATTTCGTGATGCATGCAGTACAACTGTTTCTATCGCTGTCGTCTTTCCTGTAAAAACCAGTGATTGCCTTGGCATTCTTGATTCCATTGAATACGGCACAACCAGCACCACTCATGCTTGCATCGAGTACATGCCATGTGGTTGCAGCCTCCTGTTACAACAAACACACAAGGTCAAAACAAATGCCTGAAAAATATTGGAATTTCCCGGCGGAGTTGGCGGAAAACTAGCACGTTGAGTGGAGAGTTATGGGACTGATTTTAGGGGACGCTACTACTGTGTGTTTTTACTGTAGGAAATGGGGTAACATGTACAGTTAAACTTTGCTATCTCGAACTCGGTTATCTCCAAAAGTTCGCTATTCATAAGCGGGCTTAGCCTCACTTCTGAGATAGAAAACAAAAGCAGAAATTAGAAAACAAAACAACAACTCCTGGATTCGAGGCGCCGCCCGCATATGAATATTATTTAAGACGGTCGTCAATTTGAAACCAGAAACAATGTCCACTCATTCTCCTTGGAGCCGTAAAATTTACTCCGTTGTCTCGAACTCCCGCTATCTTGAACATTTCTTTGTTCCTCTGTAATTGTAATATCACTACTCAAACTTGCCACTGTATTTAAGGTATCAGGGTACCCCTACCGACCGGTATGCATTCAAGTCGCTTTAACACAGAATCTGTCCATTTAAACCCCAATAAAGTATACATTTTCTGAAAGCTAAATAAATGGAGATTCCAACTAATGGTCTATTAACAAAAAGTACATACGCGTTTTAAATATAAGTCGAGATCAACGAATTTTCATATAGCGTTGTACGGCGAGGTCCCAGACAACCGCATTTTATCGGAAATTCAAGATCATTATCTTTATGCACTCTAGAGATATCAATTATCAAAAATGTGTCTCCGTTTATCGATACGTTTCCCCGTTGCTTTTTTATCTGCCGTGAAACTTTCGGTACGCTAAAAATACATTGTTTTTTACTAATCAGTTAATAACTCATGAAATCACTAAAATATCAAAAATCGGAGACACGGTTTTGAAGAATGATAATCAGAGATGAAGTCCTAAAAATCTCAGCTGAATCGAATAAAACCCGTTTGTTTAGGAGCTCAAAATAACACCCGTATTTTCGTTAATTTGCTCTATGAGAAAAAGCCCAAACTGTTTTTCAAGTCAAGTGGCGGCTTTGTTTGCACAAGCGACTATAATCCACCACAAATATGTGATCCAATACCTGATGACATATGAATGGCATTCAAAACAAGATCGCCTTACAGTACCTAACACAACATGGCAGGAAAACAAAGTTCTGCTGGCGGGAAATACGAGCATTTTGACCGTGAGTGGTTTGGCATCGTTATTCAAGGATATTTTGAGTGAGCAGTTACGATTTTTGGATACTTTCTTCGCATCTTAATCTTTGGAAAGTCTGTTGCGTGAGTGTTGTTGACAGCTTGCTTGTCAACATCTTTTTGCATCAAATGAAATCCAAAATTCGTTTTTTTATTCTACTGAACTTTTTAGGGAAAAAATATTTTTAGATTCTGATTGTTGGAAATGATAGATAATATTCAATTAGATTTGATTGTCAAAAAAAAAATCGAAACCGGTCTTTTGATAGGTTTTTGGGGTACCCTGATACCTTAAAATAGAGCGTTCCCTAAAATAGTCCCCATAATTCCTTGCGAAACATACTAGTTACCAGTTTCCCACCCAACTCCAAAACGACGACCATTACAACTTGACCCGACCAGTCCGGGAGGAAATCTGGGAACTATTTGATGGCGTCGGAACGGGGACGTCGGATGGACGAAACAAGGATCGACTCGACCGCTTACCACTTTTTTCCGTTTGTACATTGCAGCGTGGACAAGCTTTGCTGATTTGCTGAATAAGATTACGAGCTTCCTGATTCTCCTGCTCCCAGCATGCTCTGCGAGCACTATCCGCGGACACTTGATAACGCTGTGTGGTAGATAAGAGTTTATATCATTAGCTTCTATTTCAAAAACCAACATTGGCGAACTCGTGGCTTGTTTAAAAGCTTACTGCGATTCTCAGTATTATGCGAACTCAGACATTCAAGCAGTCGGCTGGAACTTGGTTTTTCGCTGCCGTCAATCAACATAAAAAATCAGTCAACTTAAAAATATAAGTCAGAAGACCCACCAAATGGAAACCAAATATGATTTTGAGCTAAATTATGGATCATTTGGTCGAAGAATGTATTTAGTTTTGAATTTGTTAGAGTTTTGAATTTGATTGACGGTAGCGAAAAACCAGTTCCAGCCGACTGTTTGAATGTCTGAGTTCGCATAATACTGAGAACCGCAGTAAAATCGAGTGATCGAGCGATTTGCAATCCACGAGCTGAAAAGAAAAACTAAAATAACTAAAATACAATAATAATAATAATAATAATAATAATAATAATAATAATAATAATAATAATAATGATGATGATGATGATGATGATGATGATGATGATGATTGATGATGATAATAATAATAATAATAATAATAATAATAATAATAATAATAATAATAATAATAATAATAACCAACTTTATTTATTGAGGGTAAACACGTAACAGACATGGACTGATGAACTTGTGGCCCTCCTACAACACTAAAACAAACAACTCAACTAAGCTATTTCTGCTGTGATCTACTATATATCTCAGAAGCTTTAGAACAGATTATTGAAAACGTCAAAATTTGCAAGTGTGAAACTATTACCTGCTTTATTTATGTGAACGCATCAGA
Source organism: Actinostola sp. cb2023 (assembly GCA_033675265.1). NCBI lineage: Eukaryota > Metazoa > Cnidaria > Anthozoa > Actiniaria > Actinostolidae > Actinostola > Actinostola sp. cb2023. Next base: position 238,473 of record JAUJYZ010000276.1, on the reverse strand, counting down.
TAGTTCGTGGATCTAAGTAGAAATGACTTAAGCTCGCAAAGGATCATGGTAAAATGTACATCCGCCATCTTTTGTACAGTACATGCGGATTCAGTAGCATCGCTTCCGATCGTCAGCCTGATTTTCAGACGACTTATTGACCGTGTTACGTTGAAACGCTTTACCAAGATACAAATCAGAAAACTAAGGTTAACCGCTCAACAAACAATAGTTTTCTAATTTCTACAAAAGGTTTAGTTCAGTAAACCACCAAGTGTAAACACGGCCTAAGTAAATGTTATACGATACGAGCGCGAATGGCACTTTCGTACGTGTATTCAAGTGAACAGATAGAGTCGTTTTCGTCATGAGTGGGAAACTATAACACATCAGTATATTATTCAACCAATTACAGCGCGCAAAGCAGAATCATTGCTCAACCAATCAGATTTCTTGGGCATGGCACGGTCACCGCAAGGCACGAGCCGTACCGTAACTACTTACCACTCATACGAAAACGACTCTAAGAACAGGCCAGCTGTTCATAGGTTACTCGACTTACACTTTGACGTGACGCTTCAGCCGTCGGTGCTTGCTGTCTTTGACATCTGTGCCCTCGTTCATACGGGTCTTTACACTCACAGCAGAACTCTCCCTGGATAGACAATACGATTCCCATGGTTACTATATAGGCTATGTATACAGGTAGAGTTTTCAGCCAACCCCATTCCCAGACTCTTCTCTGCCATTTCCTTTAGGGTAACTTAGGAGAGCTGGGGACGAATTTTTTTTTTGGCCCAGATTTTGTATGGGAATATTTTATACTGCGTTTATCGTCCCATTTTTCTACCAAATACTAGAAACCAAGGGAATTAGGTCGAGTATTTAGGTAGTTTGAGTAAAACTAAATATTAAATATACATGAAAGGTTCAAACAAGGGCTGAAGTTAGATTTTAGTCTGCGAGATGCTTGATTTAGAAGATGACAACATTTACGACTATTTCAACTTTTAAAGCGAACATATAATAATTAATTGAACAAGGCTCTCCAAGGGGAGAGGGGAGGGGGAAAGAGAGCAGGGAGAGGGAGGGGGACTGGGGAGGAGGAGCGACGGGAACTAGGTGAAAACGACTCGAAAGAAAACGAATATGTATAACGTGTGGACAGACAGACAGAGTCTGGAGGGCAAAGATGGATCTTGCTCTTGGCGATGGAAACAGGCCCATCCCACATCCACGTCCAGGGTAAAAATGGAACGCGCGTAGTCTCTACTTACTCCACAACCTCCCTCACACCGGATAGACCTTGCTCTTGGCGCTGGAAACAGACCCATCCCACATCCACGTCCAGGGCAAAAATGGAACGCGCGTAGTCTCTACTTACTCCACAACCTCCTTCACACCGGATAGACCTTGCTCTTGGCGCTGGAAACAGACCCATCCCACATCCACGTCCAGGGCAAAAATGGAACGCGCGTAGTCTCTCTACTTACTCCACAACCTCCCTCACACCGGATAGACCTTGCTCTTGGCGCTGGAAACAGACCCATCCCACATCCACGTCCAGGGCAAAAAATGGAACGCGCGTAGTCTCTACTTACTCCACAACCTCCCTCACACCGGATAGACCTTGCTCTTGGCGCTGGAAACAGACCCATCCCACATCCACGTCCAGGGCAAAAATGGAACGCGCGTAGTCTCTACTTACTCCACAACCTCCCTCACACCGGATAGACCTTGCTCTTGGCGCTGGAAACAGACCCATCCCACATCCACGTCCAGGGCAAAAATGGAACGCGCGTAGTCTCTACTTACTCCACAACCTCCCTCACACCGGATAGACCTTGCTCTTGGCGCTGGAAACAGACCCATCCCACATCCACGTCCAGGGCAAAAATGGAACGCGCGTAGTCTCTACTTACTCCACAACCTCCCTCACACCGGATAGACCTTGCTCTTGGCGCTGGAAACAGACCCATCCCACATCCACGTCCAGGGCAAAAATGGAACGCGCGTAGTCTCTACTTACTCCACAACCTCCCTCACACCGGATAGACCTTGCTCTTGGCGCTGGAAACAGACCCATCCCACATCCACGTCCAGGGCAAAAAAATGGAACGCGCGTAGTCTCTACTTACTCCACAACCTCCCTCACACCGGATAGACCTTGCTCTTGGCGCTGGAAACAGACCCATCCCACATCCACGTCCAGGACAAAGAACTCCACCCGCCTGAAGTACGTACTCCTCGGCACCAAACTTCTGGTAGCGCTCGTACTGTAATCAAAAATGAATATACCTTTTTACCGATACAGCGGCCATATTGAAATATGGGATGCCTAGGGTGCAAGCTAGTAACCATTTGGCCATGAAAAACTACGAAAACCTAATTTAAAGCAATGAATTTGTACAAAATTATACAACAATACACAACACATGTAGATAGTAAGCCATACAACACTATGGTTAGAGCGAAATAGAAAAATAATATATTGACGCGACTCCACACTGTACAGTTTTTGGGAGTTTTGGGGTCATTTGCACCCTGAGCATCCCATAATGTTTTTTATCCAAAGCAATAGAATCCAAAATGGCCGCCGTATCGGTAAAAAGGTCTATTGCCAAGCACATGGGCATTTTGTCTGCGCATGCGTGAAATGCCAACATGAACACAAAGACCCTCTGACACGCGCATATATCCCGCGCCATCCCGCGCTAATTTAAATACCAGGAATAACAAACAAGATGGCGAAGTTCTTTCTCATATATTTATTTATTAACTTGTCTATATGAACATATGCAACTCTAAAATGATGGATTCTATTTTATCAATGCTGAAGGCATGCTGCAGTTGTCATAACCAGTATTTACGATGCATTATGAGTTGCATATTGCAAGGAGAGGGAGGTCCAGACATGACAAGCTAAACTGACAATGGCTGCCGTCTTCGTCGTATACATGCACTTTGAACATTCATAGCAGGAGCTATGCATTTTTTGAAAGTCATTTATTGTGATGAATGGAATGACTATTGAATAATCTTCGCCTCCGTAACATTAAGCAGCTTGGGGGTCGGTAGAAATCGAAAGATAGTTTGACTTGAATGCTTGGAGTCCACATTTCTGCTCGTCGAGAGTCCCGTAAATGGTAAGCAAAAATATTGCAATGCAAAACAGTGGAAACAAGTTTTAATTTTCTTAACAACTAATTTTTCTGCAAAGTCTGTTCTCTCATTTATACTTTCAAAGACTTAGAATATGGAAATAGACGAAGATATGATAGAACCATGGCTTCGAGAAGTAACACAAAACATCAATTCCGCCATTACACCGAGTATAGGGTGAGAAGAATCTATTGAATCTGACAGCTATACATTTTTTGAAGCCCCATTCTCTATAAAAACTGAAATTATATAAAGGAATGAATGCTGTGGTAATTATCTCCAACTTGGGGGTCGGTAAAAATTTCAAGAAATATCTCATTGAAGTTCGACCTAAATTGAACACTTCTACATATTCACCGGGCCATAGCTCGAAATCGCGTCCACCTGAAAGACCATTTCATTAAAATTCTAAAAGTTTACTTTCATCACAATTACCAAGCGTTAATCCAGTGCTGTAGAATACTTGATTGTAGAAATAATTAACGCTGAACATCCAACTCCAAACACCACAGTCGCATTTCAATGTAAAATATTTCGCCATCAAAAGAAATAACAGCGGCCAAAGATATACCCAGGGGAAGAAGTGTTTATCGTCTTTAAAAATGAGTAAATTTTCATGACGTTTAAACTTTAGAAACGCGTAGATCTCCTACAAAATATTCTTAAAATGAGCTATCGAGCTGGAAAATGGTTCAGACGTCACTGGTCAATGCTGTGTTGGCGCATGCGCAGACAAAATACCCATATGCTCTATTGCCATAGTTATATATGTTAATGTGTTACTTTATGCATCTTTATAAAGAACTTCAAGTGACTTGGCTTAGATTCAACGCACAGTGGTTTCTACTTTTTCGCGAAAATCCGCCGAGAGAAGAGTTGAAGTTTGATCGAGTCGTTGATCGGTCCGCGAGAGAATGAGACGAGACGAAAAGACGAGAGGGAATAGGCGACTTGCACTAAGAGGTCACGTGACCCCAACCCCCTTAGATCGAACAGCAGTGTCAAAATGAACTCCAGAAATGAGAAGAGCACCTCGAAATTAGTAAAAGGGCGAAGTTTCAGGGCATAATGTCTGACACAGGAGAAATGCGGGAATAAAAATAAAATCCATCGTTTTCTAAGATTTTGTTTGGAAAATGCATAATGCATTTTCCAAACAAAATCCGAGAAAACATTCGATTTTATTTTTTTAGTCATTTCTCCTGTGTCAAACATTATACGCTGAAACTTCGCCCTTTTACTAATTTCGAGCTGCTCTTTTCATTTCTGGAGTTCATTTTGACACTGCTGTTCGTTTTATGGGAGTTAGGGTCACGTGACCTCTTAGTGCAAGTCGCCTATTGAGGCGAGACGTCTCGGCGAAGTTTTCGATTATTGAGCTTGGGCTACCTGTGTTAATTACCAACCTGCCGTTGTCCCAGTACTCGAAAGTGATGAGACTCTTCTATCAACGCGTTCGTACAGCTGTCTGTTGAATCAATGAAAACTGTTTGAATAATAACAAACCACAGGGACATTAGATAGTCCCTATTGCTATGGTTTGGTTCAATTATATGCTGGTGCAAGTCTATATTGGTATTTTCAAATATTGGTATTTTCAAATATTGTCTGTCTGTCTTTCTTTCTGTCTGTCTGTCTGTTTGTCGATCTGTCTCCCTGCCTAGTCAAGCTATCTGTCTACCTAACTTTATTTATTTTTTGCCGTTTATTTCTATTTTCTGATAGGAGACCATAGGATAACTACCGTGCATAATCAAATTCAAGTTCAGTTTAGATCTTCTAGAACCTTCCTTCATTTCTTATTGTTTGTTGAGTTATTCGTTCATATGTTATGCATCATTTTGTCACTGTTTCTATGGAAACAACACAGTTAAATACGTCATCACCCACTGCCCGTCAATCATGTGTGAAATCGATCCACTTGCAAATGTATGTAAATATATGATCAACACCGGCATTGTATTACGGCCAGATCAACAACGCTTTGACATTGCGGAGATAATCAAGATTACTCTACTCAAACTAGATTCTAATTCACCAAAAACGGATTTTCATTGAGGGTGAAGAAGTTGCCAGATTTTATAGTGTTGAATTGAACGGTAGTCGATCAAGGTTTATATACGGTTCCACTGGATTAGATCGAGCTAGCATGGCCCATTTGAAACAGGATCCGCAAAGAATATACGGCTTAGCAGGCCCCGTGTAAGTATAAATACTCTTTCTTCAACGGAGAATTAGAGAGCTAGAGCCTATGTTAATCACTGAGTCTGAACCTTGAGTAAAACTTCGCTTAACGATAAACTAGAAACTCAATCATGAACCGATATAGATCAGTCATTTTAGACGTGAATTGTAATTACTAACCGTACTAGCCACGTAGAGAAGAATACTACGAGTACAAATCCAGAAATGTTGCAGATAAACATGACAGACTTAAACACAACACAACATTTTAGTAATGTAGTATAAATACGAAGACTCGATCTCTCGATCTGACTCAAGATAATTAAACATGCATTGAGTTTAGGATTTGGTTTGAATACATAATGATTCGATTCGATTCAGAGACAAACATCACATAATTTAAGGCCATTCGTAACAGAATGGACCCGCTTAGGGTTCTGAGTGTCATATTTATTCAATAGGAATGGTTTTCTAAGCGATAAAGTGGCAAACATACGGAGGAAACACATGTTAGTTCACAGTAGTTTACCGAACGATTCAGTTTCAATTCGTCACGTGATTTATGTAACGCAACACGGGATCTCGGTGACTCAATAATCGACGTCAAATCAAGCAGTTTTAGTGAAGCGTTACTCACTGAAGGATATAAATCAGCTGTTTCCTTGAATTTCATTATTAGTCGGGCTTCCTGTGGAAGACCCGACACTAAAAATGCAGAGCGGTCGTATTCTTCGTCTTTATAGGCTTCAAACCGCCAACTGGGTTCTACAGCGCATGCTCAAACCACATGGCTTATCAGAACGAGACATCGCACATCGTTTATCTCGTCACGTCCTGTGTATGGAATTTCATGTATTCAGTAGAACTGACATGGTAAATACTCTTGATGATTGTGATATTCTAGCTAGCAAAAGCTATTCTTGTGCTGGGAGATTTGATTATTGTACATATACAATACTTTATGATCATTCTAAACCATAGTGCGTAAATGAATTACCTTGCTACTTGTTTGATGCATTAGTCTAGTTCATAGAGATACGGATTTATCAATCCAGTACCAGTACTGCAAAGGGTTTAGAGATCTTTAGAACTTTAAAAAACGAATCGAAGTGAGTTGATACACGCAGCCGGCGGTGAAGAACAGTTGTAAGGTTTTCAGCCGACCGATAACCGTCGGAGGTAAACCCATATTTACACTTCATCCAAACATTGTTTAATCACTCTGCGATGTCTAGTTTATGTATGCGGTATTTGTATTTGTATGGATATATTTATGGTAACAAATAAACTATGTCATTGTCATTCATGATTCGCTGAGTTTGTGAAATTGCAAGGAAAGCATGTTCTAATCGAGCTCGAATCACGCAACGACGAGCAACCAAACACTGTTTTAATCGCACTATAAGATACACCTGTTTTCAAAAACGTTGTCCATTTACAAAATACAAAATAGTAAATAGTAGAAAGGAATTAACTAGAGAAACAATGAGCCAGAGTTCAGCTTGAGTGCATTTCTTTTGTCTCTAATTAATTCCTTTTTACTATTTACTATTTTGTAAATGGACAACGTTTTTGAAAACAGATGTATCTATATTTAGTTCAAATAGGCTACATTTCATTTAGAAGCCCGACTTCACGCTAGAAGAGCGTCTAGTTTGCCTTCGACTGAGGGACAAAACTGCCCCCATGGCCATTCCTCACGAGACCGGAAATGACGTCTTTCAGTAAAGGCCCGGACTTTCTTGCAACGCTGCGCGCAACATTTGCAGAAGTAGGATCGAGCATCGTGTTCACGACACCCCAAAAAAACTTGTTGCGCGCAACATTGCAAGAAAAGTTGGCATCGTGTGTCTCTACGGTTTTTTGTCCCGGTAACCAGAAAGCCCATACACTCATTGTCATTTCAACCTCTACACAACGGCCGCAAAATGTTGTCCCGAGGTGGTCGTTGTGGAGAGGTTCGACTTTATACACTTCACTTCTTCTCTGATCTCATCTCCCAAGCTGAACGGACATATAGCTAATTGCATAATCGTTGTCGGGTTGAAAATCATAAATCATAGAAGCTGAGACCGCAAGGATGGATGGGAAATCAGTTCATGACCCGCATTACATACAGATATATTCAATGTTCTCGTAGTTTTGAAGGTATATGAGCTATTTAACTAAGATCCTACACGTCTGCATAAAAAGGTAGATGATTTGACGGTGTTATTTGAGAGTTTTAATTTCCCAGAATTCCTTTTGGTCATAGCTTTCATGATTTTCAACCCGACAACGATTATGCAATTCTCAAAAAGGTTGTCCAGATGAAAAGACTACAATACTATAATAAAGTCACGTGATTCATTATGTTTTCAATTTCTGCGCGCGGAACTGCGAGTTGATACCAGCGCCATTACATTCAGTTCTCACAATGCCGTGTACTTTTGCATCTCAAATTGAAATTCCACGCGAGGAAATTGAAAACATTATGAATCACGTGACTTTATTGTAGTATTGTAGTCTTTTCATCTGGACAACCTTTTTGAGAAGGACTGTATACACCTATTTCAAAAAACGTTGGCATCTGAAATCTGAATCTGAAATCTGAGACCGAGAGGGATTGTAATGCACAAAAACGTTATTATTATTGTGGGTATAAGTTGTGAGATCTATCTTGTAATTACTGGAATATGCCATGACCAATAGGCGAAGGCCTGCATTGGCGAATAGTGTGGCTACGAGGTCCCAGATTCAGATTTCAGATGCCAACGTTTTTTGAAATAGGTGTATAACGTCATCTTATACAATGACGAAAACTGAAACGCACGCTGTATTCATAATTTTCAGCAACCTTTGATTTCAGGACCCACGGCGAACGTAATATCATACAAGTCGATGTGCATACACCGGAAGTAGGCAGAACAGCTTCAGGTCAGGTAAGAAACAACGGTACTTTGGGGGTCTAGCATGGGTATTTGGTAGTCTAGTTTTGACCATGGGTATTTGGGGGTCTAGCATGGGTATTTGGTAGTCTAGTTTTGACCACGGGTATTTGGGGGTCTAGCATGGGTATTTGGGGGTCTAGTTTTGACCATGGGTATTTGGGAGTCTAGCATGGGTATTTGGGGGTCTAGTTTTGACCATTGGTATTTGGGGGTCTAGCATGGGTATTTGGTGGTCTAGTTTTGACCATTGGTATCTGGGGGTCTAGCATGGGTATTTGGTAGTCTAGTTTTGACCATTGGTATCTGGGGGTCTAGCATGGGTATTTGGTAGTCTAGTTTTGACCATTGGTATCTGGGGGTCTAGCATGGGTATTTGGTAGTCTAGTTTTGACCATGGGTATTTGGGGGTCTAGCATGGGTATTTGGTAGTCTAGTTTTGACCATGGGTATTTGGGGGTCTAGCATGGGTATTTGGTAGTCTAGTTTTGACCATGGGTATTTGGGGGTCTAGCATGGGTATTTGGTAGTCTAGTTTTGACCATTGGTATCTGGGGGTCTAGCATGGGTATTTGGTAGTCTAGTTTTGACCATGGGTATTTGGGGGTCTAGCATGGGTATTTGGTAGTCTAGTTTTGACCATGGGTATTTGGGGGTCTAGCATGGGTATTTGGTAGTCTAGTTTTTGACCATGGGTATTTGGGGGTCTAGCATGGGTATTTGGTAGTCTAGTTTTGACCATGGGTATTTGGGGGTCTAGCATGGGTATTTGGTAGTCTAGTTTTTGACCATTGGTATCTGGGGGTCTAGCATGGGTATTTGGTAGTCTAGTTTTGACCATTGGTATCTGGGGGTCTAGCATGGGTATTTGGTAGTCTAGTTTTGACCATGGGTATTTGGGGGGTCTGGGTACTTTTTGGGTTCTACTTTGACCATGCATGATATTTGGGGGGTCTGGTACCCCTAAAAAAACGGGGATGAAAATGTTTCAACGTTTATTTTAGTGACCAATCATCCTTCTCCCCTCCCCCTAAAACAATGTTGAGGTGTTCTTCAACATGATATACATATACCTCGGAGTCGGCATTTTCGACAGTATTTGGGGGGGGGGGGGGGGGACGGGGGGTTGAAAGATAAAAGTTACGTCAGTTTCAAGTTTCCTATTTTGTCAGTAGGTGCCAAAACAATTTGCAAACGATTGTAGGTTGTCCATGGGTATTTGGGGGTCTGAGTACTTTGGGGTCTACTTTGGGGGTCTAGTTTTGACCCATGGATATTTGGGATATTTTGAGTTATTATATTATGGTTTCATTCGCACCTCCCTTCATTTTGCAAACTGTTCCACACCCTGGGAACTCGATCCAATTTCCTCAGTACCTACACGATTATATACTTCTATCTGATATGCAGTACATCATGGTCGAGAGAAAGACAGGTGAAACAACACAAGTTCGTACCGCATGCGTCATCAACTCATCACGTTGGACCGACGTGGAGACGCGTCACTTACTGGAGATCTGGGGAACTCGTTACTCGTCTCTGAAGTGTAAAAAACGAAATTTCAAAGACTGGGAAATCATCTCAGGTGAATTCAACAACCGGTGTCAAATGAACGGCTCATTGGGGCTTGGTCCCAGGACTGGCGCGCAGTGTAAAATACGCATCAAGAACATCGTGGCAGACTACAAACGAACCAAAGGCGAGTACCCTGGACAGAACAGCAGGCAACTGTTCCCGTTCTTCGACACCATTGACGGCATCATCAATAAGTCTGAGCAACACGATGATTCCAATCAACTCAGTGGTGAACTCGACGAACAAGAAGCGAAGGAGGACAACAGTGTGACGCTGCAACTTCCGGCGGAAGTACAGGTAATGGAAAGGCCGGAAGTCAGCTTAGCCACCGCGACAGTAACCACCCCTGCCACTACAGTGGTTGCTAGTCCAGTGGTTGCTACTGGCTTTGCTGGTCCGAGTATGGTACTGTCTTCGTTTCGAAGTACAAACGCCATCAACATGCCACCAAATCACCTGTCCTTGTCGGCTTTACATACGCACGGGATGCACACACTGCATGAGCCCGACCAGCGAAACGGCTACGCAACCAGCCATAGTGTATTGGACAGCAGCAAGCCATATAAGACGGGGATGGTACAAAAGAAGAAGCTACGTAAGAATCCACGGCCTTTCAAGGTTGTCAAGGTTACGAGACAGGCAAAAGACGATGAGAAACTGCTCACGATAGTTCGAGAGTTTATGGACGAAAGACGCAAACGCGAAGAGGAGTTATTTGATAGACTATTCCAGCAACAAGCAGAAGCGGAAAAGCGGTATCAAGAATTTACGCTTAACGTTATTAAAGAGATTGGTCGCCTATTCAGACCAGAGGCATCTGGTAAATGATCTTGGAGTAACACACCTGGAGTGCTTACCATTTACTCGGAAAAAAACTGGAAATTCCGGTTGAAAAAAAAAAGGTATGTGTCATTTTGTTCGGAAAGTTCAGGAAAACTTCGTCTAATGGTACACGCGTCTACGGAAAAACCGAAAAGAGCGGGAAAAAGTGGATTACCTCAATCGCTAGACTGAGTTTTTCGGAACTTTCCGATCGGAATGGCACATACCATTTGTTTTTCCAACCAGAATTTCCGGTTTTTCCAGTAAATGGTAAGCACTCCTGTTTTCAGAAACGTTGTCCTATGTGAAGTAGTAAAATGAAAAAGGAATAATCATTTATTAGAAATAAATGCAGTAACTTGTAGCAGCCATGCTGAAGGCATATTCGTAGGACCTACGAAATAGAATTGTATGTGTCAAGTTTCTGTTATCACAGACAAATGGTGATAAATATTCCCTTTGACATTTTACTATTTGAAATAAGACGTTTCTGAAAACAGGTGTAACGAATATATGATGCCCTCTTTTGTGTACATTTTGAAAGGAATAGACTATTTAGTATTTCACCTATTCAGTTATGTTCGCGGACAGAGTGCAATTTAGAAAAGCGTGAAATAGTACTAACTTTAAATAGTACTAAATAGTGCTATTTCTATTGTTTCATTAGTGCTATTTAGTACTAATTAGTTATTTAGTTTTCAAGCTTTTCTAAATTGCACTCTAAGTCGTTTCACTTATTCATTTAGTTATTTAGAGTTCCAGTTTTCTACATTGTACTATATACTGTTATGAACTAAATAACAACCAAATAGTTTAAAGAAGGGATTGGCACTGAAATTCTCACCTCCGGGGGGATACTCCCGGAAATTTAGGATAGGGGTGTGCCCCCGGGATGTCGAAATCCTGACCCTATTTAAGGATGAAGAATTCAGTGGAAAATTCATACCCTTTCCAAGGATTTGTCACTGAAATATAGACCCAATTTAAGGAAAAAGTTAATAGTATTCCTTTGGAAATCGCTAATATCAAAAGTGCATACGCTGGCTGTTACGTTAAAGTGCTTATGAAGCTTATTTTTTTATTTTGAAAATCGATTACATATGAAATGAATAGTGGGATGTTTCAGTGTTTTGTGATTTGAGCTTCGCATTTGCGAGTTATAAAGGTTTGAAATCGTGATATGCTAATTCGGTGACGTCAAAGGAGGCATCATTTATTATATATATTATATCATTTATTATATATATTTTTTTTATATATCTTTGTATTCAGCGCTCAGAACTTTCGCTATGAGCGCTTTATAAATATTTATTATTATTATTATTATTATACAAAAGCGCCCCTTTGCAAATCATTGACATTTTTTAATCTGGAAAAAAGTTTTCTACAACTTATATAAATGATGTTAAACTTTTTTGCTATTTCAGAAAAGAATGCTACTTCAAAAAATGTAAATAAGTTACAGCAAATGCCTCCTTTGACGTCACCGAATTAGCATATCACGATTTCAAACCTTTATAACTCGCCAATGCGAAGCTCAAATCACCAAATACTGAATCATCCCATTATTCACTTTATATGTAATCAATTTTCAAAATAAAAAAATAAGCTTCATAAGCACTTTTAAGCGGATTTTTTAGTCAAAATAAAAAAAGTGTACCCAAATTAAAGGTTCTCACCGTCCTAACATTGGGAATTCCTGCTTGGATTTTACGTTCACGAAAATATATGTACAATGTATATGTTATCAATACTCCAGTTTCGAGTTGTTAAGCGATGAGCGCTGTCCTTGACAAAAGACGCATTTGCTCAGGCTTAGCCTCAATTCAGTGTAAATTATTCACAAATACCAACGAGAACGCGAAAAAGTGTTGACATTCAACAATATAGAAACCATTTTTAATTGCACGGGTTATTCTCTGGATTGAGGCTAAGCCTGAGCAAACGCGTCTTTTGTCAAGGAGTACAGCGGTGTCTAAACAAACTCGAAACTGGAGAATTCCACCATAATAATAATTATAATCATCATCATTGAGTCATATAAATATCATCATTGAGTCAGTAAAAAACAGTTCATCATTATTATATAGTCGTTTTCGTATGAGTGGGAAGTAGTTACAGTACGGTTCGTGCCGTGCATATTCAAGCATTCTGAATGATTGTTCTGAATGCTATTTTAGCAATGATTTTGCGCGCTGTGATTGGTTGAATAGATGTCTACGATTCTGTACCGTGACAGTAACTCCGTATACCCTGGTACCAGAGGCAATGACACACACTCAGTCTCTACCGTAGGTGAATCAGAAAGACACAGTAGGATCCCTAGACTGTGGAATACATGCAGCCGCTTTTTGGCGGTCGCGTTTTGGCGGTTGCGCGACCGCCAAAAAGCGGCTGTATTCGCAGGCTACATGACCCCCTACTAGGTATTAAAAACACCCACATCCAAGAGATAGGGTTTTCTTCGAGTTACGCGCTCCGAGTTACGCGCGTTTCGAGTTACGCGCTCGGACAGACCCATATTTTAGACAACGCCCACTTTGACATTCGATGACAAACATTGGTGCAGTCATCGACAATTACAAAATCGAGTTACGGAACTCGAAGTTGGGGAAGCGAAACTTTATTTTCGAGTTACGCCGTAACTCCGTAACTCGATCCTAAAACTCGACAAACACTTTTTCGAGTTACGTACATAATAAAATGATTTTTAACTTTACAATATACAGGTCAAAGATCGCAACTTTTTTATTGAAATATTATTTAATATCAAATCTATCTTGGCACGAGCCCGTTTGCTCATGTAATTATTCAAATCCAACCTCCAATTAAGCAGTACGATCCACGATAGCTATGTCATACCCCCCCCACCCCCCCCCCCCCCCCCCCCCACCGGCCGGGGAGGGGGGGGGGGTCTACTCCCTTTGTCCAAGTGGTAGGGGTGATCGGCGGTCGGTTTTGAAAATGACCCCAAAAGGTACGCATAAATTAAAAGAGCTCTTGAAGCCATGTTGATTTCAACCCCTTTAGAAAAGGTACGACATATATGACCATATATGGCGAAAAAGTGATTGTGCTGATATCGTTTAATCAGTGCCTGGACAATATCTTTCTTCTGTTCTTTTAATTGACCCTAAAAGGTACGGACTCGTGTTACGTAACTGACTCTTGTGTCGGAACCCTAAAAGGTACACACAGGAAATATTTTCGACCCTAAAAGGACCGCCGATCACCCCTACCACTTGAACAAAGGGAGTACCCCCCCCCCCCCCCCCCCCCCCCCCCCCCCCCCCGGGGTGTCATACCTACCAGTGTTACCAGGACAGGGTAATGTGTAGCCATAGTCTTCAGTCTGTACAAATTGTCTGTCATTTAGTCTGGTTGTACAGTACAATCCAAAGCATTCCAAGCATATAGCATGTCCAACATCACATGGAAACACTAACACAGGATCCCTATATAATAATCATATCAAATAATTTAATACTAATAATCCATACTGACTAGAGTACCGAAGTGTGACGTCACGAAAACAAGAATTTTCGCTTTATCAACTTTCGTTCCCCGATTTCGAAAGAACATCAATAAAGAAGCTTACATGACAAATTTGAGAGCAATCAGTTAAATAGCGGCTGAGATATGGCCAGTTGAATATATAATTTCCCCACACAAATCACTGTGATTTCGGCCTGGATCATAACTATATGATGTTCCAAGTTGTTAGCCAACAATATCAGGAACATTTGCGCAGGCCTTTATAGGCCGCTTTTAAGGAGGCCTGAAAATGAATGGTGTTTAGATTAGTTTCTACTTACATGATCTCATCACATGCCAAACAAGGAACATTTCTGATGTTTGTCCTAATCAGGTATAAAGCCACAGATCTTTCATCTTCAGATGAAGGGTGTGACCCACATTTAAAGTAGAATTCCTGTGAAGAAATTCAAAAGGTATCTGTTCTGCCAATCAGGGTTGGGTTTTCGAGCCTTCTTCAATACTTCATACTCATTGACAAATCCTATCCCCCAATATTAAAATGTTGTTCAATGTTTTTGTACATTGATTATATTCTCTCCAGTCCTTGAACTCTTTATCAATCATGACACTGCCTCGAATCCAGTCGCTTCTTCGGAGGTGGAGGGGGGAGATGACGGAAGGGGCGGGGGGACGAGAAAGCGAAAAGAAGAACTGGGGAGCAAATTTCACTTTCTCGTTCCCCCTTCTCTTCCCCTCCGAAGAAGCGACTGGGTTCGAGGCAGATCATGACATGTAAAATAATAATATTGTGATTTGAAAATGTCACTTACTGCTGTTTTACCATGGCAACCACCCTTTTGACAAACTCCTTTAATCCTACCAGCATGTAAGACATCATCCCATCCTTGTGGATCCTGCAATACCATGTTGTCAATCATACCCATAGCTATCAATATTAAGCCCAAGGGGGGAGGGGGTGGAAAAGCATGAGGAAGGGGGGAGCATGAGGAAGGGAGGAGGAGAGCACGAGGGAAGGGGGAAGAGCACATGCATTGGGTTTTTGACAGACAAGGCATCTCTGATAGTAGGGATTATGACATTCATACAATGGGATATAATACAATGTTAAGTACATTGTACATGACATATGAAGCTACCTACATGTACATGTACATGTATTATTGACCAGTCTGACTTCTTGACAGTCCTGAGGGCCGAGTGGATTTTAACATTTTGTAAGCTCTAGATACTTTATATTAATATTAGCATATTAGTAATGATGGTGACTTGTGATCGCTAGAGCTAACTACAGATCTACATTTGTATGTATGTTGCAAAGAAGTTACTAAATGTAGCATATAAACACACCTTCTTTATTTGGAACACAAACAAACAATGAACCTACCACTGGATTGTGTTATGTATACATTTGTACATGTGTGCATGAGACTATGCATTTATACTGACACAACACAGTTTGCAGCCCGGGGGGGGGGGGGGGGGGGGGGGGGGGGGGTACCTCCCTTTGTCCAAGTGGTAGGGGTGATCGGCGGTCCTTTTAGGGTCGAAAATATTTCCTGTGTGTACTGTACCTTTTAGGGTTCCGACACAAAAGTCAGTTACGTAACATGAGTCCGTACCTTTTAGGGTCAATTGAAAGAACAAAAGAAAGATATTGTCCAGGCACTGATTAAACGATATCAGCACAATCACTTTTTCGCCATATATGGTCATATATGTCGTACTTTTAGGGGTTGAAATCAACATGGCTTCAAGAGCTCTTTTCATTTATGCGTACCTTTTGGGGTCGTTTTCAAAACCGACCGCCGATCACCCCTACCACTTGGACAAAGGGAGTACCCCCACCCCCCCCCCCCCCCCCCCCCCCCCCGAGGTTTGCAGTCTCCTTTGCAGCCATTGGGGATTTCATCATGCAATGCTTGATGAAATCCCTGATGGCTGCAAAGGGGACACTACACACATGCTTTACAACATTTGCATATTTAACTAATTACGTTAATTTGAACTTGGGGTCTGTGCAATAGAGTCGTTTTCGTGTGAGTGGGAAGTGGTTACGGTACGGTTCGTGCCGTGCGGTGACCGTATCGCGCCATCATCGTGCGGTATCCAAGCATTCTGATTGGTTGAGAAATGATTTTGCATGCTGTGATTGGTTGAATACAATGTGTTCGATTCCGTACCGTGACCGTAACTCCGTACCGTCGGTTTCCCACTCATACGAAAACGATTCTAACAGTTTACCTGATCAAAATCTAAATTCTCCTGTAGACTCCATGAAATCCAAAGGAGAATTTAAATTTGGATCACAATTAAGTCACTTGTACTGTAATTCTTACACTGACTCTTTCATTTACAATTAATCTCAGACTTGCCTGGTTCAAAACAAGAGTTCCTTCCTTGCATGTCGAGCAACGTACTCTCAGCTTCCCTGGTTGTACACTTTTACACTGTCTACAGTAAACATAGTAATGGACAGATTTTCCAGGACCTGGACCAGGGGCGGAGTCAATGGGGTGTGGTCCTTCTGCTGTGTCTTCATCATTCAAGGCAATCTTAGACAATGGCACTGTAGTTGCATCAACACTGAGACCAAGGGTTCCACCGTGGATTGCATGAATGATGCTTTGGTTGGGTATCTCACAATCCTGGACAACAGAATTAGCAGTGATTAATAATAATAAATTATCTTGATCTCCTACGCCTCATGCTTCTCCTAACGTAGACTGAAACTCGTCCCCATTCTCCACGCATTCGGGACTACCTGAACTCGGTGTGACTGATTCTGGAGGGGAAAGGACGGACATGTTCACAGTCTACTCCTAACACTTCTCTGGTCTTCTTCCAATTCATGCGTGCTTCTATAACTCAATAGAGTATGCTACCTGGTTAACTATTTTTTCACTAATAAGACGGCATGTCTACTTCTAAGTAAGTATTTTAATTCAATACTAACAATAGAGTCATTTTCGTACATGAGTGGGAATTAAAATCTACGGCACGGAGTTACAGTTACGGTACGGAATCGAAGACATCTGTTCAACCAATCACAGCACGCACAATCATTGCTCAACCAATCAGAATGCTTTAGATATGGCATGGTCACAGCACGGTACCGTCATCACATGCCACAAATCGTACCGTAACTACTTCCCAGTCATACGAAAACGACTCTAGTTACACCAGTACCCCTAAAGTAACATCGTCCTTCAGCTCTCTGCCAGCAAATATTATTCGTATTCCAGAAGGGTCCACATTCTGTTGCTTGGCAATTTCCTGTTTAAACTGTCGAATGTTCCAGGACACATCTACTTGCACTGGGATATTAGTGCTGGAGTTGAACCGCACAAAAATATGGAATCTTTGAGCCATGCTTGCAGGATTGGACGGCCTAATGAAAATTAAAGAAACAAAATCTTGCATTATAATACAGACTACATTTGATATTTAAATCCTTCCACCAGTTTGGGCTCCCTGTGTGCATCCCGCAAAAATGTAGTAGTTCAGCGAATACAAATATTATTTTGTATTTAAATTATACGAAGCCTCGGAAGCAATGGTTGGACTACCTGTGGCAACACTAGTACTGCCTTAAAAGGGAATGTACTGCCTAAATTTCACACCTTCAAGTTCAATTCAAAATTAACCTCCTTAATTATTCATTCATGAGATACATTTATAACTATAGCCAATCAGGCAGTTGTAATTTGTACCACATGTACATTGTAGTACATGTACCTCTAAATCCTGTAAAGGTCCAAGGACTTGAAATCATTTCTTCAAGTCCTTGGACTTTGAAATGGAATAAATTAATGCATTCATTTATAGGAGCACATTCACAGATTTCTTCAGTTACATGTAGCTGACCATGTGATGTCATGGTGGATACATGTATGTCTGTTGGTGGCCAATGTCAAAGCATTTCTCATTAATGAGCTTGTCTTGTTTGTACCACCAATATGGCTGCTGTGTCAACATAGCAATATTATTGCTTGGTTGCACGTGATGTCATGGTGGCCATGCATGTTGGTGCCCATGCAATAACAAAGCATTTCTCATTAATGAGCTTGTCTTTTTTTTTTTTTTTTTTTTCCCCCAAGATTCGCCCATAAGGCAGGTGTTGTACAATAGGACACGAAGTCCCCTTTAAAATACATTACACCACGTCCCACCCAATAAGAAGGTTACCCAGTATACCCGACCCCTGATGAATTCCCAATATGAAAAAATATATGAAAAATTAATATATATGAATATATATATATAAGTCTTGTTTGTACCACCAATATGGCTGCTGTGTCAACATAGCAATATTATTGCTTGGTTGCATGTAATTATATGTCATGGTGGCCATGCATGTTGGTGCCCATGCAATAACAAAGCATTTCTCATTAATGAGCTTCTCTGGTTTGTACCACCAACATGGCTGGGTCTTTGTAGTTAAGCTTAAATATCCAGGGAATGATTGCAAACCAGAAATAGGATTAAGCCTAATTATAATGTACATGTACAGCATCAGATTACATGTGTCACACAATGATTGGGGCTGCATGCATATACCGTACAGTGTACCAGTAGAAACTGGTTTCAGGCCACGCAACGGTCCCAAATTGTCTGACTCACAGCTGTATAGAAGACTGCATAAAGTCCTCAGCTTCCTCCTATGAAGCTATTAAACACACACAGTTCCTGGAAACTGGAGTCAAATTTCGAACCTCACGCCATTGCGATTTCTCTACAATAGTTATCCATGGTACTGGATATATCCTCGTAAACCTCCCTCTACCTATCGAAAGTCTTACTGTTACAGTTAGCTCCATTGATCTTACCTTATAAAGAGTCGTTACTGTTCCGCGACCAACTCCAAAGCGAAACCAAAAATAAAATAAAAATTCTGAGTGATCTGGGAACTAGCTATGAAACACAGGAAGCCCATGAAAAAAAAAATGTAAACTAAACTAAAAATGCTCAAGTCACTCTTATTGATATATTTTTCAATCCTGTTTGATTGATGTATTTTTTTTTATAAGTATCTTTCAAATTATCATTCTTATTATTATTATTTTTTAAATGGATCGAAGATACTAGGAGGAACTTGGTGGGATTCCTGTGGTAAGACAGCTCGAAACAAGATGGCGGATGATGTGGAAGAGTCGAAAGTGGCCGATCACTTTGATCAGGTAAAATATACGTTTAATCAGTACGAACTACGATTATACAAGAGTTCACTCAAGTAGTTCGATGTACTGTTGATTTTCAAAGGTTGAAGAACCATCGACTAGCATGGACAGTAGCAGTGGAAAGCGTAAAAGATTGTTTCACAAAGAGTGTAAGTCGTCTATTATTTGCTTGATATTCTATTCAACACGTCTACACTAGTTATAGACAGTACATCACTACATGTACCTAAGGGCTAAGGCTCGAAACGTCAGTAAAGTTAAGTACTCATTTTCACGGTGTTATAGATACTGTAATTCACTTTAACCATTGAAATTGAATTTACATGTAACTATTGTAAGACTTTAATACATCACTACATGCACACCGGTCTACATTTGTATAAGCTTAATGCATTTTAATTTTGAAGGTTTGATTTTGCATGTATTTTCTTTAACAAACTGATGGCTGTAACATTATTACTAAGGCTTATATCCATATTCGACCACAATTTTATTGAGATAAAATTAATTGATTCTGCCATTTTTCTGTCTATAAGTAAGCTTAAGCTATGTTTTATTTATTTTATTTTCCAGAATTCCAGATAAATCTTCACTCTTACTAGAGTATTAATACAGACTGCATTACAAATTAATAATATACACATGTACTCACTTTATAGTCTATAGAATGTACATATATGATTGAATTGGTCATATCCTTTATAATATTATTGTTTGATAATGTTTTAGTACGATGTATGATGTATGGCTTTGGTGATGATCAATGTCCCTACACAGAATCTGTGGATTTTCTTGAAGATCTGGTCATTGAATACATCACAGAAATGGTATGTGGTGCAAAACTTTAACTATCGAAATAATATAAATGCATGTAAATGTACAGTGTAGCTATAGATCTATAGGGAATACAGGTGTTTATATTATAGTGACTCTCCTCTCAAGGGGTATATTGTACATGTATATCTTGAGTGATGGGGACCTGAAAGGGAATTTTTGGGATTTAACATTTACAAATTTATATTGACTGTTTTTAGATCCCAAATTTATGGAGGAATTTTTTGGGGGATTACACTATGGACTGTTATCATTTGAGCTTCATTTGTACCTCCCCATCATTGATCTCATGTACATGTACATGACCACTCCTGTGTTACTCCCACTTCCCTTTCATACACAGGCTAGATATTTTTTGTTATTCCCCCTGTGAATAGTCTCCTTTGCTGCTGTCAGGGATCACGCAACTTGACATCTGCAAAGGAGACTGAAATCATTTATAAATGTTATTGAACTGTTATTGACAGACCTTGAAAGCAATGGAAGTAGGAAAGAAAGGCAAAGTTCACTGTGAAGACATTGTGTTTTTGATCAGAAAAGATCCCAAGAAATACGCCAGAGTAAAGGTACAGTACTATTATACACAACACATCTTGTAAAACATCCCACTACTGGAATCACAACAACTAGTAGTTTGAATGCTTGCAATCAGCTTGCAATCGGCTGAAGGGGTCCGTGTAGCTTCCTCCGCTGGCAACCTTAGGATATGGTGGCCAAAGGCCGAGGTGGGATCCCTAATTTTTCTGATTTTTTCCGAATGAAGAGTTGCCTGCAGAGGAGGCTAGGGTCCGTACAATATCTCTGATTGAAATCTAGATTTAACTACATCTGATTTTAAAACATGTCACTGGTACTATTCTTGTATGGCAGTACAAAGTCATGCACATGTACACATTCAACAAGTCACAGTTGCAAATTAGTTTGCAATTATTAGATTCTAGACATCAGTTTCAGTTCATTTTATTTTACACTATTTATACAGGGTTATATTTACAAGTATACAGTATGAATGAATGAATGAAAACCTTTATTTAAAATTCAGGGTAGTTCTGTCAGCAATGAAAAAATCGCAGGGTTAATAATTATTGCTATTTACATATATATGTAAATATATATGTAAATATATATGTAAATATATATTATATGTAAGTACAAGCTTTCCAGTCAGCTGCTGTAATTCAAAGATGCCACATTCAGCATTCGTGACATAGTGTACATATATGTTTACATGTACATGTATACGTATGATTCATGGTCCAAGTCTATTGCAAAGTTGAATATCTAGATCTCAATAGACAGAGACAGACAGACAGATGGATGGACAGACAGACAGATAGACAGACTGAGACAGATACACTTTCATCTTGTGTGGTCGAATATAACAGCAGTATGATTAATCATTATTCTCTTTTCAGGATCTTCTTACAATGAATGAAGAACTCAAAAAGGCCAGAAAAGCCTTTGATGCGGAAAGTTATGGGGAGATTCCTTAGAAGATTGCATTGCGACATGAAGACAGACAGACTGTACTCACTACATTATCATTGAACCACATCACAATAATTGAAGGGCTCCCTGTAAAAACAACATAGGTGATCTCTGATCAAAATCTAAATTCTCCTCAAGATTCTTTGAATTTCAAAGGAGAATTTGGGTTTTGATTTTCATAGTCAGAACAGATGGGCTGGTTGCCGGCAGCCTGACTTTCAGACGAGTGGAGTGTAGCGGAGGACCGCTGACCATCTAAAATCGGTTGCCGGCTGCTACTGAGAATCCAGTGCAATTGAAGGGTTCCCTGCAAAAACGGAGTATTTGACTTGATCAAAACCCAAAGTCCCTTTTCGCGTTCACAGATCACGTTGTACAACCACTGTACTTAGTGACAGACGCATTTGTACAGGCTTAGCCTCGAGTCAGTGTAAATTATTCACCTGAAATATCAACAAGAACACGAGAAAATGTTGACATGAAACAATAAACATTTTTGAATTGCACGAACTGTTTTCTGAATCGAGGCTAAGCCTGTACAAATGCGTCTTTTGTCAAGGACAGCAGTCATCTCTAAACAACGCGAAACTGGAGTATTCTCCTTTGAAATTCAAAGAATCTTGACGATAATTTCGATCAGATATAAGTCTTATCACTCACATTGTTCTTGCAGGTAGCCCTTCAATTGTCAACACGTAAAATGTTTATTCAAGCTTTTGCAATGCCAAACTTAGGTGTATGTTAGCTTGTGAGCTCTTTTTGCATTGTGTTGAATTTGCTATAATCTCTCATTATATTTACTGCATAACCACCCCACTGGACTAAAGCCATGACTGCATGTACAATGTACATGTACTGTAGGTACTCCAGTTTCAAGTTGTTTAGACACCCTTTCTACTCTTCACAAGATGTATCAGAAATGAGGCTAAGGCCCCGTCCATGCATACTTTTTTATGCTTTTTTACCGAGCGTCCACACTAAAACGATGTTTATCTCCGAAAATAGAGGTTTTCGAAAACGCTGTGGCTATTTGACCGGCAGCCGGTCAATGACCTCAAAATACTATTTGACCGGCAGTTTTCAATTTTCGGAAATTTCTCCTATAAAAAAACAATCGTACTCGATTCAAAGTATTCTATCTTTATCTAGAAATGGTAGGCGATTATAGTTAGCGCTGTAATGTCGAACTAGCTCTATTTCTCTAGCCTGGGCATACTATGTAACGCGTAAATAAGCGACACTTTGAAAATATTACGACTCGATCGATCGATCGACCGGTCACGCTTCTCCAATTCCTAAATGACCGGCAGTTTTCAATTTTCGGAAATTTATCCCCCAAAAAAAAACAGTCGTACTCGA
Source organism: Actinostola sp. cb2023 (assembly GCA_033675265.1). Classification (NCBI taxonomy): domain Eukaryota; kingdom Metazoa; phylum Cnidaria; class Anthozoa; order Actiniaria; family Actinostolidae; genus Actinostola; species Actinostola sp. cb2023. Next base: position 215,468 of record JAUJYZ010000276.1, on the reverse strand, counting down.
TTCAAAGTATTCTATCTTTATTTGGAAATGGTAGGCGATTATAGTTAGCGCTGTGATGTCGAACTAGCTCTATTTCTCTAGCCTGGGCATACTATGCAAACGAGTGAGTAGCAGACTGCCGGTCAATGACCTCAAAATACTATTTGACCGGCAATCGAATATTTTCGGAAATTTCTCCCCCCAATAAAAACAAGCAAGCACATCGCGGAGCCTTAGAATTTTAGCCTTTACTAACCTCAAAAAGTACTCATATTTGTTTTCCATCTATAGCGCATTTCCTTCAAAAAGCATCAAATTGTTCATTTCCCCCCGAGAAGTGTTGAAGGGGGGGGTCATACAAAGAACAAAAAATAGGTGAGGTTTCGATCGCGTAACTCGATAATTACCCGATCGATCCCCTGCAGGACTGACAGACAGCATACAGTCAACTCCTTGCGTAAATGACTGAAGACAACTCCCGCTATAACAAACTTTTACTATTACAGCTATGACTGAATGAACGATTTTTTATATGCGTTGAGTGACGGACAGCTGCATTATGATGTTTCCCATTTTGATCATCAATCAATTTCAAAGTCATTGGTTTTAAGTGGATTAGATCGTCCTTTTTCTTCGCACCCCGCTATTACGGACTCTCGCTATTACGGATATCAAATGACGGTCCCGAACGAGTTCGAGAGACGAGAGTTGACTGTACGCCTCCCCCCGGGGGAAGGGGGGTTATCCCATATATAAGCTATACGGGTATGTGCCGCCTTATAGGGAAGGGTATCCAAGTTGTCCTTTTAGTCTGGGATAGGGTATGAGTTTTACCCCCGATCACGCTCCACTCTACGTTTTAGTCAGGCATTGATTTCTAGCTTCGGTCTGGGCCGGGATAGAGTACGCAAAATCGCTCTTTTGAAGGTCTGTGATAGGGTCAAACAAAATCCCAGTGTAACCCGTGTAAAAATTTCCGAAAATTGAAAACTGCCGGTCATTTAAGAATTGGAGAAGCGTGACCGGTAGATCGATCGATCGAGTCGTAATATTTTCCAAGTGTCGCTTATTTACGCGTTACATAGTATGCCCAGGCTAGAGAAATAGAGCTAGTTCGACATTACAGCGCTATTAACTATAATCGCTACCATTTCTAAATAAAGATAGAATACTTTGAATCGAGTACGATTGTTTTTTTATAGGAGAAATTTCCGAAAATTGAAAACTGCCGGTCAAATAGTATTTTGAGGTCATTGACCGGCTGCCGGTCAAATAGCCACAGCGTTTCGAAAACGCTTTACAAAGCCGTAGACTTTTGAAAATGCAGGTCTATTGTTTTACTGTGGACGGCAAAACCGCAGCTTTCAGAAGCAATAGACCACTTCACGATGTAAGGTGAATGCTGGGTAATCAGGGCAGAATTATTAAGAGAGATACGGGCGAAAGATAGATTTGACTTCGTATCTCCATGTTTAGTCTAACTTTTGAAATAAAACTTTTTGTGCTGATCGAGAAACCTTTTATGTAGCTTTTGTAAATTTTCTGGGCCAATGGAATGAAATAGTGAGTCAAGAAAATATTTTTTTGAGTAAAACCATTGTTTTGATCTACGTGCGTCCGATCGAATTACGGCGAAATAAGCACATTTTACAAGTAAAACATTTCCTACATTTACAAATCGGGCTCAATCTGCCAAAAAACTTCAAGAACGATAGATATAAGCTTTCTCGATCAGCACAAAAAAGTTTTATTTCAAAAGTTAGACTAAACATGGAGATACGAAGTCAAATCTATCTTTCGCCCGTATCTCTCTTAATAATTCTGCCCTGATTACCCAGCATTCACCTTACATCGTGAAGTGGTCTATTACGTCCACAACCGGAGCGTTTCAGAAACTCTACATCACAACTCAGCCCCAGTTTCCAGCGGGAATTATTATTATAGCCGATAGTATCGCTGGCGCTACTGGAGCATGCGCATTGAACAGAAAAAAACGTCCAAGCAGACCCTGGTGATGAAAACGTATCTTTGGATCATATAAACGATGTGAAACCGCTAGTGTGGACGCAGAGCTTTTTATTCTTTTTCGGTCAAAGGAAAACGGAAGGTATTCAAAAACGGATTAGTGTGGACGGGTTGTCAAGGAGTACAGCGGTGGCTAAACAACTTGAAACTGGAGTATTTTAATACTTAATATTTTGATACTTTAAAAGGTATCAAAGAAGTCACACTGGGCATAATTATTGTTTATGATTGACAGAAGTCCTACAAACTCCCAGTCATAACTTTAAGTGGTTCCAAAGTAATGTGAAGAGTGGTAAAAGCCCTGAGCGACAAACAGATAAAAGGAGAGAGACCCAAGGGCCTGAATAACAAGCAAATGAAATATTTATTAAAAACATTTAACACCAGTTAACATTTGATCATAACTTTGTCCAATAAATATATAAACTTTGTACATTCTTCATATTTATAAAACAATACAATTAATTATCCTCGCATTTACAAATAAAATATATTGTAAACTTGTAACTTTTTATGATAAGTACTACAATGTATGTAGTGAACGATGAGATAGTCGTTTTCGTATGAGTGGGAAATAGTTACGGTAGACTGTGCCGTGTCCAAGCATTCTGATTGGCTGAGCAATGATTTTGCACGCTGTGATTGGTTGAATAGATGTCTTCAATTCCATACCGTGACCGTAACTCCGTGCCGTAGGTTTCCCACTCATATGAAAACGACTCTAAACATATATGTTTTGCTCTTGAAATGAGAGAACAGACACAAATACCATTTTAATTCATATTTGCTAATCGAGTAGCGATAGATTTCTTAGAGGATTTTTGCATACTTTTAGGGATTTTATAACATATCATGTCCCCCATCCCCCTGAATCAATGTTGGAAGGAATTGTGGATCACCGGCATGCACATGACCTTGGCTAAACCCATTTTGCACAATGCCTGGATCAACATTGAAATGGGGGAAGGAGGGGAGGGGACAAAGGACCAGTAAAGGTGATGATCAATTATTCATTCAAATTCAAAGAAATACAATAATTATTGTAGTTTCAGCTTTGTTTTGTATCATACAAAGGGTTAAAATGTCTGGCCCCGGTTGCATGAAAGGTGGATAGTGCTATCCACCGGATAAGTCCTATCCAACAGATAAATTTTATTGGATAACTGCATCAGTTTTATCCGTTGGATAAGACTTATCCGGTGGATAGCGCTATATTCACCTTTTGTGCAACCGGGGCCGGACACTAAATAAATATGGATTCATCTGTCCCCTACAGCAGTAATGAATCTTCTTTCATGTACAATTTACAAATTTGTGATGACATTTCTGTTTGCTGTAAAGGAACTACTACTGGCATGTGCTGAAGCTACGTATACTTTTTTACTCTGAGCACATTAATGGCATTGATCTTTCTCCAGAGTTTTCTGAAAGGAAATGGTATTACAAACGTTTTAAAACAGGACACAATCAACAATGCACCAGTCATGTCTATGGTAGCCCCAATTGGGGATGGAGCGACAGCGTGTGACACATGAGCCGTCTGAAAATCAGGCTACATTGTATGTCTATGGCAGTGACAGTTAGTTAGACATCCATAATATCGTTTAAAATTAATATTATACCATTGGGGAATAATGTGTTCTTGATGACTGCGAAGAATGAATAATATTATTGAAATTCTTGAGTAACCACTTCAATTCAAATTTCACGCCCAGTTAGCTGACCGCGCTGTCAGAGCTCTTAACATTTTGACAGATGTCACAGTGACAACTGAAGGTGAAAGCTTCCTGGCCAGGCCCTTTTATAGCACAGTTTCGTGTTTAAGACTGTGTCCCTGCAGCCCACAATGCCTTGCGCCACTGTTTACATCTAATTTGGTCAACCTTGGAATTGGTCAGAAATCGATGTCAAATCATCCAATAGTTTATTCTGGTCTGAAACCTCTTAATTAAATTCTTCTGTTTTGCAGCCTGTGAAAATACTTTGTACTGGTAGATGGGATGGTAGATGGGGTGGAGTCACATTTAAATATTCTAGAAAGGGGTTATTATAAACTAGAGAGTATGGCTCAAGTTAATTTCTTGTCCAGGAAATATTTCCCCCCCCCCCCACACATGACATAAATAAAGTACTGACTGGTCTTAATACAAACCTTGCAACATTTTTATCAGAAGAAACTTTTTCTAGCAGCTCATCAAGTTCCTTCTCTAGTTCCTTGGTGAAAAAAAAAGATTATTATTATTAGGACAGAAGAGTACATCAGCTATATGTGGTCTCCTTTGCAGACGTTTTAGTTGGTTAACATTGTGGTGGGAGAAAAGCGAACCAACTAAAACGTCTGCAAAGGAGGCTAGACTAAGCCTGGTTTTCACTAGTAATGCTTGCAAGCAAAAGTGCAAGCATAATAACTCATGGAAATGATAGCACAATTGCACAATCAAGCAAAAACGCAAGAACAAGAAAATGGGAAAACTTTGATTATTGAGTACCATATTTTCCGGCATATTACCCGCGGGTTATCTGTTGATTTATCCATTATTCAAGCAAGGTGCGGGTAATAGACCGGTGCTGGTAATACACCGGAAAATACGGTATGCCGCTCTTCTGCCTATAGATACTTTATTTATTTATTTATTTATTTACAAAACTTCCACCATACAAAATAACAGGGGGGGAAGAAAAAAAAGATAATATAAGATAATTATAAGATGTATGGCGAGGGTTACACAACACAACAGAACTTGTGACAAGTCAATCAAAATAATGAACCCTTTGATATTTCAATGTTCAAATGACCCTCTCGCATTTAGCACAATAATGCAGCATAATCACAAGGATCAAAACTGCTCCATTTCCTGTGCTTGTACTTATGCTTACATACACTGTAGTATGGACCCATTTTCATCTTTGCACTTATGGTAATATTGCCTCCCTCGCATCCGTTTTTAGTGACGGAACTAAAAACGGATGCGAGGGAGGCTAATGCTAATATGGACCACAAGTAGAAATTGATGATATACGGTAATAGCTTGTTGTATTGTATTGGTCTGTCGCCAGGTCTTACTACAGTCGAACCTCTACTAACGCTGGGGTTTTCTGTCCCAAACAACAGCCAGCCCATACATTTAATCGTTTTTCAACCCTCTCCATAACGGCCACCTGTACACAATGGCCACAAAATTTTCTCCCGAAGTGGCCGTTGTGGAGAGGTTCAACTGTAGCTGTAGTAACAAGTTATAGATAAACAAACACTTACTGCTATTGATTGCTCTAAGAACTCATTCTGTTTATTAAGCTTTTGAATATCAACCTGAAAAAGGAATTGAATGAAAAACAAAGCAAAACAAAACAGGGAAACCTAACTCACTAATAAAACTTTATTTCAGTATCAATGTCAACGTATTTAGTTTTTCACATACGAACTGGAGAAAATGGAAAAAAATATTAAATACATGACTGTAGTACTGTACGTACGTAATAAATGGATTAAATAATATAATATTATTAATACATACAGTGAATTGGATGAAACACTCTCTCACTCTTTCTCATGTTTCATCTATCACTTTTTCTAACACACTAAATTCTCATGTTTCATCTATCACTTTTTCTAACACTCTTTCTCGTGTTTCATATACAGTAAACAACCGCATAAAAGAACAAGTGGATTAAGAACCTTCAGGCTGAAATTTGGTCGATAAAGCATCATATATATAAGAACCAATTCAGCCTGACAAATGAAACATGTTTTTATGTAAAACAAAATTGGGTATCAAAAATTAGAAAACACACAGTATTTCGCAGAAGGGATTAGAATTGCTAGAGTAGTAATTTTCTTTAGAGTTTACAGTGATTGCATATTAATTAAACCTCTCAGTAATCTTGATCACTGTACCTCATTCCCAGAAACAATTTTAAGAACATCTTCTGATTTCTCACTAAGCACCCGATATATAAGAAATGCATCAGCCTGAACCCCAAAATCACTTGTTCTTTTATGCGGGTGTTTACTGTATCACTTTTTCTAACACTCTTTCTCATGTTTCATCTATCACTTTTTCTAACACTCTTTCTCGTGTTTCATCTATCACTTTTTCTAACACTCTTTCTCATGTTTCATCTATCACTTTTTCTAACACTCTTTCTCGTGTTTCATCTATCACTTTTTCTAACACTCTTACATGTTTCATCTATCACTTTTTCTAACACTCTTTCTCATGTTTCATCTCTCACTTTTTCTAACACTCTTTCTCATGTTTCATCTATCACTTTTTCTAACACTCTTTCTCATTTTCATTTATCACTTTTTCTAACACTCTTTCTCGTGTTTCATCTATCACTTTTTCTAACACTCTTTCGCGTGTTTCATCTATCACTTTTTCTAACACTCTTTCTCGTGTTTCATCTATCACTTTTTCTAACACTCTTTCTCATGTTTCATCTATCACTTTTTCTAACACTCTTTCTCATGTTTCATCTATCACTTTTTCTAACACTCTTTCTCGTGTTTCATCTATCACTTTTTCTAACACTCTTTCTCATGTTTCATCTATCACTTTTTCTAACACTCTTTCTCATGTTTCATCTATCACTTTTTCTAACACTCTTTCTCGTGTTTCATCTATCACTTTTTCTAACACTCTTTCTCATGTTTCATCTATCACTTTTTCTAACACTCTTTCTCATGTTTCATCTCTCACTTTTTCTAACACTCTTTCTCATGTTTCATCTATCACTTTTTCTAACACTCTTTCTCATGTTTCATTTATCACTTTTTCTAACACTCTTTCTCGTGTTTCATCTATCACTTTTTCTAACACTCTTTCGCGTGTTTCATCTATCACTTTTTCTAACACTCTTTCTCGTGTTTCATCTATCACTTTTTCTAACACTCTTTCTCGTGTTTCATCTATCACTTTGTCTAACACTCTTTCTCGTGTTTCATCTATCACTTTTTCTAACACTCTTTCTCGTGTTTCATATATCACTTTTTCTAACACTCTTTCTCGTGTTTCATCTATCACTTTTTCTAACACTCTTTCTCATGTTTCATCTATCACTTTTTCTAACACTCTTTCTCGTGTTTCATCTATCACTTTTTCTAACACTCTTTCTCATGTTTCATCTATCACTTTTTCTAACACTCTTTCTCATGTTTCATCTATCACTTTTTCTAGTACTCTTTCTCATGTTTCATCTATCACTTTTTCTAACACTCTTTCTCATGTTTCATCTATCACTTTTTCTAACACTCTTTCTCATGTTTCATCTATCGCTTTTTCTAACACTCTTTCTCATGTTTCATCTATCACTTTTTCTAACACTCTTTCTCGTGTTTCATCTATCACTTTGTCTAACACTCTTTCTCATGTTTCATCTATCACTTTTTCTAACACTCTTTCTCGTGTTTCATCTCTCACTTTTTCTGACACTCTTTCTCATGTTTCATCTATCACTTTTTCTAACACACTTTCTCATGTTTCATCTATCACTGTTTCTAACACTCTTTCTCATGTTTCATCTCTCACTTTTTCTGACACACTTTCTCATGTTTCATCTATCACTGTTTCTAACACACTTTCTCATGTTTCATCTATCACTGTTTCTAACACTCTTTCTCATGTTTCATCTATCACTGTTTCTAACACTCTTTCTCATGTTTCATCTATCACTTTTTCTGACACTCTTTCTCGTGTTTCATCTATCACTGTTTCTAACACTCTTTCTCATGTTTCATCTATCACTGTTTCTAACACACTTTCTCATGTTTCATCTATCACTTTTTCTGACACTCTTTCTCATGTTTCATCTATCACTTTTTCTAACACACTTTCTCATGTTTCATCTATCACTGTTTCTAACACTCTTTCTCATGTTTCATCTCTCACTTTTTCTGACACTCTTTCTCATGTTTCATCTATCACTTTTTCTGACACTCTTTCTCGTGTTTCATCTATCACTGTTTCTAACACTCTTTCTCATGTTTCATCTATCACTGTTTCTAACACACTTTCTCATGTTTCATCTATCACTTTTTCTGACACTCTTTCTCATGTTTCATCTATCACTTTTTCTAACACACTTTCTCATGTTTCATCTATCACTGTTTCTAACACTCTTTTCTCATGTTTCATCTATCACTGTTTCTAACACTCTTTCTCATGTTTCATCTATCACTTTTTCTGACACTCTTTCTCGTGTTTCATCTATCACTTTTTCTGACACTCTTTCTCGTGTTTCATCTATCACTGTTTCTAACACTCTTTCTCATGTTTCATCTATCACTTTTTCTGACACTCTTTCTCGTGTTTCATCTATCACTGTTTCTAACACTCTTTCTCATGTTTCATCTATCACTGTTTCTAACACTCTTTCTCATGTTTCATCTATCACTTTTTCTAACACTCTTTCTCATGTTTCATCTATCACTGTTTCTAACACTCTTTCTCATGTTTCATCTATCACTTTTTCTGACACTCTTTCTCGTGTTTCATCTATCACTGTTTCTAACACTCTTTCTCATGTTTCATCTATCACTGTTTCTAACACTCTTTCTCATGTTTCATCTATCACTTTTTCTGACACTCTTTCTCGTGTTTCATCTATCACTGTTTCTAACACTCTTTCTCATGTTTCATCTATCACTGTTTCTAACACTCTTTCTCGTGTTTCATCTATCACTTTTTCTAACACTCTTTCTCATGTTTCATCTCTCACTGTTTCTAACACACTTTCTCATGTTTCATCTATCACTTTTTCTGACACTCTTTCTCATGTTTCATCTATCACTTTTTCTAACACACTTTCTCATGTTTCATCTATCACTGTTTCTAACACTCTTTCTCATGTTTCATCTCTCACTTTTTCTGACACTCTTTCTCATGTTTCATCTATCACTGTTTCTAACACTCTTTCTCGTGTTTCATCTATCACTTTGTCTAACACTCTTTCTCATGTTTCATCTATCACTTTTTCTAACACTCTTTCTCGTGTTTCATCTCTCACTTTTTCTGACACTCTTTCTCATGTTTCATCTATCACTTTTTCTAACACACTTTCTCATGTTTCATCTATCACTGTTTTCTAACACTCTTTCTCGTGTTTCATCTCTCACTTTTTCTGACACTCTTTCTCATGTTTCATCTATCACTGTTTCTAACACACTTTCTCATGTTTCATCTATCACTTTTTCTAACACTCTTTCTCGTGTTTCATCTATCACTTTGTCTAACACTCTTTCTCATGTTTCATCTATCACTTTTTCTAACACTCTTTCTCGTGTTTCATCTATCACTTTTTCTAACACTCTTTCTCGTGTTTCATCTCTCACTTTTTCTGACACTCTTTCTCATGTTTCATCTATCACTGTTTCTAACACACTTTCTCATGTTTCATCTATCACTTTTTCTAACACTCTTTCTCGTGTTTCATCTATCACTTTGTCTAACACTCTTTCTCATGTTTCATCTATCACTTTTTCTAACGCTCTTTCTCGTGTTTCATCTCTCACTTTTTCTGACACTCTTTCTCATGTTTCATCTATCACTTTTTCTAACACTCTTTCTCGTGTTTCATCTATCACTTTTTCTAACACTCTTTCTCATGTTTCATCTCTCACTTATTCCAACACTCTTTCTCATGTTTCATCTCTCACTTTTTCTAACACTCTTTCTCATGTTTCATCTATCACTTTTTCTAACACTCTTTCTCATGTTTCATCTCTCACTTTTTCTAACACTCTTTCTCATGTTTCATCTCTCACTTTTTCTAACACTCTTTCTCGTGTTTCATCTCTCACTTTTTCTGACACTCTTTCTCATGTTTCATCTATCACTTTTTCTAACACTCTTTCTCATGTTTCATCTATCACTTTTTCTAACACTCTTTCTCATGTTTCATCTATCACTTTTTTCTAACACTCTTTCTCATGTTTCATCTATCACTTTTTCTAACAGTCTTTCTCATGTTTCATCTATCACTTTTTCTAGCACTCTTTCTCATGTTTCATCTATCACTTTTTCTAACACTCTTTCTCATGTTTCATCTATCACTTATTCCAACACTCTTTCTCATGTTTCATCTATCACTTTTTCTAACACTCTTTCTCATGTTTCATCTATCAAACAAACAAACAAACTCATCAACTCTTTCTCATGTTTCATCTATCACTTTTTCTAACACTCTTTCTCATGTTTCATCTATCAAACAAACAAACAAACTCATCAACTCTTTCTCATGTTTCATCTATCACTTTTTCTAACACACTTTTTCTCATGTTTCATCTATCACTTTTTCTAACACTCTTTCTCATGTTTCATCTATCACTGTTTCTAACACTCTTTCTCGTGTTTCATCTATCACTTTTTCTAACACTCTTTCTCGTGTTTCATCTCTCACTTATTCCAACACTCTTTCTCATGTTTCATCTCTCACTTTTTCTAACACTCTTTCTCATGTTTCATCTATCACTTTTTCTAACACTCTTTCTCATGTTTCATCTCTCACTTTTTCTAACACTCTTTCTCATGTTTCATCTCTCACTTTTTCTAACACTCTTTCTCGTGTTTCATCTCTCACTTTTTCTGACACTCTTTCTCATGTTTCATCTATCACTTTTTCTAACACTCTTTCTCATGTTTCATCTATCACTTTTTCTAACACTCTTTCTCATGTTTCATCTATCACTTTTTCTAACACTCTTTCTCATGTTTCATCTATCACTTTTTCTAACAGTCTTTCTCATGTTTCATCTATCACTTTTTCTAACACTCTTTCTCATGTTTCATCTATCACTTTTTCTAACACTCTTTCTCATGTTTCATCTATCACTTATTCCAACACTCTTTCTCATGTTTCATCTATCACTTTTTCTAACACTCTTTCTCATGTTTCATCTATCAAACAAACAAACAAACTCATCAACTCTTTCTCATGTTTCATCTATCACTTTTTCTAACACTCTTTCTCATGTTTCATCTATCACTTTTTCTAACACTCTTTCTCATGTTTCATCTATCACTTTTTCTAACACTCTTTCTCGTGTTTCATCTATCACTTTTTCTAACACTCTTTCTCGTGTTTCATCTCTCACTTTTTCTAACACTCTTTCTCATGTTTCATCTATCACTTTTTCTAACACTCTTTCTCATGTTTCATCTATCACTTTTTCTAACACTCTTTCTCATGTTTCATCTATCACTTTTTCTAACACTCTTTCTCATGTTTCATCTATCGCTTTTTCTAACACTCTTTCTCGTGTTTCATCTATCACTTTTTCTAACACTCTTTCTCATGTTTCATTTATTGTCTACATGTTTGGATATTTGAACTACATGTAACTTGTACCTCAGTCTCTTTGACACACTGCTCCAGGTGATGACAGACAGAAATCGGGACACATTCATCTTTCTGGTTTTGTTTTATCACTTTCATGTCTTCTAACTTCTCCATGATCTAAAAACAAATGAATTAGTTACAAATATTTATTAATGTTACATAAAGGTTGTAATCAATTATAACTAAAATAATATGTTTAAAGTCTGGAATGTACATTGTACATGTACCAACATCTTGTCTTTATGAGCAAAACTTATCATCATAATTTTAATGTTTACAAAGTCTATCTCACATCTGAGAGATCTCACTAATGAAGAAATATAAAACACTCGATTGTGTTACAGTGTACATGTACATACATGTGCAGTTTTAGAGCAAGCAGGGACTGATCAGAACACGAGAGAAGTATTCTGATTAATCCCCAAGCAGGGGCAGATTTAGCGTAGGGCAAAGGAGGCGTACAACCCCCATTTTGAAATTCTAATACTTTTTTTTCCAAACATTTCATTGAAACCAATGTCCAAACTGAACGCCTCCCCCTCCCCCTTGCAAAATCTCTGAATGTGCTCTAAAACTGCACATAGCACAGCGGACAAGTTTTATATTTCTTTTATAAAACACAATTATGATTTTATGGCATGCAAGTTTTCAATTTTGTTCATTACAAAAATGTTTGAATATATAGATGTGCGCGCACATGTATCCTGTGTGCTCTACATGTACATGTACATGTATGTCTAATAGAGCTACATGTCGCCTACGTTACATCCAAACTAACCATGTTTAGCAGGTTCAGGTGTACAAGTCATGTACAGTAGGTGATGGTCAAATGTTGATTTTTAAAATACAGAACTTTGTATTACATTGTATTATGTAGATTGTTGGTTAGCATGTACATGGTCCATACTGAAAAACTAGGTCACACAATTATACCTGAAAGTGTAGATCATTAACTTGTTCTTCTAGATCTTTTGGAACATCCTCCACAAATATACGGGCTCTAGTTTGAAGGGCTGAATTGAAATCAAGTAAATCAGAACAACCACAAATTCACTCAAGCCAATTATATATAGTCATGTACACATACGTACATGTACATTCATGCACAATATACATGTAGCGGCATCATCAGGGATTAAAATGATGGGAACATACAATTGAAGCAATTTGGGAGGCTTGTAATACTGGTATTGAAGTACTGATTGAGCCATGAATTGCTATATATTCAGGGCCGTAGCCACCAGTACGGTTGGTCCAGTTTTTTTACCGGGCCACTTCTCGAATCGAATTTCAATTTATTCACATTTTTAATTATTCGGATATTTTTTATGAAAAACAAAGTTTGAAAAACCGAATCACTCAAAAACTGACCGGACCACTCAAAAACTGACCGAACCACTCAAAAACTGGCGGCTACAGCCCTGATATTTTAATTAAATGAATGTCTTCAATAACGCCTGTCATTTAAGTAATAAAAATAAGTACCTTGGGCAACATTTTCAGTGAATTTATTTGCTTTTTCTTCTTCTTCTTTTAGCTCCATTTTCAGTCTGCAATTGTTGAATGGACATGGAAAATGAGCTACATGTACATGTACACTGTGAACATGCACCTCCAATGTGTTATTTGCATACTTCTGTATCAGGGGACTTGCACTGAGAGGTGTCATGTGACCCCAACCCCTTAAATTGATAGCAGAGTTTCAGCTCATAATTTGACACAGGAGAAATGACATTTAAAAATAAAATCGCAAATTTTATTAGGATTCGTATGGGAAAATGTGCTGGATTGCAAGCTCTTGCCATCCAATGCATTATCCAAACAAAATCTTAGAAAACATTCGATTTTATTTTTCATAATGACATTTTCTCCTGTGTCAGAATTGATGAGCTGAAACTTCACCGTTTTACTAATTTCGAGCTGCTATTTTCATTTCTGGAGTTCATTTTGACAGGGTTACTTGTTATTGGTCATGTGACATCTTAGTACAAGTTCCCTATTGATGGAATGTCTACATGTACATACAGGTAGTAGGGAGGGTGTACAGTTGTACATGTATTTTGTCATTATTGTATGAGTGGGAAGTAGTTAGTGTTTTGCATGCTGTGATTATATGAGAGTTGTTTTCCGTAATGAGTGGGAAGTAGTTACGGTACGGTTCGTGCTGTGCCGTGCGGTGACCGTGCAGTATCCAAGCATTCTGATTGGTTGAACAAGGATTTTGAGCGCTGTGATTGGTTGAATAGATGTCTTCGATTCCATACCGAGACCGTAACTCTGTGCCGTAGGTTTCCCACTCTTACGAAAATGACTCTATCTTTGTCAGTACTTACTACATTACATGTACATACAATGTATACACTGTCAGTGCGGTTCTCAATAGATTGTGAAGAAAAAAAAACAGCCCAAAGCACAATAACATGCGTGTAATGACACCATTTTTTGGTCAATCTTAAAAGTTGCCACACAAAGGGAAATGTTATAGTCAGGTCAGGTGGCTACATGTACTTTTGTCTTGCCAGACAGTAAGAGTTTGCCAGTTGTTGTTAGGCTTCCACAGAGGTCAAACCCTCATTAAAAAATAACTATTGATGGCAGAAGTTTGCCAGTACAAGTGGCTGTCACACTGTTAAAGTGTGGCAATGCATCCATTTCCACATTGGCACAAGCTGATTACGGTAAAATCGCGCGATCTGATTGGTTGTTTAGTGGGCAAGATTCTCTGGTAATACCCGTGGGCGATTACGGAATTTTTGTAACAACAAAAATAACTTCACCTCGATTTATTTATGCCATATAATAAACAACTTAATAACTTTGCTTGCTCGATCAGTCCCGGAAAATATCAGACCAAGACTTTTTGTACAAACCTCTGTCTGATATTTTCCTATACTGACCGTGTGCTCCTGAAGTTATTATTAATAAATTAAAAGTAGCTAATCATAGTGCATACTGTTCATTCTCCTCAAGCAGTTGACAAGCCTCTTTCTCCAATGTTGCAACTCTCTCTTGTTCTCTCTTTAGCTTATCAGACAGAGAGGGGTCTTGGGCTAAGCTTTCCAGGTGGTTGTACAGTAGTCTGTGTTGTGAAGGTCTTTGTGTATCCAGCAAATGTGACATATAGAGATCATACTCATCCTGAAATTAGACAGAAAATTAAGGTGCTGATCCACGGTGCAACATTGCGCACAACATTACTAGGCCATACAGTGCATATGCAGGACACTACATGTACCTCTGCAGCATGGTGGGTGCAATGTTACAGACTGAAGTAGGTCAGGATTGCATTGCACACGCAAAATATTCAAACAATATAACATTGGCCGTAACAATTGCAGAGGTGGAAACATGCTGTAACAATGTTGCCAGCCAAATTGCACCATGTGTCCAAAGTTCAGATTTTCCCATGGATACAAAGTGTCTTATTTTTGACCCAGGTCCAACCAGTATGAATGAGCCAAGCTGAAAATAACAGACTTTGTATGGGGATATTTTGACATCTTGGCTAGATTTTTCTATCAGATGATCCAAAATGTTCTATCATGTTATACACCTACATTTGTACATAGTACATTGTATTTCAAAAAACGTTGAAAACGGTCGATCTGAATTGGATGATCTGAAACTTTTAAATTTATAAATGCTAACCTCCGCCATATCTCATTCGAACACCAAGCGTGACTCCAAGCTTGAGGTCGAATCTATGAATTCCACAGGACTGGTTACTAATGAAAGACTTTCAGTGTCCCAAATTCGTCTTGATTTCAGATCATCCATTTCAGATCTGACACCCATTGTCAACATTTTTTGAAATGCAAATGTAGGTGTATACAATTCCAACAAGTCCTACCGGTATTTAAAATCGCACTTTTCAAATAAAATAAATAATCATATTGTTTTGTAACTAACCTTTATTTTCTGAAGAATTTCTCCAAATAACTCAGAATTGGATATGATTTCTTGCCAGATATCAGTGTAAATTTGTAGTTTATGGAAGTTAGGACCATGCTGACTCATGGAATCCAGCAAATTTAGTTTCTGTTAAATTAAAGTGAAATACATGTATATTACGGTAAGACTAGTAAGAATACCGAAGTGTGACGTCACGAAAAAAATAATTTTCGCTTTATCAACTTTCGATCCCCGATTTCAAAAGATCATCAATAAAGAAGCTTACATGCCAAATTTGAGAGCAATGGGTTACACATTACGATCCAAGCCGAAATTACATGTACAGTGATTTGTGAGGGGAAATTATATATTCAACTGGCCATATATCAGCCACTATTTAACCGATTGCTTTCAAATTTGGCATGGAAGCTTCTTTATTGATGTTCTTTTGAAATCAGGGATCGAAAGTTGATAAAGCGAAAATGTTATTTTTATGACGTCATCGCTTCGGAAATCTATTACATGTAGGTGATATTATAATACAGTGTAACTACTATAAATTGTACATTTAGTCCATTTATTATTTTACAATGATATCTAATTCACTAGAAATAAACCTTTATACAGATATAATAAATTGTTTATCATGTATCAATGCCGAGCCAACCTTATTACTGGCCAGGATATAGTAGGTCAGACCACATACAAGTTAGGAGCTACATGTACATGTATGTGCCCTACTCTACTTCGGACAGTGGTGTGCACGTGGGTTATTTTATGTCCCTCTGGTTCAATATACATTGTACATGTACATGCATGTGTAATATAGTGTGGAGAGATAAGGCTGCAATAATACATGCAGGTGGTCATTCGGGCCGTGTGAGGGTCTAACCATTTGCAGATGAAATGCAATATACATGACTTGTACTGTACACATGTACACATAATTATGTTGTATGTGTTCATAACGATTGAGTACCTTTGCCAGCTTGTTCTGAAGCATCTTGACAGTCTTTTCACCAGTCAATACCCCTCTGTCATTAGCATCACTCAAACAGATGACTTTATCTTCAAAGTCTTTAAAACTAGCAAATTGATCTGCCTTGGTTGTCTGGTTAAGATAACTCTGAATAAAGGTTTTCTTGTATTGGTCTTTTTTCCCTAAAATAAAATGTAAACTTTACAAAAACAATAATATTAAAAATAACATTATTATTGTATATGACAACTTATACTTCCCTCCAGAATTCACTCTTCTCACGCGTACTGATTTTTAAGATCGGCAAACTGGTTTCTTTCTGGTGCAAACAGCCTATATGATCTGAACTTAGAGTTTGTCTGAAAGAACATTTCTGGAAAGTTTCGATGGTATAGGATAAAATCTCAAAAAGTTATTGGGGATGACATTTATAGACTTTAGTATGGGATTTTGCCGTCATGCGTTGCAAGCCTCGTTTTGATGTTTTTTCAGAATTTAAATTGTTCATAACTTCGCAGAGATATATAATTTCGTCATGAAACTTCATCAAAACATTATACTTATATACTAACTATAAATGTCATCATGACGAAATTATATATATTCGAAACTTTCTGCGAAGTTATGAACGATTTAAAATTCTGAAAAAACATTTACAAAGAAATATGAGGTAAATATCTTGCAATGCATGACGGCAAAATCCCATACTAAAGTCTATAAATGTCAAAAAATCCCCAACGAACTTTTTTGAGATTTTTGGGAGGCCTATACCCCCATCGAAAGCTTTCGATAATTAGTGCAGAAAATGGTATAGTAAGTTTGCTTTCAGACAAACTCTTTTTGAGCAGATCATATCTATTTTTTGAATTTGGCTGTTTGCACCAGAAAGAAACCAGTTTGCTGATCTTAAAAATCAGTACACGTGAGAAGAGTGAATTAGTTGTGCTTGGATTATCGCACAATCATGGCGCAATACCATCACTGCATGGGAGACAAAGCTCCATTAATTGTTAATGACGGGACAGTGTACAGTCATAAATGCTTCCAAAAGTAAGCTCATACGAAAACAAAAAGACAAACTCTTTCAGATCATATAGGCTCTACATGCATGTGCTATAGTGCTACTGCAAGCCTTCCTGTACAATATTCTGTACATACGAAACATCACACTGACTGTTGTCAAAGTTTCTGGAGCCCTGACCTTGGAGTACATATACATGTACACAATTTTATGTAGTTCTTTTGCAGATCTACTGTAATGCAGGATCTTGTAAAAATAAGCTACATTTGTACATGTACATCTGGACCATAGAGTTAAATTCGTATGAGTGGAAAACATATGGTATGGAGTTACGGTCACAGTATGGAATTGAAGACATCTATTCAACCAATCACAGCTCGCAAAATAGTCGCTCAACCAATTGGAATGCTTCCCACTAATACACAAATGTCTCTATACCTCCTATATTCTGAAGGCAGGGACTGCGGAGTGGGGGGACTCTAGGGACTTTAACCCCCTCAATAAAGGCTGGTTTGCCATACATAAATGTTCTATAAAAAATCAACCATTTTCAGAGGGTTTGATGGCATGAAGGCTTCAGCCCCGTAATATGAAACTCGCTCTGTGGTCTCTGGAAGGTATTAATCTGACAGCAGAGTAGGTTAGAGAGGAGTGTGGCTACTCACAGATAATTTACCTTCAGCGCCTTTATATGCAACTGGAATCATTATTTCAGGAAGTTGAAGTTCTTCAACATTCACAGAGTCTTTGGTCAATGGTTTTAATGGTGCTTCCATTTGTCCAACATCTTTCATAACACTACTAGTACTGCTTGGTAGATGGCCACCTACATGTACATGTAATCAATACAGGTTAGTGTACACATGATACATATTTATAAAGCACCTAGCCTGCTTAGCAAGCATGTTTTTTTTGGCCATGCGAAAGTTTTTTTTACTTCCGCGTGGCAAAAAAAAAACGAAAAAAACCTTCCGCACGGCCAAAAAAACACTTGCTACGCAGGCTATGCACCACACTGTCACAACACTGTACAGTCACTGCATGGTATGGTGACAGCACCACATGGTAAAGGCACCACAAGATAATGACACCACACATTAATGAAATGGTCATGGCACAGCTCTAGCTGTCACGGCACAGTTATGACATGACATGTACATTTAGGTTTACATAGTAATAATAATAATAAAATAAATAACATTTATATAGTGCCTTAACTATTAAAATATTCTAAAGCGCTTTACATTGATGATACTAATTAAGTGTAAAAAAGAAATATGGTCATATCAGGTTATGTGGTTGAATATAATTTAGGCAAAGTTAAAATCAAGGCTTGCTGGTCAGCGGTCATCCCTCATGAGGTATGAAATGTGCAGGGTGCCCCCATGCCTCAAGCAGGGTCGTGTGGCCATCGTTGCAGATCATTGTGGATCTAAAGGTGTGTTGTTGTTTGATGTTCTTTATATATGTTTTTCTAAGCTCAAAATCAAGGATGGTGCGACAAACTCACAATCGTGTGTGGACAGCACATGTCCTGCACGGCATGCTCAAGGCACCTAATTCCAAGATCATCAGTGCCGATGAGTTTAAATGTAGCTGAATATAATTTAGGCAAATTTAACATTGAGGCTTGCTGGCCAGCGGTCGTCCCTCATGAGGTACATTTGTGTATGCAATGTGCGGGGTGCCCCCACACCTCAAGCAGGGTCACATGGCCATTGCTACAAGTATATTCCACCTACCCTCGGCGGGCAGTGTGACAGGTGACAGGTGTTATACATTTTTACATACATGTACCATCCATCAAAATAATATTAATACAAACATTACTAATATTACCTATAACCATGCTTCCTACAGGTCCCAGACTAAACTCTATCCAGGCATCTTGCATTCTTCTGTGGTCGCATTCATCATCTGATTGTTCTCTAAGTCTCACAGGCTGGTCTATTATCTTTACTGCTGGTTTTGTTCTAAATCAGTTAGCATTAAATAATGTTAAGTTCATAATAATAATAACTTTATTAACGTCTCAAAAATCTTATAGCTTGGCACGGGGGGGGGAGTACTCCCAATAATTACATAATATATATGGGGGGGGGGGGGGGGGGGGTACTCCCAATAATTACATAATATATATGTGCGGAGCGGTACAGGGTCCAGGTTTTGGGCCATTTTATTCTCGTATCCAGGTTAAAGGAACGCATAAAAATCATTAATCCAGGTTATAGCCTAAAAACATTTATTAATTTTTAGAGGTTGTATAATGTGGTATCGGCGTTGCAATAAAACTCCGCATGAACAATAATAATGGCGTCAGTCAGACGTAAAGGTGTTAGAGTGTTTATAGTCTGGCAAAATATCCTGAAGACTGCATCGTATCAGATCGTAAATAAAAATTCGTAAATCCAGGTTTTTTTATTTGGGAAATTCGTAAATCCCAGGTTTTCGAGTAAGTGCCCTACTAATCGGGGAGACGTAAATCTAAATACAATAAATCTAAAACTAAAATCTATTAATATAATTTATATAATTACATGTATGTGTTTCAAAGGAAAAAGATGAAACTACAGACTACATGTACATACATGTACACATGTTAATGTGTGAGTCATGTATCAGACGATTCCCCTGGCGGCATCATATCCTACCCAACGGCAACGTACAACATGTACGTCATCTAGCTAACAAAGTTCGTCGTTTTCCTCTACACAGGAGAAAATCAATATTTAATTCAAACCCCTTCTATTAATTACCCAACATTCCCCTGGACAGCCCGGGGAGTTGTTGGCTTCGTCTGAAGCCACTGGCACTGATCAGATATAAGCTTACAGAGTCAAAGGGCTTTGGCTTTAAAAAAATCTACCTGACAGCGGGCCATTTTGAACTCTCCCATGACGTATGCCGTTCCTGTTGGTTTTTCAGAAGCTTGCTTGGGTTTAGATGACCACTTGTATATGTTTTAATATCGTTTCGATGTACTTCATAAACCACATTCAGCAAAGATCGCAAAGGTCTGTCTTCGTCATGTTTGTCCGCCATGTTGTTTTCGCGTTACCAAGAGATTCGACCCAGCCTACCCGGTCAAAAAACCAAAGGGTTCCCAATAGTAAGTACACAAAATCTCACAATTTTACGCTGGTATATGGATTTTATTTACCTTTCAAAATAACTATCTTGCTCCAAAATGTTTTATTTTGTCAAGTATTTTTCCTGAATTCTGAGCCAATTGTACAGTAAAAAAAAATAAACGAATAGTAATACAGTTATTTGCGGGCTTCCTGTGTGATTTTGGATCACCAAGATGGCGGCTCGATTGCCGCCAAACACTCTTTCGCTAAAGCAGGTAATAATTCACGTAATACTCTCTGTACAGCACACTTTAAGCGGGAAAGGTAAAGATATTTTGTAATTTGTCTGAACCCAAAAGTTTGTGAACTCTCTTTAGCAAGACCCTAGATCTGTCCAAGTAGACTGAGTTGGAAGTGAAACTATGACATTGACAATAAAATAAGCTTAATACTTTGCAAAATTATAGTTTCTAGTCAGAAGGCAGGTGCTGACACTCTATCGTGATATTATGAAAACTTTGAAAGACGTCCAAAACCCACAACACAGAAGTGAACTGAAGACTTGGGCAAGAGAAGAATTCAAGCAGAACAAACATGAGAAAGACGAGGTTAGCTTACTACAGGACTCTCTATTCAGTTGATTTTTAACAGTATGAGAGTTCATGAACATGTACTGTTACAGTACAGGTCCTGACAGTGATGTCCAGACCTAACGTACCATTATAGCTTGGTGTGTTTTCTATAGGCTGCCATTCAAAACATGATACACAGGGGACAGACGACGTTTAGGGAACTATCTCTGGCTTTAGCAATGGCAAGATGACAAGCAAAAAATATGAACATTCCTGGTATATGTACTGTAGTGAAACCTTACACAAATGTTCTGAAACAAGGGTGTACATACACATGTACATGGAATTACATTACAAGTCAAGAATATCAAAACAAGTGCTTGGATTCACTGATAGGATTCGAACATCTCCAAAGTTCTACATTGTACCAACATAGAATAATCTATGGCATTATATTTATTTGATTTCTTTCTGCTTGTTTATTTGTTTGTCTGTTTGTTCGTTTCTTGTTTGTTTGTTTGTTTGTTTGCTTGTTTGTCTGTTTGTTTATTTGTTTCTTGTTTGCTTGTTATTTGCTTGGTTCTTTCTTTCTTTGTTTTATTTGCTTGTTTGTTTATTTGTTTGTTTGCTTGTTTGTCTGTCTGCTTGTTTGTTTGCTTGTTTGTTTGGCTAGTTGTTTTAAATCAAGACAGTGTTCTAATAGAAGGATCAATGATTTATGTGAAAGTTCTACACAAGCCTTTATCTAAGGCTTTAAAGCATGTACATGTATGTATTTAATGTCAGTCACCGTTCACTCCAAGCAGCTCAATATGACTTTATTGCAGACTTTACTGACTGACAGTACTTACATTGTATACAGTCATTCTCAAAAAGGTTGTCCAGATGAAAAGACTACAATACTACAATAAAGTCACGTGATTCATTATGTTTTCAATTTCCTCGCGTGGAATTTCAACTAGATGCAAAAGTACACGGAATTGTGAGAACTGAATGTAATGGCCTGGAATAAACTTGCAGTTCCGCACGCAAAAATTGAAAATATAATGAATCACGTGACTTTATTGTAGTCTTTTTATCTGGACGTTTTTGAGAATGACTGTATATACATGCATGCTAGGTGTAATGTACATCAGTCAAATGTACAGTCTGTACGTACACTGTACAATTACTGTAAATTTAATTTTAATTTTTTGATTATTTTATAATCAATAAAACCTATCCATAATAACCTTTCTAACTGATGGATACACTTAGGAGGAAGCACCGGAGTTCGTTTAGATTCTTTTCCAGTTCGCTTTCATGCGATAAATCTCCATCGGAGCTCAATTGAAGTCATTCCCTCCATGAATTAGGACCGATGGGATTCTGAGGAGCATCGCTAGTCCGCTCAATCTATTCTGGGCCATCGACGAGAGGGAGAAATGGCTAAAAATATAGAGGGAGGAGGGAGAAACAACCGAAACAAACAGGGAGGAGGGAGAAAAATGGCCTAAAAATTAAGGAGGGTGGATATTTAAATGCCTGTTCCTCTCCGCTCCTAAGAGGTGTATACGCTAACGAATCGCGCTTGGCATCTCCACTACTGGACGCCGGATGATATTTCCTCTAAAGCTTGAAGTAGCGAGACGTATTTTGCAAGTAGGGCTGACAGTGGTAACTCGAGCACTCCAGCGGGTAGTGCAGAACTTAGGTATGGTGCTTGATCTGCCTGCTGCCGTCCTGAAGCGACCTGTCGGATGGGAGTCATCTTCACCACCAGAATTGTTCAGCAGCTCGTGGTCGTCCAGAGTCTCCAGAGTTGCATGCAGTCTGTAGAAATATTTCTTTCCTCTGCGCTACAACTCAAGAACCAGGTTATCTTGCTCACGTTATCAAACAAGTTTTGAATGAATGGAACACTTTTGCAGCCACTAGATATTGTCAGATTGAAATTAAACTTGAAGGTTCAGGACGTGCACTGCGATTGACAGTGCACGTAGGTGGCATTAGGGTAATGAGCTGAGATCTTGGCTTTAACTCCATTTTTACCAGAACTCATGACAGATGCTCCATCGTATCTTTTTTAATTTTTCCTTATTCCACTAGCACTTAATATATAATTAGGCTCCACGAAGGCAACAGTGACAAGTATTGAGGGAAGAAACACGCCGGCGGTAATTCCCTCTTTTTCCTTCCCTAGATATCCTTGTCACAAGTATTTACTGTACTTGTGGACTGATGAATGTACTGCGGAGGGGAGGGGAGGGAACATATATAGAAGTTAAGGGGGACGGGAGGGGACATAGAGGTCAGGGGGAGGGGAGGGGACATAGAGGTCAAGGGGGAGGGGACATAGAGGTCAAGGGGGAGGGGACATAGAGGTCAAGGGGGAGGGGACATATATAGAGATCAAGGGGGAGGGGACATAGAGGTCAAGGGGGAGGGGACAGAGGTCAAGGGGGAAGGGACATAGAGGTCAGGGGGAGGGGAGGGGACATAGAAGTCAAGGGGGAGGGGACATAGAGGTCAAGGGGGAAGGGACATAGAGGTCAAGGGGGAGGGGACATAGAGGTCAAGGGGGAGGGGACATAGATTAGAGGTCAAGGGGGAGGGAAGGAGTAGAATGGAAAGATACCCTAAGAATATTACTATATGTCTGCCTGTTTATATCTTTCAAAACAAGTATATTTTTAACACTTGTAACGCAGTCAATAAAGTTACCTTAAAGTTACATTTTCTACGGTGAGTGGGTTCCCTGTGGTTAGTAGGGCCCCTCGACCTAATCCCTCTCGGTCATCCTGACCACAGATAACCCACTTTCACGGATAAACTGATACTCGGTCAAATAATGTCTTTATTCACCATCGAGGTTCGACTTTGGTCAGGTCATGGATAATAAAATAAAACCTTCCAAAGGTAGCCCGAGTAATAAAATAAAACCTTCCAAAGGTAGCCCGAGTAATAAAATAAAATCTTCCACAGGGAGCCCAAGTGCTAAGAAGTTAACTAAAGTCACGTGATTTTATGAAGTCAAAAGTCTTTTCCTCAGTTGATTCCCTTTTCTGCGGCCTGAAAAACAAGAGAAACAAAGACATGTATGGATATTGTTTTTACTTGCGATCTTTTTCCCGCAGTCGATAATATATTTCGAAGAAGAACACTTTGACCTGTAATCCATATGACAAATATGCACAGAAGACGCCATGTGATATTATATGTTGTAAAATAACACAATTCTAACGCGCGCTCTGATTGGTTAACTACTATGTTTACAATTTATTCAAAAACGCAACAAAATCCTCTGCTTTCTTGCCATGTTTGTCACCATTCTTGTTCTTTTTTCATTAAAAATCCATAGTTTTGGTATATCGCAATGTTTTTAACACCAAAAGTTGTGAACGTTTGATTTTAAGATCGTTTTAGCTATTCAGCATCGACCTGCACTGACGCTTTGCCGTGTTTTACTTGATCACACAAGCTCGCGCTCGGTTCATATAAAACGAACGCTGATTGGCTGTTCAAACCATTTTTGACGTTAGGAGAATTTAGCATTTGGTTTGGCTACTGAAAGTTGTTTTAATTCACTTTTGCGTCTCGTTATTTTACAGAACAAATATAAAACGTTTTTCCGTGTGATATCGGCCTAATATAACACTCGGGAAAGTTTGGGAGACCCGGCGAGGTTTTACACAGAGCTCGAGACTTCTCCCAAACTTCCCCTCGTGTTATATGAGACCGATATCATGCACACGGAAAACGTTTTATAGTTGTTAAATATGAAGACATTATTATCTATTATTTCAAGAGCTAGGGTAGCACGATTTGCAAGCGGTGCAGTACAGAACAAGCAGAAATTGTTTGTTTTATTTACTGATGTCTTTAATAATCGTTTAAACTGAATATTTCTCGGTGAGCGACTTGTGACTTGTGACAAACCCTATAAAAGCTCCTAAAAGTCTTACCTTGTCTTTGAGAGCCCTCAAAGCCAATACAACCTATAACAGACAGATGTACTGTTTTCATCAATCGTCCAAATATCATCATCATCACTATACATCACTGATCTCCCCGATAGTCGTTTTCGTATGAGTGGGAAGTAGCTAGTTACGGTACGGTTCGTGCCGTGCGGTGACCATGCCGTATCCAAGCATTCTGGTTGGTTGAGCGATGATTATGCGCGCTGTGATTGGTTGAATAGATGTCTTCGATTCCGTACCGTGACCGTAACTCCTTGCCGTAGGTTTCCCACTCATACGAACACGACTCTATATCATGATCATGAACCATGCATATAGAAAAGGCGTTGGATCGAAGGAAGAACGCATGTACTCTATTCTAACCTGCCATACGTTCTGTTTCTCATACAAGTCAACTGTAACAAATATGTACTCTTGTTGCACACCATAGGATGTGATGAACTCAACGAACCATCCAATATTCTCCATCTGTAGATACAGAGAAAGGAATATGTATTTATCATATGACCCGTATTTCCCGCCTCGCTCGCTCGCAATAAAACCATTGGAAAAAGTCACGTGATGGGGTCCGGACGTGAAGCCGTATTTCCCGACACGCGCGCTCTCGATATAACCAATGGAAAAAGAGTGTCGGGTCGGTCATATGATAAAATGCTTATTGACTGAGTTAGGTCGTCGCGGAAGGGAAAATAGTTGGCTCTTGGTCATTCAGCACGGACCTCGCGGCCATGACCTCCAGCCAAATATTTTCCCGTCCGGCCCTCGCACTCAATTTCCAATGAATTTCCAATGAATTTCCAATGAATTTCTAATGAATTTCCAATGAATTTCCAATGAATTTCCAATGAATTTCCCAATGAATTTCTAATGAATTTCTAATGAATTTCCAATGAATTTCTAATGAATTTCTAATGAATTTCTAATGAATTTCCAATGAATTTCCAATGAATTTCCAATGAATTTCTAATGAATTTCCAATGAATTTCCCATGAATTTCCCATGAATTTCCCAATGAATTTCTAATGAATTTCCAATGAATTTCTAATGAATTTCCCATGAATTTCCCATGAATTTCCCATGAATTTCCCAATGAATTTCTAATGAATTTCTAATGAATTTCCAATGAATTTCCAATGAATTTCTAATGAATTTCCAATGAATTTCCAATGAATTTCCAATGAATTTCCAATGAATTTCCCAATGAATTTCCAATGAATTTCTAATGAATTTCCAATGAATTTCCAATGAATTTCTAATGAATTTCTAATGAATTTCCAATGAATTTCTAATGAATTTCTAATGAATTTCCAATGAATTTCCAATGAATTTCCAATGAATTTCCAATGAATTTCCAATGAATTTCCAATGAATTTCCAATGAATTTCTAATTAATTTCTTATGAATTTCTAATGAATTTCTAATGAATTTCCAATGAATTTCCAATGAATTTCTAATGAATTTCTAATGAATTCCAATGAATTTCTAATGAATTTCTAATGAATTTCCAATGAATTTCCAATGAATTTCCAATGAATTTCCAATGAATTTCCAATGAATTTCCAATGAATTTCTAATGAATTTCCAATGAATTTCCAATGAATTTCCAATGAATTTCCAATGAATTTCCCAATGAATTTCCAATGAATTTCTAATGAATTTCCAATGAATTTCCAATGAATTTCTAATGAATTTCTAATGAATTTCCAATGAATTTCTAATGAATTTCTAATGAATTTCCAATGAATTTCCAATGAATTTCCAATGAATTTCTAATGAATTTCCAATGAATTTCTAATTAATTTCTTATGAATTTCTAATGAATTTCTAATGAATTTCCAATGAATTTCTAGGTTTGAAGAGCACGCATTTTTCCCAGTGAGATGTGGACAGCTACGACACACCAAAGCGCATGCGCATCCTCTTGAAAACGTCGATGTTGAAGAAGACCACGCATGTACAAATGGACTCTAGTTTAACCATCTTCACGCCATGTCGTCTTTACGAATTTCCTATACGTTTGAAACTGGTTTGCAATTGAAGAGTGCGCAGGTATTTTTCAGTGCATATAAACGTGTAATGAGCAGAAGGTTTGTACATCTAAGTGGTATATATGAGAATGTAACGGGTCATTAGCAATTATTACCATTTTAAAGCTCATTTTTCCAGGATTGCTGTTTGGCTTTTTTATAGATCCAGGCACGAGTGCATTTGCGATCCTAAAGAACAATATTCGCGGATGTGAGTTAATTACTTTAGTAATGGGGCAATATATCATCATCATCATCATCATCGTCATCATATTATTATCGTCATCATCGTCGTCATCAACATCGTCATCATATCATCATCGTCATCATCGTCATTATAATCATCGTCATAATCGTCGCCATCTTCATCATCGTCATCATTATTATCGTCGCCGTCGTCGTCATCAACATCGTCATCATCGTCGACATTATAATCATCGTCATAATGGTCGCCATCATCATCATCATCATCATTATTATTGTCGCCGTCGTCGTCATCAACATCGTCATCATCGTCATTATAATCATCGTCATAATGGTCGCCATCATCATCATCATCATCATTATATCGATCATTCCTTTCCTAGTAGCAGAGCTGAGAGAGTGACAGAAAAAATACGAAAGGTCTGGAATGATTATAATATCATGAATATCCCATGCTTCGTCTATGTTAATTTGACGTAACTAACAAGTGAGATTTTCCGCATGGTATATATAACCACGCATCATCGATCGCTGCATGATCAGTTTATCCTACAGCACAGAGGCATGTATGGCTAATCAAACGGCCTCGACACCAGGAGACCTTCACGACCACCCCTCACAAAAATGTAAAAATTATAGCGCGCAATATTACAAAGCTCTAACAAAGTATAAAGCCTAATAAACACATATTCGTACTAAGGAATTATGGCATATTCAACAGTCAGTCCGTGTACTCTGATTGGCTGTATTTTCTATGATATAGGATAGTTTACTAAATAACCAGGGCCGTACACTGCACAGGGGCAGGGGGGGCAGTTGCCCTCTAGCAAGGCGAAAAAGATACCAAAAAGTACTGAGAACTGTACTATTTTTTTAATTTTTTGCTGTTATATACGTACTGCCCCCCTTTGAATTTTGGGTTATGTACGGCCCTGATAACTATCTCCCTACTTGCAAAGTGTTACTCCATTCTTAAGAGAACTAGCGAACTGGTCCTTGTCGCCATGAGGAAAGGAATCTCCTGTATGTTTGGTGATCCAGGCTGAGACGTCGTTTACTACATCATCGTCCCATTTGCCATGGATCTGAGACAAGAAGTAATAAAGTCATCATCGTCGTCATCGGTCATAACTCATTCTGTACTGTCAGTATAATCATGCATTAAAAAAACAGTTGAAAGAAAAAACGAGAGGAAGACTGGGTTCGAGTCGTGACCGCAATGCATCTATGGATTGATTGGATGGACAGGCTTATAGTGTCCAAGGAATTTCATTTTTGGTCAGAAATATATTTACATCTGCTTGATCTGAAATAGAGCTTATCTTAGCAGAATACGACATCCATGCATGCATAGATGCTTTGCGGTCACAAGTCGAACCTCCTTCACTGCCATCACCACTATCATCATTAATCATACCGGTATCATCATCATTGTATCAGCATGCTAACTATCACTATTTCCATCATCAACATCGACATCATCACTAACAACAGCACTGAATAACAGTGGCAAACCTACGGCACGGAGTTACGGTCACGATACGGAATTGAAGACATCTATTCAACCAATTACAGTGCGCAACCTTTTGCTCAACCAATCAGAATACTTGGACACGGCACGGTCACCGCACGGCACGATCCGTACCGTAACTACTTCCCACTCGACAATAATACTCAGTATCATAATCACAACAGAGTGTGAACTTCTATATACACCAATTTCAAAAAATGTTGTCGCCGTCAAAAGGAACGTAAGCAACAATCCAAGACCGCAAACGACGCAAATACACGCCAATACACGTTCTCTGAAGCGGTCTTACTTGACATAGCGCTGGTGGGGTTGGCCATTAAGCTAAGTTATTATGCCGACGTATGGATGAATCAACTTTTACCAGCTAAAATTATCAACGTCTTCTGAGATCTTGGCAATTCGCCTCAGGTTGGGGCAACAGTTTTTGAAATTGGAGTAAAAGATGACTCTAGTAAAATGTCATGCCATTGCGCATGACCTAATTACTCAGCGGGCTACCTGTGGCACGCCGAGTTGAAAAATGGGCTTTCTTTTTCTTATGGCCACAAATCGCCAACTGGGTACCAAGGCGCATGCGCTCTGTGCCGCTGAGGAAACCGAAGGCTCATGTCTTGTTTATTGATCAGTTATGGCTATCTATGTCTGCCGGTGGTTTGTCTAGAGAAAGTCACAATAGCGAGACGTGTTTTGCGAATCATAACATCATTATACACAAAGAAAACTTTTGTGAAAGTAAAAACAAGAATATATAACATGCATGTTTTAGAATTAAACCAGTTTACAACGTCCTTCGAGTCGCGATTTTAATGATTGTACACTTCAAACAACAAAGCCACAAGCGTAAACGCCACTTTCATCTTTTAGTATCATTTTGTATCATTTGTGTTGTGTAAAAATTAAAATCACACTGATTTTCATTCGATTTAGTATCAATGAAGCCAAGTATAAAGCCAAGCCATTTTCATACTCTGATTTAAATAAGGTCTATGGTTTTCACTATAGCGACCGCGCAAGCATAAGCACAACAGGCTTCATTTCACCCTTCATTTCACCCATTCAAACGAGTCTAACGCAAGCACAATCTACATGTATGTAGATATGTAAAAATGTCGTTCTTTTCGAATGTGGAGTTATGCTAGTTTGCGGTTAGGCCCGGTTTTTCACAGTGAAATAAGGCCTCGTGTGCTTGCGCTTATGTTTGCGTCAGGCCTGTTTTCACAGTGAAATAAGTCCTCTTGTGCTTGCGTTTATGCTTAATTGCGTCGCTATATTGTAAAAACCAGGCTTGGCTGAGCGCGAAGCCTTGGGTTTGTTCCTGCATCTATAAAGAACAATGTTGAGATGTGTCTGGATTGTGTTTTCACTCACAGATCCTGATTTCACAAATTTACGATTGTCGTCACGGCTATTTTCTGTTACGTTCTACGTCTATTACCTTTAACTTAGTGTTGCTCATCGATGCCATGTGGTCATGGTCAGTCATGTTCACAAAGAGATACACCTCAAGCGCGCTTCAGAGTATCGGATATAAACAGTTCGATGAAGATATCGTTTGGTTCTCGAAAAAGAGAATCGGTAAGACCTGACCCTTCGTCCGCCTTTTGTTCGTCAGAGCACGTCACGAGCCGAAACAGCGTTTTATAGATAAACAATCATTCCAGTAAACTATACATTGGCGGGGATTAGAGTGCAATCAGTTAGAAAAGCTTGAAAACTAAATAACTAATTAGTACTAAATAGCACTAATGAAACAATAGAAAACAATAGAAATAGCACTATTTAGTACTATTTAAAATTAGTACTATTTCACACTTTTCTAAATTGCACTCTATCGATAGCCGGGGCTATATATATACGTAAAAGCGCGGTTGAACCAGCTCCGGCCTAATGGACCTAAAGCAGCGCTAATACACGGTTCTTGAATCAGTGACAAGACTGATAGAACTTTCAAAAAATCACTTTCAGTCGAGTAATGTCATCAATTATTTCCGAGTGGGTTTAGGTCGTTTGGCACGACCATTGCTAGTTCTACCGAGCTAATTAATATATAGCTAATTGCATAATCGTTGTCGGGTTGAAAATCATAAATCATAGAAGCTGCGACCGCAAGGATGGATGGGAAATCAGTTCATGAGACACATTACATGCAGATATATTCAATGTTCTCGTAGTTTTGAAGGTATATGAGCTATTTAACTAAGATCCTACAAGTCTGGATAAAAAGGTCGATGATTTGACGGTGTATTTGAGAGTTTTAATTTCCCAGAATTCCTTTAGGTCTTAGCTTTCATGATTTTCAACCCGACAACGATTATGCAAATTAGCTATATAATGACGGTCGCTGTTCGTGGTGCAAATATGTTTCGGGAAAAAAATGACCGTGAAATATGTTTACTTTCTCATCTGTTTCATGGTTTAAAAGGTACCTTAAGGAATGTATTTCGTGCTTTAGATTTTACCAGAAGGTTTTTGCTTTTCTTTTAGAGAGAACAGTTTATAGTGTCAATTTGTAAATGGAAAATCAGTTGATGTTTGATCGATTAATGATATATTTACGTCACTACTGCCAACTTTGCTCCATATATTGCTCTTTATAAAAACACGAAGTTCCGGTATAAAAGCTAGGACGTTGCCCAGGGGTATACTGATTTGCTTAATCAAATGTCTGTTAATCTCATATTCATGTACATGTTCATGTAGTGATCCAAACCTGTGTTCAATAAATAGGTGAGCTCGATCGACAACAAATCGATACTGAATCGTACTGCCAATATAACAAATCGATACTGCATCGTAATATCAATTGTCAATATATGGCACAGGTAACCCATGGAATGAAGTTTGAAAGGTAAGTGAGTGGTCGCTTTCGTGGTCGCATACAAGAGGTTAAATTCAACAATGACTCTGCATGCTCTGGGGAGGTCTCAAGAGCTCACAGCCAGACACCATAACATGACAGCACGTTGCTATATGTACCTTCCATGTTTACCTAGCAGATTACTATAGCTTTGTATTGACCTTTATCTGACACCTCATGCCAAATCCCTTGATGGTAGTTTATTATGCTAATGAACTCTTCTTGTGTGCAAAACTTAATTGACTAATTACTGTCATGGTTTGAGAATTCAATGCATTCATTTTCATAAGCAAAATAATTTCTTTTCGGGCCGCTGAACAGCTTTGTTTATCTAAATTGATTTGGAAGAGTCATTTAGATATTGTGAATGATCCTTGAGAGCAATGAAACCCGGCAATAAAATATATCACATACAGTAGTCAAACTACTACATGTACTAGAGAATTATTTATTTTCGCAGTTGTTTAATTAATAGCAGGCCAAGAATCCTCACCACAAAACTTGCTGCAAAACTTCAAATCCAGACGGATTAATCGTTCTTTCTTCCATTACTACATAACTTATGGATTTTTATATCTCCAGTATTTCCATTTGAACGCATGCTAGTATGTTTTCCTGATGGCCATAAAGGCAATTAAATTACGCATAAAGGAAGCAGACTGAATGCAATGATCTCGACCCAGCATGAACTCAATAAAATAGACGTAGTACTTAACAAATCCTTTCTCTATCGGAATTTCTAAATGAAATATTATTATTACGAGTGTATTATTGAAAGTTTGGTCAACTTTGAGGCTGTTTCCCGACTGGTCAGTCCCAGCAGAAAAGGTTTATATTATATACATATTGTACAAAACGGGTCTCACATATCCCATGGCCATTCAGTTATATGACGCTACGTTTCTTTATACAATCTGAAGATAAACATATCACATGTGTCCAGTGATTGCTTGAGCAGCGAGAGACATTGCGCTGATTCGAAAGAGTGTCCGCTTTAAGCAAATCAAAATTTGTACCGTGACTTCGAAACAATATAATAATCTAAATCGATGCTCTTGGGTGCAGCCGTCATTTCAAAATTAAATATTTTCCATGGGTTATACAATTAATTTTCTACAAAGTTCATGAAAAAGTAGTTAACTATGATTTCTCACGGGAACGTACGAAGCCTTTATGGTGTCCAAATTTACCTTTTGTTTATCCCTGACGTTGTGATGAGAAGGTCGAAACGCCATACTAGTCGTCAGCCCCAAGTATTGTAATATGGTCGATTGACAGATTAGTGTCCAAGGATCTGGTTGTCAGAAATCGGTTAAAAAGTCGATTGAAATGTAGAAAAAGTGCAGCGAGGAACAGAGATGAGAACACCGATGAACAGACTACTATTAGACAACGTCTGGAAAGCAATGTCACGAAGAAATATGCATGCTATTGTTTAACTGTTATATCAGTTAGTCCATTGTTCTCTCAAACCCCGTGGGACTAGGTAGAAAGGAAAAAGGAAAGGGAAGGGAGGGGAGTTTTGGATTTAACATGGCCATTCTTAGACAGTTTTTCAGTTCCATTCTGTTCTCTTTGTTATTGATTTGTTTTGATATAGGGAAATATAGAGCGATGAAATTGATCTTTTTATTTTGTCCATAAAGGAAAAGGTAGTGCCAACAAGTCAAGCATTTTTAAATAATTATTTAATTTTACTTGGAAAAAAAGAGGTCACCATAAATTTGTCATATAAATCTGAATGCAAAATTGTGAAGTTTCTTTGAGTTTGATTGTAAACAAGACGCTCAATGAGCGTACACTCGGGCTTATGAAAAGGACAATGTCAGTTGCGTGAGGAGAGAGACCTGACAATGACTGACAGTTGCGTGACGAGGGAGACTATATGTCTGCCAGATGAAGGGCTATACGATCTCGATTTACGAAAATTGACCTTCTGAATTTTTCAAACGTGGAATAAAATAAACATCCATCATGAGTTACTGAAAATAACTCGACTGTCTCGACTGTTTGCATGACTTCTGTACATGCATATAGCTTTCTGTCAATAGATGGAGTTATACATGACCGTTGTACGGCGTTGGTCGGTGAGTTTAATTATAACAAGTGACCTAAAAAAAAAACACGTATGACAGCATACTTTCAAGAGTCGGAGATCTTTATCTATGAGTCACCGACCGAAGTGCCGAAATAGTCTCCTTTGTCACTGAGCGTCTTCTTCTGCAATAGATCCCTAAAATCTAAGGACGTTTTGATTTCGATTGTATTTTTGCCGTTCACTGACCTGTTTTGAGCGTGGAAATTCTGTTTTAAATAGCCTACGCGGCGGTTCTATATAAAATGAAAAGAACACGGATTTTCGAACATTGACCTTTAATTTCTCGCCTTTGCTTTGATGTAGTTTTGAAGTACGATTTTTACGATTCCTTTTCCTTGTGAATTTTTCAAACGTGGAATAAAATAAACATTCATCATGAGTTATTGAAAATGATACGTCTTGAGGTTGCATAGGTCAGATGGTTCTGATAACGCCCTCACGCTTGTTTTTGTTAAACTTGAAACTCCGGATACGATTAAATACCTCGCATACTCGTCATTTTGAAGCCGAACAAAACTACTACTACTACTAAAACCGAAATCCGCATTTTCTAACTCGGGCGGCCTGCGGCCTGGGCCCGAGTAAATAGAAAAGTTATTTTAAAAACAATTTTGAAACTTAGACATTTTCCAAAGAAATGTATGTATGCGCATGCCCGCCCAACATACATTTCTTTGTAAAATATCTTAAATTCAAACATCCATAACTTTTCCATTTTACCACAGGCAGCCCAAGCAATACATTTGTGGAGTGTGCGAACGTGATTTACAGTGAATGTATGGGGCGAAAAAAACGTATTTTTTGTTTTAATAAATCAAAAACTGCTCTAAAACATGCAGCTAAAAACCAGCCAGAATGACGTTAAATAGCATTAACAACAACACAGGACCAAGGTATGTTCAAATTTATTAAAACAAAAAATACGTATTTTTCGCCCCATACATTCACTGTAAATCACGTTCGCACACTCCACAAATGTATTGCTTGGGCTGCCTGTGATTTTACAAGCAATATCAACAATACTTCCGTCACAATTCTACACTTGTTGACATGACAGATTCGATGGTGGCCTCTTTTTTCCAATAAAATAATCATTTTAAAATATTGTGCCAGAGTGAGATGGGTGATGCAGTCAGTGTGTGTGTGTGGTCTCTCTCTCTACAAGTGAGTCGTCCCCAGGCTTCACGGTTACACTGGGAAGACCGTCCGCCATCTTGAAAATAGAATGCTGCATCATGGGAGACAAGTACGAGGTTCATCAGCTGAATATTTCTTTCTTTCTCCAGTTGTTTATTCTCTACTTTCTCATAGCACATAATGCTTTGCGCCTTGGGGGGTAATACAAAAGAAAATGGTGTTGCATAATTACATGGTTGACAGCGAAAGCTCCCATTTTCTTTTGTATTACCCCCCAAGGCGCAAAGCATTATGTGCTATGAGAAAGTAGAGAATTAAGGAATCCAAGCCTTGTAGTTTAGCAGTTTAGCAGTAGTAAGAGGGCCGGTCACACATCTATCTGGTTGAGTGATTCCGATTCGACTCCGAGCTGAAGTCTTCGTATAAATTGTTGCCTGGACTGCTCTGTGAGGTCTTGTATCGTGATAATGACGTCATCGTAGGAAAGTACTTCAAGTACCCAATGACTTGTTCCGCTATTTTGAATACATTTATTAATAGACGACATCAATATGTCGTTAGTTCCGCTTTATTCTGTCTTCCATCATCTTGAAATTTATAGTTTTCAATTGACTTCGTTCTTCTTTAGTCTTCCCTGCGGTCCAAAGAACACAGTAGTCGAGACTTTAAGAAGGTAAGAATCGTGTGTCTCTGTCGTTTAACTTATAAAACAGAAAGAAACGAGTGGAATTTGGGAAGAAAACCGCGGACCATGCATTGATATAATTGATATAATTTCTCTGGCTGTATACGTCGTCGTCACCTGAATAGATTGTTGCTAGCACCTGACCTAGCAGCCTACTAGTACAGAGGCTTGGTTTTGGTTGTCTCAGTACAGTTGAACAATTAACTGCAGATTTGCCGCAGATAGATCTTACAGTTTCAGTCAGGTGAGAAGAAGTTTAGGTCAACTATAGCGGCGGGACTAATAGTAATAGCAAGTTTACTAGCTTTCTGACAGTACTAACTATCTAATGAAACACAAGAGGGAAAAGCGGGTACACTAGCTCAGACTCCGTCGATGTATAGTGAGCAAAAATTCCACAATATGTAACTCCAAATACGACTACATTTCTAACGTTTCGTACGACTTACTCAGACGAATTTAAGAACTAACGTCCGAAACGTTAGCCGGTAAATTTAGCACTTTCCAGTGTGACACAAAACTTTAGACGAATATGAAGTAAGGTGTCCTCCAGACCAGAGTTAACTGTAAGTATGGCTCGAGCAGGGACTAGCGGTTCAGTAATACTGCGTCGGTGTATAACAACTCAAGCAAGTGTACACGTGTAGAGAATGAAACTTGTGTAAACTTTGTGAAACTTTGACACTGTGTGAAAAAGAACTAAAGTTACCAACGTTTTGAATTGAACGTTAGTCTTTCGTGGGAGTAAAAGAGGAATCTTTTTTCTTACATGGCACGTGTTAAAGTTTCATTCTACGCGCATGTTGTAAATAATAGATGAGCAGCCGTACTGTGCATGGGAATTAAGCCGAATCTACGCGAGCAAATTTCCTTGACAAGTTTTCCTTGACAAGGAAGATTTGCTCGTGTAGACGACAAAAACATCGCCAATTTTTCCTTGTCAAGGAAAACTTGCTCGTGTAGATGACAAAAAATTGTCAATTTTTCCTTGTCAAGGAAAACTTGTTCGTGTAGATGCAGCTTTACTAAAACAATGTCAGGCGGATGCGAATATTGTGTCGGACTTATATATGCATACAATTGTAAAATCGTGTTTTATTCTAATTTTCAAGATACCAGTAAATCAAAGTTAATCTCTTTTCTTCTCAGACTGTTAGTTCATAACAATCGCCATGTATCTGGTTGCCGGTTTGATTACTGTCACGTTTTTGGTTGCGTTACACAATCCTGTCACGCAAGGCATTGTGAAATCGAACTATGGTGATGGATGGACTTTCCGTCTGAACGTTGTTCAAGATGTCACGCTCGAGAGGGGATCCACCAACTTCAATTACCTCAAGTGGCTCATTGTTGGTCTTATTCGAAACTATCCCAAGAAACGGTCCCTGGTTCAATTTGAATCGCTAAATAGCAGTCATTGCGAAACCAACAAAGTCCGCTGGGCCAAAATGTATCTTTATTTCCAGTACTCACACAAGGCCAGTTCGCAATCTGTCAGCTCTTCGCCCTACATCTCACGACCATTGCAAGTTCATCTAGTGAAGAAGGAGTGGAAAGAAAGCCAAGCAACAAGTAGTGTGAGAGTTAAAGGTGTTAACTGGGCCCTCCCTTGGCTGGACTTGAACAACGATGCTGAATCAACACCCCAGTATTGTCCTACTACCATCTACGCCGGTATAGTATCGGGATTTGTTGAGTTTGACGTCACTCGAGCTGTAAAGAGTTGGGTCAGCGGTCAGCCCAATTATGGCCTGCTTGTATTGGCTATAAACGAAAATAAATATGGTAGGAGTGTACGATTCTATAGCAACGCTGAAGCAGACAAGAACAAACACGCTTTCGTCAATGTTATGTGTGATTACTCCAGGGATCCGAGGTGATTACTAGCTAATCTCTCCAGGCTTGGGCACAGGCAGCCCAAGCAATACATTTGTGGAGTGTACGAACTTACAGTGAATGTATGGGGCGAAAAATACGTATTTTTTGTTTTAATAAATTTAAACATACCTTGGTCCTGTGTTGTTGTTAATGCTATTAACATCAATAGCTTTAACAACAACACAGGACCAAGGTATGTTTAAATTTATTAAAACAAAAAATACGTATTTTTCGCCCCATACATTCACTGTAAGTTCGTACACTCCACAAATGTATTGCTTGGGCTGCCTGTGGCTTGGGTTGCTGAAAGGGAGATCACTGAATGCCTAACCCTGGACATAGGAATTGATGGCCATGGGTCTACTTAAGCCAATGGTTATAACACTCGTACCCAGTCTTCTAATGTATTTGCCACAGCCGGAAAATCTGTAATAACAATAATTGAAGATGTTACCTGGTTTATCTGCTTGATTTATGGGAAGACAGTTTGTAGATGTTCACAAGCGTACTGATTTACTTTTCGCAAAGCTATTAAAGAGTAGAGTAGATTTCGTATGACTGTGAAAAACCACGGCGCACGGCACGGCATAGCCTGTGAACAGCCTCTCCAAGGGGGAGGGGGAGGGGAAGGGAAGGGGAAGGGGAGGGGAAGGGGAGGGAGGGGGGGGACATTCTTCCCTCCTCCCCAGTCCCCCTTCCTTTTCCTCCCCCTCCCCCTCCCCCTCCCCCTTCCCCTTCTCCTTCTCCTTGGAGAGGCACGGCACGGCAAGGTCACGGCACGGCAAGGTCACGGCACGGCACGGCAAGGTCACGGCACGGCACGGCAAGGTCACGGCACGGTCACGGCACGGTCACGGCACGGTCACGGCACGGTCACGGCACGGTCACGGCACGGTCACGGCACGGTCACGGTCGGTCACGGCACGGTCACGGCACGGTCACGGCACGGTCACGGCACGGTCACGGCACGGTCACGGCACGGTCACGGCACGGTCACGGCACGGTCACGGCACGGTCACGGCACGGTCACGGCACGGTCACGGCACGGTCACGGCACGGCACGGGCACGGCACGGTCACGGCACGGTCACGGCACGGTCACGGCACGGTCACGGCACGGTCACGGCACCGTCACGTCACGGCACGGACTGATTCATTCGAAATCTTAAGAATATCACGGTCACCGCACGGCCCCGGGGGCGCACGGCACGTCCGTGCCTTCACAGTCATACGGAATTTGGTTGAATGTACAAACTACAAATCACAAACCAATCAGGAAGCACCGAAGGTCAAAGGACAAGTTCAGCTGTCAAATCACTCACGTAAAGATCTCAAGCAGGTCTTTATTGCAACACGAATGTAGGAAGTAAGTAGTAATATTGTATTAAATGTAATTTAGTTCGATTAAAACTGTTCAAGGTTTTAGCACTTTCTGAAATAGTTCCCCAAAATCTAAGTATGTTTTTTCGATTTTGCTAGCACTCTTAACCGTATTACCAGCCGTTAATACAAATTCTGAGCTGGCCTATGTTATGTTGTCGAGTGCCGGGCGATTCCAAATTCTGCATATTCTACCGAGTCACCCAACAAGTAACCAAACACTGATTTGATCACTATAATCGTTATCTCAGATCTAAACATTTAGAAACGTTTAAGTAGAAAATACAGCTATGATGACTAAGTACAATCTGCAATCGCATAAGTATGCGTCTTTCAAGCCAGTCGCTACGTAGCGACCATCGTTTCTGATCTATTCGTTCGACTTCACAGCTCCCTCACGAATGGAAGGTAGAGGTCCATAAGTATGCGTCTTTCATGCTGCAGTGCATCCCAGTACTCAATCGCACCAGGGCACTGAATTAGCTGCATGTATGCTATAGTACTTCTGTCTCGATGGAGCACAGCTTTGTGGTAATGGCACTAATAGGGTCGCTGTAGTTGATCTTGGACGTCGTTTTAGAATAATAGATATCATTTACTTCTGCAAACAACGAATGATACGGCGTCATATCAGGCTCGAACAGCCGGGCTAGTACGTTCAATTGGTGCGCGCTACTTGACGCCATTTAGCGATTTGCTACTTAGGTTTTGAAGAGCACTCCAACGCGAACAATAGGCAGGATATTGAACTACAAGTAAACGGTATTGACCTGGTGAGATATGTTCCTAAATAGATGCCTCATGCAATATGTGGCTAAAATTACAACACTCTTCTAGAAGCCTCTTAAACTCTTGAATATGATTAATTAATTACTCGGGCACTTCCGGAGGAAGTCCGAGTTATAAAATGGGTTATCTTTTTTTTCGTTGGCCACAAACGGGTCGAATAGCTTCCGAACGCCTATCGAACTAAATCCGAAAGTATGATTCGCCAAACGGGTCAAATAGTTTCCGAACGCGTATCGAATTAAATCCGAATTATTGTTCGTATCGACTACATGAAGATTTAAGACTTGTAATTGTACAAGAGGGAAGCCATGTTGTATCCAACTCGAAGGGAAGAAATACGCTCATCTCACATACAAACACACACGCTGTTCGTTTCCGAATGATTTTCGAACGCATCGAAGGCATGAATTCCGAAATTAGGCAAAGAGACAGCAACTTCGTCGAGCTTCGTCAGATCATAGTCGGTTAAAATCGGGGATAATTTTCGAGTCCTTTTATTTTACCGATTTTCCTCAACGTCGGCCTGGACATTCTTGTTCATCGTAATTTATTAGCAGTTCCGCTATTAATGTCTAGGATTAGGGATGGCAAGACAGGATCTTATAGCCTTCGAAAAAGCGTAAAGGACGTAGAGGACGTAAAGGACGTAAAGGGCAACGTAGCGGCGCTATCTGATGATGATGATGCATGAAGACTATTAATAGAGGGTAGCACATAAAAGTGAACACACACTCATTATTCATACTTTTCTAATATGTATTATTATATTTATATTGTTGTTAAAGATTCACGTTTGCTGAATTTTATTTCTATAATAAAGATGATTTTTTTTATTTTATTTTTTAAACTTGTGGCCCTCGCATAATACATAATAAAATTGCATATAAAATATACTAACTGAAATCATACTAAAACCCTCTATATTTGTTTCGCAATAACTCCATGAGTAATTAACTCAACCAGGCGATAAACAATGCAGTATTTATTGAAGAAGAGAAGAAAAGCGTTGATAAAAAGCAATGGCACTTCGAAGATTGTCCCGAAGGCCGGTTTTCCTCCTCGTTCTCAGTCCCTGTAAATTTACTCGGCCTTGAAATTGAACTCTTGAACAAATCAGTTTCTGTTTCGTTTGACAGTTCGAGATAGTGGTTCCACTGCAGATATACATTCAGTTTTTGTCATTTATAAAGTTCTAAGAAACGAATAAACAAAGAAGGGCCGCCAACTTCGTTCTCGTAACGAAAATAACTGCTCAGAAAGAATCGGCCTTTGCGACGGGATCCAAGATGGCGCCCGTGACGTCACACGCATATAAATTTTATATCTCAATGAAAAGTCTTCAAAAGTTAAAACTATTCCTACTTAATCGAATTTATCAAATGCATCATGAGGGCCATGAATTCATCAGTGAAAACTGTTAAATGTACCCTCGTGAAATAAAGTTTATTATTATTATTATTATTATTATTATTATTATTATTATTATTATTATTATTATTATTATTATTATTATTATTATTATTATTATTATTATTATTATTATTATTATTATTATTATTATTATCAAAAAGTTACTTGAAGTCGAAAATGTTGTTAAGTTTCTTCTTAGCATGTTTCGTAAGCATGTTTCGTGACAAGTTTGTGGTTGCTACGCGGTCTCAAGACTGAGTACTTGACCGCTTAGATGAACAAGAACGCGGAACACAGCAAAACTGACACCAGAAATAGAAACCAAACCTGCTGCTTTATTGAGCTTAGTTGTTCTAGAACATTCTTCATAGTTTCAATGTTCTATCCGCTTGATTCATAAACACATTTTGACCCAGTTTACCTAAATGTAAATGCCAGTAATCGACCCGTGATCCGCTTTCCAAACTCAACTACAAATCCAGCCAGGGATCAACTCATTCAGTCAAATATAATAATAAATTTATAGCTGTCCCAAGCGCTATGCCTATGTGACTGATCTCTGCTTGATAGCACACACGTGGGGACAGTTTATTTCCCTTCAGTCGAAGGGAAATAATGAGCCTTTGCTGAGATTCAAGGACTTTTAACAGCTGATTGAAACCAAGCAATAGAATACTCTCTGCTTGATAGCACACAGGGACAGTTACAGCATTGTAATTGCCCCCCCGGGGGGGGGGGGGGGGGGGGGGGGGGGGGGGGGGGGGGGGGGGGGGGGGGGGGGGGGGGGGACTCCGATACCAAAGTGGCGGGGATACTCATCGTCCCTTTTAGGGTTTTTTTTTGTGCTTTGGTCCCACTTAGGGTGTCAGAAATAAAAATGACCAATAGAGTTTTCCGGTCCCTTTTAGGGTAACGTTCTTTATAAATAGCTTAAAGATTTATATGACAACGTTGTCTAAAACTTGTAATAGTGGAAGGCGTTTGATGCTAGTGTTTTTTATACTATTAAAATGACTTTTTAAATTGGTCCCTATTAGGGGTAAAAATATTCGCTGCCACGCCCACCAAGACAAGACTCCGGTCCCTTTTAGGGGTCATTTTCAAAATGTTCGACGAGCATCCCTACCCCCTTTTATAAGGGAGTCCCCCCCCCCCCCC
This sequence comes from Actinostola sp. cb2023, assembly GCA_033675265.1. Lineage (NCBI taxonomy): Eukaryota > Metazoa > Cnidaria > Anthozoa > Actiniaria > Actinostolidae > Actinostola > Actinostola sp. cb2023. The sequence continues at coordinate 173,482 of JAUJYZ010000276.1, read as the reverse complement.
CCCCCCCCCCCCCCCCCCCCCCCCCCCCCCCCCCCCTTCAGTTGAAGGTAAATAACAAGATTCAAGAACTTTTAACAGCTCATTGATATCAGACAATAGAGTGTCTGATGCAGGCAGATAAAACTAACACAGTACAACTTGACATTGCCTAAATATTTTATTTTATGCTTAGAGTTTGTACTATTACATTTATCAAATGGTTGTCATGGCTGGCAGTCAGTATCTGATCTAAAGCTGTTGAAATTACCCAGAGTTCAGTTAGAAATATATTGTGAGCATGAAAGGGATTGTGGGAAATACTCCAGTTTCGAGTTGGAGTGCAGACAGTATACCAGTGAAATACTAGTAAAACTAAATAGCACTAATTAGAGTTATTATTGTTTAACTAGTGATAAATAGTATTAATTAGTTACTAATCTTTTATGGTTACATATTGTCTGCACTCTATTTTAAACCTGCACATTTACTCAGCCTAGTTTCAATTCAATGTAAATTATTTGCAAATACCAACCGAAATCATGAAAAAATAGTGACATTGGACAATAGAAACCTTTTTAATTCCACGGGTTATTCTCTGGCTGAGCATTAATGCATCTTTTGCACAGTAAACTATTCGAAACTATATTTTTAATGTAAAATATAATCATATTGAAAAAAAATCATATTAAGATGATTTAATCAATCAAAAGTACGATTTATGATCATGATGATACTAAAATATTGCTTTGAAAATAATAATATAAAAAATACAATAATAATAATATTTAATATCAGGAGCCCGTTAATATTTAATAAATCATGGTTTAATTGATCGTTTGATTTCTACTTGATGATTCTATAATATAAAACCTTAGGAATTGAAACGGCATTTGTACAAATCAGTTTTTTGGCAAAAAAAAACAACAGAGATAATTCTGAAATTATATGATAAAATAACATCTAATGATTATGTTGATATTAAAAATTACTCAGAATATAATATTTGTTAAATTATTTTTGTATGATTAAGTAGGCAATCTATAATCATGATAATAATCAAATAATCATAATTCAAATTACCCACAATCCCTTTATGTTCACTGTATACAAAGTTTGCATGGAACCCTGGGTAATTATGTGAACGTTTTTTAATGAGCTTTCATGGCTGCCTCCCTCAGTTGTTCCTCAGTAAACTCTCTCTTGTGTTCATCGGCTTGCTTGGGTCCGAACAGTGGAAAACTTGCATCTTTCTTGTTCGCCTGAAATGAGTAGTTATAAACTGTTCACTGAAGACCCCGGGGGGGGGGGGGAGAGGGGGGGGTACGACCAGGGCATCCATTGATATCAGCATTAGCCGAAGGGTTCACCATGGTTAAAGATAATTATTCTGTATATACATTCTCAAAAACAATCGAGGGAGGGAGCGTCAATGAATACACCGTGAGCATCGCGATAGACTTTCTGTGTGCGATATGGCAACTGTACGTGATAGAGTCGTTTTCATATGAGTGAGAAGCAGCTATGGTGCGGTTCGTACCGTGCAGTGACCGTGCCGTACTGTGCAGTGACCGTGCCATGTCGTGCGGTGACCGTGCCGTACTGTGCAGTGACCGTGCCGTACTGTGCAGTGACCGTGCGGTGACCGTGCGGTGACCGTGCGGTGACCGTGCCGTGCCGTGACCGTGCCGTACTGTGCAGTGACCGTGCCGTACTGTGCAGTGACCGTGCGGTGACCGTGCCGTGCCGTGCCGTGCGGTGACCGTGCCGTGCCGTGCGGTGACCGTGCCGTACTGTGCAGTGTCGACCGTGCCGTACTGTGCAGTGACCGTGCCATGTCGTGCGATGACCGTGCCGTACTGTGCAGTGACCGTGCCGTACTGTGCAGTGACCGTGCCGTACTGTGCAGTGACCGTGCGGTGACCGTGCCGTGCCGTGCGGTGACCGTGCGGTGACCGTGCCGTGCGGTGACCGTGCCGTGTCAAAGCATTCTGATTGGTTGAGCAATGATTTTGCGCGCTGTGATTGGTTGGTTCCATACCATGACCGTAACTCCGTGCCGTAGGTTTCCCTCTCATACAAAAACGACTCTCTTAATTTGGCGGGTGACTTACCACACGTGACAAAGCCTGCAAACATGAGATGACCTGTGCGGAGAACAACAAAAAGTACAATCACAAAATACATTCTAAAAGATTAACATCCGTGCCTCTTTACTCGAAAATGGTCTCCCAGGGGGCGGACGGTGCGCCCTTTTACCCCCTCCCTCCATCAGTGCTCCATCCTACGGGTATGTAAAGCTGCACTGAGCTACACGGATTAGAGAGAAGTCGAAACAAGGATGTGAGGTCATGAAGAATCGAACCAGGCACCTCTCGCTTAGAAGGCCCTAACCAACTAATAGTAGTTACCCAATTCACATCCAAATTTCTTTAAGCTGAGTTTTTTCTCGCTTCTCTAATTCGAATGCATCTAATTTCACAAGACTGGATCAAACTACCCGAGTGAAATTTCTACTGTGCAACATAAAGGACAGTTTACCAGCAGTTTTGTGCCAAAGGTTGTGTGGCGTTTGTAGATAATTTTCTAAACCTGTTTAGTTAAACCACTTTAAAACATGTTTAAGCCTTGGTGTGAACGGGGTATAAGCCACCCTTGCTCCAATAAAATCACAATATATACATTTTCAAAGAGTATATGTTTGTAATGGCATTTTTTCAGTGATTACCTGGCCAATATTCTGTTTCTCATACAAGTCGACAGTCTGGAAAATGTGCACCCTATCCACTCCGTTTTTCTCACAAGCTGCCAGGAAGTTTGAGATATTTTCTTGCATCTAGAAGAAAAAAATAAAAATAAAAAAAATAAAAAATAAATAAAAAATAAAAATAAAATAAATAAATAAAGAGGCAATAGGCCATGTGTTGGAGTGCTTTATAGTAGAAAAGATTTCTACGGTCAAGTGGTTCGAGTATTGTGAACGTACCTTAAATGAGTTGGGTTTCTCTTCGTGGATCTTTTTAATCGAACCTGGGAATAACTTGTTCACGATTCTAGAGCGGAAAGGAACACCTTGCAGTTCATATCACATCATATAACGTCAACTCACAGTACATTACGTTAAAATTCAGTCAGTCAGTCTTGCAGTTGGTCAGTCAGTCTTGCAATCAGAATCAGTGAGACACCGACCGTCAGTCAATCAGTCAGCTATTCATTTATTCAGTCATTTATTCAGTCAGTCAGCCAATTAGTCATGCATTCATTCATTCTCATTTATTCTAATTCATTCATTCATTCGCATTCATTATTCGCATTCGTTCATTCTCATTCATTCATTCATTCTCATTCGTTCTCATTCATTCATTCATTCGCTCTCATTCATTCATTCTCATTCATTCATTCATTCTCATTCATTCATTCTCATTCATTCATTCTCATTCATTCATTCTCATTCGTTCATTCTCATTCGTTCATTCTCATTCGTTCATTCTCATTCGTTCATTCGCATTCGTTCATTCTCATTCGTTCATTCTCATTCAATCATTCATTCTCATTCATTCATTCTCATTCATTCATTCTCATTCATTCATTCTCATTCATTCTCATTCATTCATTCATTCATTCATTCATTCTCATTCATTCATTCTCATTCATTCATTCTCATTCATTCATTCTCATTCGTTCATTCTCATTCAATCATTCTCATTCGTTCATTCTCATTCAATCATTCTCATTCATTCATTCATTCTCATTCAGTTATTCTCATTCATTCATTCTCATTCATTCATTCTCATTCGTTCATTCTCATTCAATCATTCTCATTCATTCATTCTCATTCATTCATTCATTCTCATTCATTCTTCGTTCATTCTCATTCATTCATTCATTCATTCACTCTCATTCATTCATTCTCATTCATTCATTCTCATTCATTCATTCTCATTCATTCTCATTCATTCATTCTCATTCATTCATTCTCATTCGTTCATTCTCATTCAATCATTCTCATTCATTCATTCATTCTCATTCATTCATTCATTCTCATTCATTTATTCTCATTCATTCATTCTCATTCATTCTCATTCATTCATTCTCATTCGTTCATTCTCATTCAATCATTCTCATTCATTCATTCTCATTCGTTCATTCTCATTCAATCATTCTCATTCGTTCATTCTCATTCAATCATTCTCATTCATTCATTCATTCTCATTCAGTTATTCTCATTCATTCATTCTCATTCATTCATTCTCATTCATTCATTCTCATTCATTCTCATTCATTCATTCTCATTCATTCATTCTCATTCGTTCATTCTCATTCAATCATTCTCATTCGTTCATTCTCATTCAATCATTCTCATTCATTCATTCATTCTCATTCAGTTATTCTCATTCATTCATTCTCATTCATTCATTCTCATTCGTTCATTCTCATTCAATCATTCTCATTCATTCATTCATTCTCATTCATTCATTCATTCTCATTCATTCTCATTCATTCTCGTTCATTCTCATTCATTCATTCACTCTCATTCATTCATTCTCATTCATTCATTCTCATTCATTCATTCTCATTCTTTCATTCTCATTCGTTCATTCTCATTCAATCATTCTCATTCATTCATTCATTCTCATTCATTCATTCATTCTCATTCATTCATTTTCATTCTCATTCATTCATTCATTCTTATTCATTCATTCTCATTCATTCATTCTCATTCATTCATTCTCATTCATTTATTCTCATTCATTCATTCTCATTCGTTCATTCTCATTCAATCATTCTCATTCATTCATTCATTCTCATTCAGTTATTCTCATTCATTCATTCTCATTCATTCATTCATTCTCATTCATTCATTCTCATTCATTCATTCTCATTCATTCATTCTCATTCGTTCATTCTCATTCAATCATTCTCATTCGTTCATTCTCATTCAATCATTCTCATTCATTCATTCATTCTCATTCAGTTATTCTCATTCATTCATTCTCATTCATTCTCATTCGTTCATTCTCATTCAATCATTCTCATTCATTCATTCATTCTCATTCATTCATTCTCATTCATTCTCATTCATTCTCGTTCATTCTCATTCATTCATTCACTCTCATTCATTCATTCTCATTCATTCATTCTCATTCATTTCATTCTCATTCTTTCATTCTCATTCGTTCATTCTCATTCAATCATTCTCATTCATTCATTCATTCTCATTCATTCATTCATTCTCATTCATTTATTCTCATTCATTCATTCTCATTCATTCATTTTCATTCTCATTCATTCATTCTTATTCATTCATTCTCATTCATTCATTCTCATTCATTCATTCTCATTCATTTATTCTCATTCATTCATTCTCATTCATTCATTCTCATTCGTTCATTCTCATTCAATCATTCTCATTCATTCATTCTCATTCATTTATTCTCATTCATTCATTTTCATTCATTCATTCTCATTCAATCATTCATTCTCATTCATTCATTCTCAATCATTCATTCTCATTCATTCATTCATTCTCATTCAATCACTCATTCATTCATTCATTCATTCATTCTCATTCATTCATTCATTTATTCATTCATTCATTCTCATTCATTTATTGGTATAACATACTTGGATAAAATAACCCCGTCTGTCAATGGTTTGCTAATATGATCACCCAATCTGGCTTCATCGCCACTGCCCCAGGCCACCGACTGTCCGTAGACAGCTTCGATCCATGACATTGCATCTGGCTCCAATTCCTTGGGATATTTAGCAGCAATCTGTAATAAAATACAATGACCTTTCAACAAAGTATGGTAACTTTTGCGCAAGAAGCAAGCTATGTCGCATTCTGACCACTGACGTCCGTTCTTTGATGCCGGACAGACCACAGAATACGACAGGGTGCCAGTTCTTCCCCTTTTCCTTTCGCTGTATCATTACCCATCCCATTGTTTCCTTTTCGATGTGATTCCAGAGGCGGATTTAGGGTGGGGCGAAGGAGGCGACGCCCGCCCCTCCCCCCCCCCCCCCCCCCTTTTTTTTGTGTGAAATTCAGATTTAGATTCAGATTGATTTGGAATTAAGTTTGTATTACAAATATAATATTCCATTGACCTGCAAATAGTAGTAACTAATCTAGGCAGGCCAATGGATAACAATATAACAATAAAAAGAGAAGAGGGAATATAAATAAGTCAATAGATTTCACACAAATATCTTATATTTAACACAATTAAGGTGTAAAGTAAATTTTCATAATTCTTAATTTTAGTGTTTGAAAAGATGGAATAGACATTGATCCGCCGTCCCTGGATTCCTACATTTCTATGTCCGATAAATATGCAATGGGTTGCCTAAATGGGTTTTTATCGAGTTCATGAACGGACATTAATTCGTTCTTGTAATCCTCAAGCATGTTTAAAGGCCTGGGTTTTGGGTAAAACACTCAAATTTGCCTTAATTGCGTTTGGAACCGAAAAACAAAACGATTTTCGGCTACATAATATATCTCATGAACCTTAACATTTTGGTACGTATTTCAAAATAAGGGATGGGTCACGTGACCTGTTACGTCACAAATCACGTTTTTCAATTTGGGGAGACGGAAACAAAAGGTACCAAAGTTATTTTTGTGTTTTTACCTTTGCTTTAATGTCCTTATTATGAATCTGCCTTAACACCTGGACCATCATTCATTTTAAAGGAGATATTATGTAAAATAGGTCACGTGACTAGATTTTTTCTATTACGTAGTTGAATATCTCCTTAAATGAGAATGATCCAGTTGTTAAGGCAGATTCATAATAAGGACATTAAAGCAAAGGTAAAAACACAAAAATAACTTTGGTACCTTTTGTCTCCGTGTCCCCAAATTGAAAAACGTGATTTGTGACGTAACTGGTCACGTGACCCATCCCTTATTTTGAAATACCTACCAAAATGTTAAGTTTCATGAGATATATTACGTAGCCAAAAAACGTTCTATTTTTCTGTTCCAAACCAAGAGAAAATGAGGGACAGAGAGTGAATCTGCCAGTCATGGCCTTGGGATATGTGAATCGTAGTTGGGCTATTTTTAGCATGCGGACGTAAAAGAAAACTTACTTCCGTTTCGGTTTGAGTGTCAACGTGGTCATATGTTTTGACTGTTGTGTCGATGAAACCAATTCAAAAATGAAGGAAAATGGTTTTTATTAAGCAGATACTTCGAAAAGGAAAGAGATATACTCAGATTACAGTGACTCGCTGGGAGAAAATTCGAATTGAAAGACGACGGTTGTAATTTAATTCAATTTATTTGACAGATATCTGTCAGTTTATTTATGTAATCTCTCGTAGCACACAACAGACGTCCGTAAAGGACTATAAATTGCAGAGTTTTGAAGAAATTCCCATCGTTTTCGAAATAAATACAGTTTATTTTTAACGTTCGCCATCCGCTATTTGCCGCCTGAGCTTCTTTGAAATGGCTGTTGAAGTTCGGAGGGTTGTTGCTCGTTCGAAATATGTCACAGGTCAATCAGAGCGCCGTCGTCTTCGCTTTCAGTATCGGGCTCAAATTCATCGAAAGAATTCCAATTTTCTCCCAGCGAGTCACTTTAATCTGAGTATATCTCTTTCCTTTTTGAAGTATCTGCTTAATAAAAACCATTTTCCTTCATTTTTGAATTGGTTTCATCGACACAACAGTCAAAACATATGACCACGTTGACACTCAAACCGAAACGGAAGTAAGTTTTCTTTTACGTCCGCATGCTAAAAATAGCCCAACTACGATTCACATATCCCAGCTTGACCCCCAAGATGCACTCTCTGTCCCTCATTTTCTCTTGTCCAAACTCAATTAAAGTGTATATGCAGTGAAAATTTTTATTGTATAAAATCATCCGTTGTTATATACCTTTCAAGGAAAAAATAACAATTTTGGCTAATTATAAATAAAACTCAACGAAAATCCCGGTTTTGTGAGCCTGATTTTACCCTTTTTATGTCTCAGGAGCCTGGTGACTAATTTTCGGTCTTATGACGTATGTGGTTGTACACAAAAATTTGCATAATACCTTTTCAGCGTAAACACACAGGATTCTACAGGATTAGTGACGATTTTGAAAAGACTCTCTCGTCGCCGTAAAAAAAAAAAATCACTTGAAAATACTTTTTATGGACGAAACTACCATTAAACAGTCCATTCTAGACGAAGGATTGACAACAGAAGTAAAACCGACTGAAGAATTAACGATCAATTTAGGCGGCCACGAGCGTAATTTCACTTCAATGAAGTACTACTAGTAGCTACTAGTGCGATTTCGTCTTCTGTATAAGCTATTATAAAAGACCCAAACAAGGACTGATCAAATCCAGGACGTATTGGTAATCAGTTGTACCGTGTTGTAGAAAATGGCTAACGCCAGTGTAGTGAAGAAGAGCGGCGCGAAGCGAGGAGGTAACTATATTAATAATATATGGCGAGAGTGCCTAACAACACATCAAAGAAGTTGAGGCGAATTTATTCACTGTGCTGGTTCAATCGTATCAATGGGTGAAACTAAATTATGTTCGTATATTAAAAGGCTTATGTTGTGGAACTCCGGTCTATGTTGTTTGTGGTGCGAGGCGCGGCACAATCTCTGGATCCTAGAACTAATATTATAAAATATTGAAGAGAAAATAAGTTTAATACTAAAAATAATCGAAATACGGTAAAGAATAAAATGAATCGTGTAGTAAAACCGGCACGCTCGATAGTTTGTCCGGGTTTGTTTACATTTTAGCGACAGCTACCATTAAAGTATCATGCTCAGCTCAGTCGGCGAACAATCTAGCTACATATTTTCACTTTTAAAACTTACGACTCCTCCACATTCCTGGATTTGATCAGTCCTTGTTTGGATCTTTTATAGTAGCTTATGCCGTATTAAAAAGCAGAAGGAAACCAGCAGAAGACGAAACTAGTGGTACGGTTATGTCATTCATTGAAGTGAAATTACGCTCGTGGCCGCCTAAATTGACCGTTAATTCTTCAGTCGGTTTTACTTCTGTTGTCAATCCTTCGACTAGAATGGACTGTTCAATGGTAGTTTCGTCCATAAAAAGCATTTTCAAGTGATAGTTTTTTTTTACGGCGACGAGAGAGTCTTTTCAAAATCGTCACTAATCCTGTAGAATCCTGTGTGTTTACGCTGAAAAAGTATTATGCTAATTTTTTTGTACAACCACAAATGTCATTTCTGTGATCATGACGTATCAGCGTTTGGCCGAGCGGTAAATGTCGCACTCAAAATGGCATATTCAATCGTGAATATCTCGAAACATATTGAACCGAATTCAAAAATTCTTTTTTTCTCTTAAAAGTAATACAAAAGTCTAACAATTTATCAAATAAAATTTTTCACTGCATATACACTTTAAGGCAAATTTAACGTTTTAGGGGAATTCTTTAAAATCCCAGGCCTTAACATGCTTGAGTCGTTCAAAATTGGGCCAAATCCCCAATCTCGTTGAACCGGTACGTCTTCCGGGACGTAAATATATGTTGGAATATTCCGGTGTTTTCAAGATAAAACAGAACTAAATACATGAAAACTTTAAACATTATCAATCACGTCCGCTTTGGCTCATGACTGTAGTCGTGTCAAAATCGTGACTAGTTACTTGAACGACGTGAAAACTGGGTGTTTAAGCTGCATCTACACGAACAAGTTTTCCTTGACAAGATTTCCTTGACAAGGAAAAATTGGCGATGTTTTTGTCATCTACACGAGCAAGTCTTCCTTGTCAATTAGGAAAACTTGTCAAGGAAAACTTGTCAAGGGAAATTTGCTCGTGTAGAAGCTACAATGAGTGACTATATACAGAAAATAAAAATGAAAGAGAAAGAGAGAGAGAAAAAGAGAAGAAAAAGAAAAAATTAAACAATTAAACAGAGCTGAGAGAATATGATGTAAACAGGAAATCAGCCCAACTGTTTTAAATTTCAAAGTCACGACCGGCTGCATGCATTGGACGTTTCCGCATCCGGTGAACGGATACACTTGCTCAAACGGGCTGATAGAGACTGCTCTTAAAATGGTGCACGTACCAGAAGAGTTACTATATATAGGAGGCCTTTAGAAGAAAATTTCATTCAGTCATACTTAAGGAGAGGTAATACCAGCTCGACCACAGGTGAGTATTTTGCTTGGAGACACAAAGCTAAGTGCTGTTTTCAGTAACCGATTAGCAGTCAAAAGCCAACTGCTAAGGTGTAATCACAGAAAAATTAACTCATTCCCTACTGTCCCTTTAAATATCAGTCCTGCAGGACTGGTGACGTAAAACAATAGTTTTGTTGCGACGTTACTTCAGAATAATCAAAAAATCGCTGTGTGACACGAGAAGATAGTTATTATCCAATCAACTGCCGTGTTTTATCAGTTTGAAGCCGCCAATGGCTAGTTTCTTTAGAAAAACAACAGCCGTTGCCAGGTAACGCGAGGAAAGGTCAAATCCAAAATGGCTTCCAAATCAAAGAGACCCGAGATCGTCTTTGTCCTTCAATTTGAAGGAAGCTATTGCATTTATACAAGTAACTGATGTTGAAGATTATTCAGGCAGCGATTCTGGAGGAATGCTCAGTGGAAAGGAATCTGAAATAGACCTCGAACTTCTAAATTCTGACGACGAAATGATGTGAGTTCGATACGACGATAGTCACATGTTAGCAACGAAAAAAAACACTGTCTGATTGGCATAGTTTAGACAATATGTGCTTACAATATCAATAACAATATCTGAAAAGACACTTGCTTCTTTAGAGTTCAATAAAATGACAAATTTGCGTATTTGTTCAATTATTGTAATTTGATCGAACCGCGTGGTATCATAAACAGCTGACTGTGCTAAATTATAAAATATTGTCCTTGTATCCAAATCCTGAACTCAGACCTTCTGGAAAGTTTACTTAGATACCATTGCAACTTTTCTTTTTCAAAGTTTTGATTTATTCCAAGTAGTAAGAAAATGATCTGTAGTTCAGTGAAATTTCACTTTTAATTTATGCTAATTTATGTTAACTTATGCTAATATATTTATCTTTATTGGCATTACAATGACAAAAAAAATATTCAAACATGAAGTACATTTACTAAGCTTTAAAATGAGACGTATGTACCCATATATTTATAAATGGTTTTTGCGAAATATAAATAATATCAATGACACCCATTTTTGTCACTTTTTGGGTCAGTAGGGAATGAGTTAAGACGGTTTTCATAGCTGTTAGCTGCCATTTCTTTCTTTCTTTGCATCCATTGCCCAATGTAGAATGTAAAAACCTTTGGTCCTTTTGAACCAGTGTCAAACAGCGCATAGCACAACGGTGCTCTTCATCCGAGCCCGCGCCGAAGAGCACCGCTGGATTCTCGAGCATGCGCATAGCAAGAAAACTACTCTCTTTACTTATTCACATGCATGCTTTTTGCGCAATATAAGAAATAAATTTATTATTATTATTATTATTTTGTCACTTTCTATTTCTGATTAACATTTCTTTCTCAGTCTTACAGGAACACTTCAAAGATGCTTGGATTGATTTGTGTCACGATTGTGATGGCGTTATGTAACGATGTCACGCAAGCTGCAACCATGTACAATGGCGGCGATGGAAACGTGCACAAACTGTCAGTTGTTCAAGATGTCACGCTTGAGAGTCCAAATTCCAACTACAATTGGCTTCAGTACCTGATAGTGGGTAAACATCCACAGTTCCCAAAGAAACGATCACTGATTCAATTTGAATCGATCACTAGTAACCAGTGCCCTCTCCACAAAGTCCGCTGGGCCAAAATGTACATTTACTTCCAGTACGCTCACAAGGCAAGTTGGCACTCCGTCTCCCAGACGCCCTACATCTCCCGTCCCATACAAGTCCATCGGGTTAAAAAGTCATGGAAAGAATCCGAAGCAACGAGCAGTCGACGAATGAATGGCCAAAACTGGACCCAGGCCTATCTCGACCTGAATAACAACGACGCCGAAGCCACGCCCCAAGCCTTCCAAACCACCATCTACACCATTCGCCCAAAAGGTTTTGTGGAATTTGACGTCACTCGAGCCGTGAAGAGCTGGGTCAGCGGTCAACCCAACCATGGTCTTCTGTTCTGGGCCACGGACGAGAACGTTGAGGGAAGAGATGTTCGCTTCGCAAGCAATGCTGAACAAGACCTGGCGAAGCGTCCCTTCTTGCATGTCATGTGTGACTACTAGATTAATCAAGCCTAGAATGTGGATGTTTTTGGTACCACTCGGTCGCAGAAAATCCCTATATCCATAATTATCCAGTATAAAACCGATTGTAAATCTTGCCCTTAATGAATGACCAAAATGGTCGTATAACAGGGGTGGTCGCTTAAAAGAGGTCCAATTGTAGGTTTGTAATGAAATTGTGTCAATAAAAGTTGAGGAATTAGAATTGTTTTTGTGGATATGATTTATATATACCAGAGTGTAAAGAGCTCGAACTGTTGATTTGGGCTACCTGTGGTATTTGCCGGAAGTGAGTGATCGATGTCACGCATTTCTTTCAATCCAGATCGAGCTAAACATCACCCATTCCTTGATATCAATCAACTGTTGAAAGTCCTTGAATGTCATTACCTTCGAATGAGGGACAAAATTTTCTCCCTCCCCCCATACAATATATGAATCAGAGAGAATATTATATTCTCTACTTTCTCATAGCACATAATGCTTTGCGCCTTGGGGGGTAATACAGCTCCCATTTTCTCATTTTGTATTACCCCCCAAGGCGCAAAGCATTACGTGCTATGAGAAAGTAGAGAATAGACCGAGTCAGCCGCTTGGTCACGTGACTTGAATTGGGTAAACAAACAACAGTTCGCGAAATTTTCCAAGATGGCGGCCGCAAGTGGTGTCTTGTCGACCTCTTCCATTCAATGGACAAAATCTCTGAAAATATTGCCGAAATTTAGTTCTGACCACATTAATATTCACCTGAAGGGTTGTGGGAAGAAAACTGTAGGTCAAAAAGGGTACAAGTTTTTCGTAGAGAATTACGTTCACGATGTTTTTGTCGGGGAGAAAACGAACATAGACAATGTTTTCGTGAAAGGGCGATGCTTCCGAAGCCAGAGGAAAAACGAAGAGCCTCATTCCCTCAATCTAGAGGTGAAAAAACACCGGAGAAATTGTCTTGACACAATGTTCTTGCAAAGCTGGGTAAGTGTGCAGTTATTATTTTTACTGTAAAGGCGTCAAATCAGACTATTTTACAGCACAAACTGTTCCCGTCTTGGAATCACAACACACACAAAAAGCCATGTTCGTAAAATCGTAAATTCGCTGACCATTTCGGTAGCAAGATGAAACTCAGAGTAAATTTTATTGCATTTTCTGAAGTGCAGAGACCGGCAGAATTGTAGAAATATCAGTTAAGAATTGTATTTCTCATTTATTTTGTTTATTTTGTAAACAAATAATATAATTGATACTCGCATCGCCGCACTGTTTTGCTTGGGTGGCATGGCAAAGAAAACCTTGTACTGAATTATTTATGTCACTGTTTGAAAACCTTTTTCTATTTGATATACATAATTCCTATCACTAAGGAATAATATATTTATTCTAAACTTTATCAACATATAATTTCAGTGCTGGTGGACATTGCAATCATATGTTTGCATTGCTGTATCTACTTATTCACTGGGCTATGCTTGGAGTTACTGAAATTGCAGCAGATAAGACCTGCACTAGTCTTCCACAGCAGTGGCACAAACCACGCACACAGACCATAGAGGCAGACCCTATCATGAAATGCGTGTTTGCCCAGGCAAGCAAGGACAAGGACGGGGGAAGGAAGCGCAAACCTGTACATTGTAAACTTTATAATGCTGCAAAGAAAGTCAGGCTGAGTAACAATGAAATTATGAGCACATGTGCTTCCATGTCCCAGGAACAGAAAGTACCACCTTTTTCGTACCTGCTTAGCGACCAAGAAAATGCTCAGCATATCAATACTGTAATTGGGAATGTCCCCCTTGGTGGCTATTTAGGCTACCAGCTCCAAGATGAGAAAAAGAAAAAGTCTGTGTTCTCTGTGACTAAAGACAAGGAGGCATTATTACCAGACATGCAGCTAAACAGGGTTGAACCCTTTCCTGACATTCCACTAGTTGATGATGGAGTCACCTTCGACTTAACTACATTCACCGACAGTCCTGCAACAAGAGCTGTCCTAGAAAAGGTTACTGTTTCTGCTGCTGAGGCAAGAAAATTGCACAACAGTACAGTGCAGCAAGCATTAAGTGCAGAATGGCACAGGCAGAGAAGACTCAGACTTACGGCATCAAATTTTGGACGAGTTCTAGCAAGAAAGCGGTTACCATCTGACTCATTTATGAATAGCCTATTTGTATCAAAGGATTTGTCAAATGTTCAATCTGTGAACCATGGAAAACAAAATGAATCCCTTGCTCGGACAATATATTGCCATAAAATGCAAAAGAAAGAGCATCGTCTGTTTACGGTGTATGAGAGTGGTCTGGTTGTTAATCCCTTACATCCGTTCCTGGCAGCCACACCAGATGGAAAGGTCTTTGATCCTACAGAGAGAAACAGTTTTGGGCTTATCGAGATCAAGTGCCCATACACCTGGCGTAATATGACCCTGCTTGAGGCCTGTCAGGATGACAAGTTCCATTGTCACATGGTAGATGATGAAATACACCTGAAGCGAGACCACACTAATGGATATTATGCACAAGTGCAGGGGCAGCTTGCACTGTCAGGACTAAACTGGTGCGATTTTGTTGTTTATTTGACGGGGTCAAGGAACATGAATGTACAAAGGGTGTATTTCGACTCCCACTACTGGAGGGAAACCCTTTTTCCAAAAATGAGGGATTTCTATGTTCAACACTGTCTCAAGTACTTTGCTGATCAAATGTGTGTGTAGGTATTTTAATTTAACAAATTGCAGATGGTTTTGAGTTGTCTGTATATACTCTTATTGACACACACTTGACGTCATAAAATGTTCAAAACTCAAGTGGAATCACGAGCGTAGCGAGTCAAGTGTGTGTCAGTAAGTACAGACAACTCAAAAACATCTGCAATTTGTGTTTTACAATAACAAAGTAAAAAAACATCCAAAAACATGGAATAAGTTTGAAAGAAAAACTGTTTCAAGCGTGCGCTGGCTCCGTCTGCGAGCGATTCGTCATACAGTGTGTCTGTAATCTTATTGACAACAGCTGAGAGCCAATCAGATTGCGAGATTATGCTCTGTTATTGTAAAATACAGTATTTCAGTTGCCATGCAATATGTACCTTGTACAAAGTGGTGTGGAAATTATTTTAGTGAAGTGAACTGCATACAATACAAGGTGGTTTTTGCAACATTTTTACCTAAATAAAAATTGTAATCAACCCAAATGATCTAATATTTATCAACTTTTCTAAATCAATAATCAATATACATCTTCAATGTATATATTCAATGTATAATAATTTTCACTGTCAATATCACAAGTTCATGCAGATTAGATCTGAATTTCTTCAATCTATTTTAGATACAAACTTTTTTTTTCATATGTTTAGTTATACAAATTTATTTTACTAACTCATAATTGCAATGAAATATCAGAATTTACATAGAATAAGTGGTATCCTTATTAGTCAAGTTGTTGATTCATATGGTGGTGTATAGAATTACTGAACAATATAAGACCATTATTATTATTATTAATTATCTCGATCTTCAAACCATACATATAGGTACATATATAATATTTAGTATTTACCAAATCAGTGGATAGCAATTTTGGCGCATTTTGATTGGCTCCTGTAACTCCCGGCTCCTGTAATTTATTTGTTTATTAAAGCGCCATTTTTTATCCAACTGATTTGGTAAACACTAAAACAATAATTATTATCCCCCTCAGTGTTGGTGAGTAGCTCGGTAAATATCCACCACTACTCACCTCCACTTCAGGGAATACTGTCATGTAATTGTTCAATACAATACAATATTATTTTATTGGTACTTGATTAGTCTCCTACGCAGCCATCTTTAGTTCTGTCACGCAGAGCGTTGCGTGACGGAACTAAAGACGGCTGCGTAGGAGACTATACCTTGATATAATCTATTGTATACATCGGTGTAAATCAAATAAATGTGAGAAATAATAGTAATAACAACATATAT
Source organism: Actinostola sp. cb2023 (assembly GCA_033675265.1). Classification (NCBI taxonomy): domain Eukaryota; kingdom Metazoa; phylum Cnidaria; class Anthozoa; order Actiniaria; family Actinostolidae; genus Actinostola; species Actinostola sp. cb2023. Next base: position 157,305 of record JAUJYZ010000276.1, on the reverse strand, counting down.
AATGAATCATAATATGCAATATATGATCCATTATCTATGATTCATTATATAATATGTTATTATTGTTATCGACTATTATTTTTCACATTTATTGGATTTACACTGATGTATACAATAGATTATATCAAGGTACCAATAAAATAATATTACATTGTATTGTAATATCTGGCATGGCCCATATGACAGGGGAATGGAAAGTTTTACAGTGGGAAACTGTGAACATGCACCCCCAGAATGCCTGGAATGCTTATTGTTTTCTGACCAATCAAAATGTTCCATGCTCCCCAAAACATTATTCAGTTTCAATGGCTTGTGGTGAGCAGATCATGACAATCGCTTGCTTTTTGCAGATGCTAATACATTGTCCAGTAAATTTTCATGCACATTATTTTATTACTGCACTTCTCTAGTCTAGTATTGGATCCATAAAATTAGAGAGCATACAGCAAACAGTCCATAACTGGTTAACTATGCCTAACATACTGACTGGAATTCTCCTGGAAAAAATGAGAAATCTTCTGACCTTGCCTATTGCTCTCTCAATGTGGATCCTATGCTGGGCTACTGTCTGGGTGGTAATCACGTCATTCTCATTGAAGACTGTTTGGTGTCCAAGAAATGGTGGAATATTCAATGTTAGTCTAATTTTGGCAAGGTCTTCACTAATGTCAAACCCTTTGTCTGCCATGATACTGTCCCCAGGTAAAACCTCTCCAACATTGATCTTGCTCTTTAAGAGTTTTAGGAAACCACTTCTCACTACAATTTCTTTATCAGAGATCAAGCCAGTGTATAGCTGAGAGACAAACATAATCCCTCCCTTGGCATCAACTCCTACTAAGCACTTTACAGTATTTGTAGATTTGTAATTGGAGTAGCTCTGAGACTGCCTGACCAGGGATGATGGACACTCAATTTTTAATTCAGTGCAGTCTATTATGATAACATTCACAGGATATTTTAGCTTAAAGTTTGGTGGCATTTGTTTGATGATTATATCACGATGTGGCCATATCTTTAGCTTGCCAAAGAAAATGTAGAGGTAGTTTATCCATGTGTTAAAAATGTTAGATACCCTCCCCTTGGAAATACCAAATCTGATCACCAAATCTAAATTAGTTAGGCCAAGTTTTAGCTTCATTAACACCAGCAAGAATTCATCCTCTACAGGTAGTTTACGATCCCTGGATTTCACAGCTAACAAGTCATTTTCCTCGTCAGAATCACTGGACGACTGGTCACTGCAGTCTGAGTCGAACAGCACCGAAGTGTCTATTCTGCAATCATTATTTGCTGTTATCGTATCGCAATATATTATGTTTCCTCTATCTAAACCTGGAAGAACAAACTGCAGGACCTGCATGAATCGTTCATGTGATTTAAATCCAGTATAATGGCTGATGAAATCAGCTTTTTTTCCTGGAGTGTCAGCCATATTCATCAGAGTCTCGAGCGAAAATCTGTGCGAACACGGTATTTCGATATCTGCTTGTGTTCCCCTCGATACAAAATCCTTCTGTGCAGTTTTCTCACAAAAATCCCTCGCCTTCAGAAGCTGTCTCAGTTTCCTCGGCTAATGCTTGTTCCCTTTCCTCCTCCAATCTTCTCTTTTTCTCTATGAAAGGTCTAGGGACAACCTGTTTTGACCAGGCGAACACTGAAGGGGTGGCATCCACATGCAGTCGTCGCTTCGAACTGAATTCATTGATAAAATCGCTGTCAACAAAATGCGCGGAACAAACTTTTGTATGTTCACTGACTTCAAATTCGTCCTTTGGATCGTCCCGTCTTATTATTTTGGCCCAAATCTGTATAGGATAAAGCAAAGAGAAAGTTGTTGACAATTTTTATCGCAAGTTTCGGGTTGAACAAAATTTCGACCTCACCCACACTTGTCTTCAATCCACTCATGAAAGTCAAGTTATTCACACACAAAAAAACTTATTCACTTACCTTCCTTAGCTTGAGATCGTCCGGAAATTTATGAAAAGATAGTCCAGGATATGTAGAATTGTTAGAACAGTATTTAACACAACAACAATGAACCATGCTTATAGTTTCATTCAGCAAAGCAAAGCTACTCAAGCTTGAGCTTTTGGCGGGAATCGATCGTTTTGGCGCGAATTCGCGCGTTTGTTTACCCAATACAAGTGACGTGACCCACCGGAAGTAAATAAGGCTGACTCGGACCGGAAGTGACGTCTATTGATATCAAGCAATTCTAAAATTTAAGGCAGAAATGTTTTCACGCTGGGCTCGCGGCGCACGAAATCGGCGGTTTTAAATCGTGGCAGATTTTCGCTCGATTTGGGGTTTGTTTACGTCACCATGGCATTCGGAGATTGAGTGCGCGAAAACGTCACGAGGCATTCACGAGTGCTGTACGAAAAGTTTTGTTTGGAGGTTTATATTTCAGCCGATTGCCACAATCTTTCGGATCAGCAACGAATAATTATTGATCCAGCAATTGATCAAAAAAAATCAAGAGGAAACGCCATTGAGCGCGGAGAAAATTATTTTTTCTGCAAGCGCGACTATTGCCGTATTGGGCCGTTGCACTTTTAGCGAAAATTTTGAATCTACAATATTAGACCTTTCAACTAAAAATGAGCCTTTTCAATGAAATTAAAGAAGATATCATAAATCCGAAAAGAACAAAGTTTTGTCATTGGTCTTATCTGGCTATGTTATTCGCTTCGTTGAATTTGAATAACAAATTTCCGAGTTATTAACACTTTTAGAGGCTTCATATGGCTGTTCTTTCTTCTTCGTAAGGTCTGTTTTGCCACAGGTATCCCAAGTTCAATATTTGTGTAAATGTATGGCATCTTTTGAACTACATAATCATTTGGTAAAAATTCCGTTTCAATAAAATATCGAAAACACTAACTTGTTTGGAGTCATCTCTTCTGTGTCCGAGCCGATTTTAAGCCGTATCCGTTCAGTTTTTGGTGAGTTATAGTCGATTTGGTTTGTCACGTATCACACACTAGTATAATTGAGAAGGTAGGAGACTCGTGTCTCGGTTCCTCGAACCAAATCGACTAGAATTCTTTTAACATTCGAACTATCGCCAAAATTCCTCCAAAACACATTAGCCCGATAAACAAACTATTATCCAAAGCACTCTTCCGTACTTCAAACCTCGATATCTGCACCGTAAAACGGATTTTAGGACCAAACTGGCGATACGAATACTCTCTTGTCACTCTACTTGGACCAAAGGCATGACAAGAATGCAACGGCCGTTGAAATGTCACGACGGTGCCCTCCCCCGGAGAGTCGGACGAAATTCAAGCCAACCAATAGGAAGCGAGCTTCACGGGACATTTCGACATCAGTTGCATTCTTGTCATGCCTTTGGTCCAAGTAGAGTGACAAGAGAGTATTCGTATCGCCAGTTTGGTCCTAAAATCCGTTTTACGGTGCAGATATCGAGGTTTGAAGTACGGAAGAGTGCTTTGGATAATAGTTTGTTTATCGGGCTAATGTGTTTTGGAGGAATTTTGGCGATAGTTCGAATGTTTAAAAGAATTCTAGTCGATTTGGTTCGAGGAACCGAGACACGAGTCTCCTACCTTCTCAATTATACTAGTGTGTGATACGTGACAAACCAAATCGACTATAACTCACCAAAAACTGAACGGATACGGCTTAAAATCGGCTCGGACACAGAAGAGATGACTCCAAACAAGTTAGTGTTTTCGATATTTTATTGAAACGGAATTTTTACCAAATGATTATGTAGTTCAAAAGATGCCATACATTTACACAAATATTGAACTTGGGATACCTGTGGTTTTGCAATCTGTTACGGCCTTTCGCAAATATATTATTTTTAGGTTGATTGTTATTGATAAATGTTAATCTAATCTGCTCTAAGTCCCGAGTGGTTATCGATCCACTTGTGGAACTAGTGTCAGTTCAAGAAGAGGTCAGATTTCAACGCCGTGTAAGCTGTTCATCTTCTCAACTTTGTAGTGAAAATTTGCTTCGATCGCACTCCGTCCATGACGATTATAATGTGAGTTGAATGAGTTAACATTTCTCGCTTGTTTTTTCGTCGATTTAATTTCTGAAAAGAACAATTTCTTTTAATTTTGATGCAGAAGATATTGTGTTAATTTCATGAGTTTAGATCATGTTGTTCTTGAGTTATTACATTTCTTGTGTAGTCGAGTTGTCAGATGCACCACATGCGTTTACAGCGATCGGGAATCGCTGTAGTACAGTGTACGTGCTTCGAGTCCACTCGATCGATTGTATTAACTTGGAGTTTTCTTTTTGCAGTATTTTTCTGATTTTAGGCGGCTGAGATAAGCTTAAGAATTTGCGTTTAACTTATGCCATGGGTCGTATAAAACGAAACCCAAGATTCAAAGTTTTCGAAAGGCAGCAACGGAAAAAGGCCATAAAAGAATATGAATTGCAAATCAGTGATCTGAGGCGACAATTCCGAACAAGACAGGAAAAGATTCGACGCCTTGAGCAAAAGGTATATTCACCGACGTATTCCTTGTGTCTAATTAATTAAGTTAATTTTATTCATTTCGGTTCTAATACCGGCGTTTTGTTTTGTTTTTGTTTCTTTGTTTTTATTTTATCCGAATGTTTGCATGGATTGTTGCGAATTATGTTATTTATACCAAGTTGATCCTCATTAATTACTTTAATAATTTAGATCAGTCAGTTACAGAGTAAGGAAGAACAATGTCAAACCGAAGTTAGAGGGCATGCTCCACTAAAAAGAAAGTCATCTGTAGCTAAGTCTCTAACCCTTAGGAAAAAAATTGCCAGGCAACACAGTCCATCGGTTTTGACTCTCTCTGATAACTCGTCGTCCCTTACACCACATGAAAGAAGGGAAGGGGAACGAAGGCAAGAAACTATTGAATGCGCCTCCATAATTCATGGGGGCAGCGCCGACAATCAGAAACCAACAATGGATGGACTGTGGTGTACATGTACTAAAAGTGTGTCTGTTAAAGGGTTGGTTGAGTATATTGAGGCCACGCCTAAAATTATTGATAAGGCTGTTCCACTTGTAATAAAAAAAAAAGTGAAGAGATTTGAATCTAGCGATGAAAATGCTGCACGCAGTCTCAAAGTGCTATACGGTGGTGGGTTAATAAGCAAAATGAAATACAAATATATCAGAAGTGCTTCAAGCCTTCTAAGTAATGCTCACAAAAATAACAAGCGAACTGTAGAATTTATGCCTGGGGTACCCATACCCAAAATCTTGCCATATGGGAAATTAATGAAGTATATCAATGAGTTAGATATAGGTACCCTTCATGATGTTTCTATGTTTTGTAATGATGAAGATGATAGAGTTGAGGGCAAATTTAGAGATATCGAACAACTGCTCTTAAAAATGGCCAAATTGTATCTCTATGTTGACTCAACATTTTACTCTACTGACAACCCTCTACTAAAATGGTTTAATAATGATAAAGGTTTATTCAAAGTAGCAATAGGGGCTGATGGTGCACCATTTGGGAAAAATTCTGAAGCCACAGCCTGGTTAGTCAGCTTTTTAAATGTAGGTGGAAGAGTTGCCTCCCCTAATGATAACTTTTTGGTGTGCGGTGCTAATTGTAAAGAGGATCATGAAGTAATGGTACGGTATGCCAAGGACCTTGTCGTCAAAATCAATGCAATTGAATCAAAGACATATGCCATTGATGGTATAAACGTACGTTTTGCTTTAGAACTACTGCCATCAGACATGAAATGGCTAGCATTTTATTCAGGAGAACTCAACAATGCAGCCTACTATTTCTCATCTTTTGGAAATGTGAATGAAAGTGATAAGGGAACAGTAGGGGGTTCACTAGGAACAGACCCAGGAGATACCTGGAGGCCTTGGATATATGAAGAAAGATTAGAAATAGCTGAAGAAGTAGATAATTTTAGAAACAATCTTGAAACTGGAAAGCCTCTTGCGGAATCAACAAAGCGAACAAAAGTACTTAATCTGATTAGGTCTCAAAACTCCCGCCAAGAAAATGTTCCCATTGTTGGTAGATTGATTGATAAGGCCTTAGCAGAACCCTTACATAATACAAATAATGCCTGGCAATATTTCAACAAACACTTGTTTTTCCTAGTTAATGATATTTCTCAAATACCAGACAACATTAGGTCTGTTTCAGATCTCAAAGATGACTCGCCCTTTCTTCTTTACCTCAATGCTATAAAGAAAGATGTCAAATGTAATTTATTATATTCCAAAATTAAGGCTTGGTTTGCAAATAGAAAAGCTAAGCAATTTGAATATAGATTTATTGGTAAAGAGAGCAAGTTATTTTGCCATAATTTTATGTTCTTGATAGCTACAGTGGCATCAGTCCCAAATCTAAGTCCTTCCTGCCAACTGAAACTTAATGCACTGGCTCACCTTGGTCTCAACTTGAGAGATGCTGTTTCTCTTTTCAGTAGGCAATCTGCATCATCTGATGATGTAGATCAGCTTAAACAAAACTGCACTGAGTTTTTCAACACAGCTAAAATGTTTTTGGGTGTTGTGACACCAACTGTTTGGACTATTGGATATGCCATACCATTTCATTCAAAAATAACCCTGAGTAAGTTTGGTTCAGGCCTTGGCATTAATACCATGCAGGGACGTGAAGCTAAGCATGTCAAAATTGCTAAGTATGCTGAACATTCACTCCCGTCTAATAGATGGGAATTAGTTTTTAGACATGAATATATAACTACATTCTTTCTCAGGGAAAATGATCCCCATGCTTACATGTATAAGCACACTGATGCAAGCTACATTCCTGATAGGGTAAACACTGATGAGCACTGCTATTGTGGTTATCCCAAAAATAGAATTCAGTTAGAATGCAACTTTTGTGCTGATCCCCTAAGGAAAGCCATTCAAAGAAGTGTGCTATCTGGTGAATTAGATTTACGCATTAGACAATTGCTCAGCACCACAGAGTGAAAATATTTTCAAATACTTTTCTTGTTAAACCTATGGCAGTGTATAACATGTAGATTATTTAGTGTTAGTTTAGATAGTATAAATAGGTAGATACCATGAGCTGGGGTAACCAACCCCTGGGGAGTGGTGCTAGGTTTAGTGTTAGTTTAGATAGTTTAGATAGTATAAATAGGTAGATACCATGAGCTGGGGTAACCAACCCCTGGGGAGTGGTGCTAGGTTTAGTGTTAGTTTAGATAGTTTAGATAGTATAAATAGGTAGATACCATGAGCTGGGGTAACCAACCCCTGGGGAGTGGTGCTAGGTTTAGCTAGTGTTAGTTTAGATAGTATAAATAGGTAGATACATGTACCATGAGCTGGGGTAACCAACCCCTGGGGAGTGGTGCTAGTTTTAGTGTTAGTTTAGATAGGCATAGGTATAAATAGGTAGAACCAAGTTATAAGTATACAGTGGTGCTAGATGTGAGACATGTACAATGTAGATAGCACGAGCTAGGGTAACCAACCCCTGGGGAGTGGCGCAAGATATAGTGATAATTGAGACAAGTAAATACCACGAGCTAGGGTAACCAACCCCTGGGGAGTGGTGCAAGATATATTGATAGTTGAGACGAGTAAATACCATGAGCTAGGGTAACCAACCCCTGGGGAGTGGTGCAAGATATATTGATAGTTGAGACGAGTAAATACCATGAGCTAGGGTAACCAACCCCTGGGGAGTGGCGCAAGATATAGTGATAATTGAGACAAGTAAATACCACGAGCTAGGGTAACCAACCCCTGGGGAGTGGTGCAAGATATATTGATAGTTGAGATGAGTAAATACCATGAGCTAGGGTAACCAACCCCTGGGGAGTGGTGCAAGATATATTGATAGTTGAGACGAGTAAATACCATGAGCTAGGGTAACCAACCCCTGGGGAGTGGTGCAAGATATATTGATAGTTGAGACGAGTAAATACCACGAGCTAGGGTAACCAACCCCTGGGGAGTGGCGCGGCAAGATATAGTGATAGTTGAGACGAGTAAATACCACGAGCTAGGGTAACCAACCCCTGGGGAGTGGTGCAAGATGTAGTGACAGTTCTACAGTACAAAGAAAACTTGAATAAAGCTGATACACAGTTATAAACTAATTTTGATATAGTTATTTTACTATGTGTATAATGTTTTAAAATATACTTCTGTAGACCAATGTACAGTATACTATGAAAATAGAAGTTTCTTACTTCATAATGTATAAAATATTCCTTGAAAAAAATTCAATAAATAAGGAAAGAATGTGGTCACTGTTTGTCTCCATTATTTTGATAATCTATTATTCAAATACATGCAGTACATACTATATATACATACTACTGCTGCTGGAGGAATTTGAAAGAGAATAATTTATGTGATCAGGAGAGAGCTTAGCCTTCTCTTAGCAGCCGCCCTTAGTTTTGTCACTTTGTCACTGTGACAATACTAAGGGAGGCTGCTAAGGAGGCTAGAGAGAGCTAAGCTTTGATTAGGGCTGTTATTGGGAAATTCAAAAAAATGCAAATAAGGGAAATAAGGCAATGAAACAGCACAATTTTAGGACAATAATTATTGATAGCTCCATGGTTACAGAAATGCTTGTCATATTTCATTTTCAAGGAACTGACTAAGTTATATAAGAAGGTATTTGATGTTTTGAAAGTAAAATCAACAGACAGCTTTAAATTGCTTTCATCTTCACTTCTGCAGAGAATAATAGCAGATTTGAAATCCATATGAAAAATTGCCAGCCCATTAAGCTATTCAAGAACAAGAACTATATGTGTATTAAACAATTACACCGCAATTCACACATGCTGAGGGATACCGTATGCATTCCACGAAACCCATTCCACACACCGTAGAAAAATGTGATGGTGATATTTTCCTTGGTGAACGAGTATTTCAGTTCAAAGGGACGATCTTGCCTGCAATTTATTCCAGCACAGTCCTTGTTCTTGAATAGCTTGGTAAATGGCTGCGGTGATAATTCAGTGGATTTCAAATCTGCATGTTCCATCAAGTGTAGAACGTCCTCTGCAGAAGTGAAGATAACTTTGCAAGTCCTTTTCGTCTCTGTCACCATGTTGCTCAGACCTTTCAACTTAACTTTCAAAACATCAAATACCTCAAAGGGTAAGTTCCTTGTAAATGAAATCTTGAACGGATTTCTGCCATTTGGCTGCTGTCTCATTCTCCTAATTGCCGTGCTGTTCCACTGCCTCATTTCCCTCTTCGACATTCTGAACGGTTGTGCCAAAAAATACTTGATTCTTTTGTCATCGTCCAGTGTATGTTTTTTTATAACAGCCCTAGTCAGTTCTAGAAGCTCTCCTCTGATCTCGGCAGCCTTTTTCTTTTCCCAAAAAGGGCTTTCTCTTTCAAAATCCTCCAGTGCTTCATAGACTTTTTCATACACACGAGCCGCCATTTTGGATTTTGACAAGCACATTTATGTGAATAACCGCTGAGTTATTACGGGCTCATACTTCTTAAAACCGCCGATTTTGATACGCTCCCAGCCCAGCGTGTTTATTGTGAAAATTGTCATCATCGAGATCACGTGCAGCTATGCACACGTACATTTTAGAGACTACATTATCACCTCCAGAGCCTTCGTTATTTTTGGTCAGCGCTAAGTTTTTATATTAGCTTGGGCTTCCTGTGGTCATATATTTCTAGTATTTAGACCACTTGGTGACATTTCACCTCAGAAACTCAATATCATCACTAGTGCTCGTTAACCTATAAAGAACGTCTCTAAGGCGTCTACATCTGTCGCCTGGGTCTATTTTAAACTTGATTTTAACGTTTTGAGAAACTGAGACAAATGATCATGGACTGGCATGGATGGTTCTCCATTGAAAACATAACTCATAAATATGCCTTTTAAATCTCATTGAACACGTGGGTATTGTTATAAGTCTATTATTGTGATGATAAGCGTTATCTGTTTGCAAAGGTCGCACTATCTGGTTACATTACTGTCATGCATAATGGATTTTGACAACTTTCTCATGCCACAAGAATTTTCGGATTTTTTTTCCCCCTTTTTCAACTATAGTTTTGAGTCCCGTGGGGGAGAGGGTACTCCTGTGTATAAGTGGTATGGGTTTGTTTGGGTTTTCGAGTCTTCTAGCACTGAAACAGGGTAATAACAAATTCGGACTGTTTACCCTCGCTGTAAAAGGGTGATAAGTGAGATCATATCTCTGCACTGAAACAGGGTCAGGGCGGCACAATCCAACCCCCCCCCCCCCCCCCCCCCCCCTCGCCCCAATCCTAATTCATGATGAATACCCCCACCCTTGGGGGAGGCGTTGAGTGCATTGTTGAAGAGCTTTAAATGACCGAACAATGAATCTGCTTTGCGGCAAAAGGTCGCCACATCTGCCGTCACACCAGCTTTAGTTTGATTCCAGCAATGTGCCTACTTCTGTTCCTTTACTTCGAGGTTTGCAGCACGAAACTGCATTAAGAATTGGAGTTTTACGCTTCAACTTCGCGGTAAAAGCTTACATTTGAATTCTTTAGAATTTTTATGGAACATTTAACGTGGCCATATGGCATGTTCGGAATCTCGCAAGCTATAAGTAAGCTATTTGGTACATTTATAAATAATATTTTCCAAACTGATATATGTGTTTTTGTATACCAGAGCTCCAGAGCTGGTAAGCGAAAAAAGTGTTTTTAAAAAGGAAATATTGCAGAAACACGATCTGGACTGAACTGAGCATGAAATGGCCACTTCATGACAAGGCTCTGTCTAGACTTCAGTACAAGAGCACTGACTAGTGATCACTAGTTTAAATGGGAACTATTACAATAATAAGATATTAAGTAAACACAAATACAGGCTGAAAGCTACAGAGCTTCGATACAAATCAGCAAAGAACCGAAAAAAGCTGATGTCTTTCTGCACGTCCAACAACTGAGACAGAGAGATTTGATGTTTGGATTTGTATTTCAAACATTTGAGCATCGAGAAGTACAATTGCGAAGTTTGCTAAAGTAGTTCATCTGCTATTTCACTGATAAATCGTCCACTTCCTAAACCTTCAATATATTCCACCAAATGTGAAAAACCTCAAGTCATTTTACCTTCTTCTCGGCATCCGCAGAAATTCCCTGCTTCTTTGGTCGATTTGCCATTATTCCAACGTCAAAAAGGTTGCACTAAAAAGGGCCCTGCTAATTTCACCCACAGCAATCAAGTGACTCGAAAAGTGAGCAGCTGCTTTGAAGAAACCAAAATGTCACGCAAGATAATCTGGGCGCGATTACAATGTCACGCAAGATAATCTGGGCGTGATTACATATCCGTCGTTATTTGCCCATATACGTACATGCACCAGAAAGTTCATTTCAAACGAGACGGCAGAGCCCATCCAAGGAATGCCGCACAAATATGCAATACAACAGCTGGATACGATCATGCCACACGTGGAAGTACTATTACGGTATAATTGTACTGCTGTCCAGCGACAGGAATAACTGGGATATTTGGAAAATGTCAGTCAAGTCGACATTGCGCATTCTTGGTATGCCTACTGACAAAGTTATTACGATGGTGAATGGTTTTACTAATTCGCGCGGGTTCGTTTACGTGCACTTAAATATGTTTGTTCATCCGCAGACAAGACAAAGCAACGCTTTTGTCATCAACTGTCTCTATCCCCTCTCCCCTGGGGATGTTTCGAGCTTACTCCTTGCTCCCCTGGTCTCTACATTCCACGGTTCGCTCTCATCTTGATATTGACCCCAAATATCTCATCATAACTATATACTTTACAGCGTCTGCAATCCTCTCCCCAGTACGTCCTCATTTCTCTGTATATCTGTGCATATCAAAAAACACCGGATACTCTATCCGATCCTACCAGCTATTTTTCTACTCGGATTCAAATTAGCTATTATATGAGTAATTTTTATATTATAATTCTTCATAGGAAGCTAGTATCAAGACAGAATCTTCAGTGACATTTCCTCGTAATTTGCATGTCAAGGAAATTATTCGACTTGTACCGAGTACTGTAACATATGCAATTCTGAAATTCTTCCTTTTTTGTTTCTCTTCCCATTTCCCACTTTCTTGTGTTTCTTCGACCGCCATTTGGAAGTCCAAAACGTTGGATATTACTGCTAGTTGTAAACAGATTTTCTGAGGTGTTCTGTTGTGTTTGGTGATGATATTCACTAAGATCTTGAGTATGTCTGAATTAGAAGTTCCTGAGTACGGACTTGGTAGTTTTGACCTTCGAGGGATTACCTATCTCTTATCCAAATTAACACGCCAATCAAAATTAAACTTGTTGTGGTGCAAACACTTAGAAGGAAGAGTAAACAAATCTCCTGTGATAGACATCTTTAAATTTAAAATTCTGTTGGTGTCATACTACAATTGAAGTAAAGCCAGCAAGCAGATGGGGCTAGTCGTGCAGCTTGTACATGTAATCGTGTAATTGTTTTATCTCTTTTTGTCTGCTGAATGAGACAGTTTGTAACTAGACGAGATCTTATTACTAGTGCAGAAGCCACTCAACGATTAACCACGATCAAGAGTTTAAAAACAAAAGTACGCAACGCAACCACAAAACAACAGCCAATGAAAATAGGGCCTTTCATCTCTATGTGTTTAATTTTGATTCATGATTGAGATAGATTCTCAAGAGTCTAAAACTTCGTAGTTGGTAACTATTCAGGATTTTTTTTTAGGGATCACGTAAGAACGTATACGTAACAGCCATGGACTGAATATGACAAAATCCTTCCAACATATAAACACCGGCAGCTGATATGTTTCGGATACTCATTTGCTCACTTTTATAAATCTTGCATTTTTCATTCAATTGCAAGTTATCATTTCGTTCTGTTTGTTTGATACAAGAGTACAAAGGTGTCTAAAAATCCCCTTGATTAACCAATCAGAATATCAAGTAATTTTGGCTCTATACTATGTTACACTCATTTACTTCTCCACTCCCATTTTGAGACGTCTGAGCCTAGTTCTGGTATAACTAGTTTGTAAGCTGGTCAAACCGGTTATGTACATCAGAAAAAAAGTGAACAAGAATATGCATTTGTTCATATACGTTCTATCTATGCATGATGATTCTGTTATGAAAATGGTTGTAAAATATTGTCATTGTATCTTAACTATATTTAATAGTTGTACTACATTTTCTTCTTAAGTATTATTTGTAGTTATCCTATGTACCTATTGGTATTTGTTGGATGAAAGATGATTATTATTTTGTTCCCGAAGTGAAGCCGGTGGCCATTTTGAATGACATTTTCAAAGATGGTTGAATTTCCAATATGGCCACCTTCGTCATTCATCTTTTTCCATCTGACGTAACCGGTTTGACCAGCTTAAAAACTAGTTTTACCAGAACTAGGCTCAGTCGCTCAGACGTCTCAAAATGGGAGTTTTCTCTCCTTTTCTGCTTCAGGCTTCACTTTCGTCAAAAGCATTTTTTCCGTTGTACATTGCTCAAGTGATTACGTTACACCGGACGTTACCCGACCGAAGTGCGTGACATACCGAAAGCTATTCTACAATCCTGATAATCAGCTCTAAAGAGGACACGTGAACAACAAACACAGTCATTGTTTCTTTACCTTAGTTGAATATTGCTCAAGTGATTACGTTACACGACCGAAGGTCACGCACTTCAAGTGATTACGTTACCCGACCGAAGTGCGTGACATACCGAAAGCTATTCTACAATCCTGATAATCAGCTCTAAAGAACTTCTGACACGTGAACAACAAACACAATCATTGTTTCTTTACCTTAGTTGAATATTGCTCAAGTGATTAAGTTACACGACCGAAGGTCACGCACTTCAAGTGATTACGTTACCCGACCGAAGTGCGTGACATACCGAAAGCTATTCTACAATCCTGATAATCATCTCTAAAGAACTTCTGACACGTGAACAACAAACACAATCATTGTTTCTTTACCTTAGTTGAATATTGCTCAAGTGATTACGTTACACGACCGAAGGTCACGCACTTCAAGTGATTACGTTACCCGACCGAAGTGCGTGACATACCGAAAGCTTTTCTACAATCCTGATAATCAGCTCTAAAGAACTTCTGACACGTGAACAACAAACACAATCATTGTTTCTTTACCTTAGTTGAATATTGCTCAAGTGATTACGTTACACGACCGAAGGTCACGCACTTCAAGTGATTACGTTACCCGACCGAAGTGCGTGACATACCGAAAGCTATTCTACAATCCTGATAATCATCTCTAAAGAACTTCTGACACGTGAACAACAAACACAATCATTGTTTCTTTACCTTGCTCGATGCTTCAGCTGAGAAGCCGTGTTTTGCTGGTCGGAATGCCATTTTCCAGTCGCTGTTCTTGTACTCGGCTCAAATCTTCTCAAGCAAATGCCTGGGGTTCTTATTATAGTCTTATATATATGGTAATAGTAATAATAGGCGGGGCAGGTCATTTCCATGACAATAGATGTTTTATAAATGTCCTTTTATGTTCATGCCTGGAGATGCATGCCTGCAGAGAATAGAAATCATTGAATACGAGCCACGTGCTGATCGATGGAGTCATAGTGAGGTCAAAGTCGCGCGCGCAGCGTTATTTTGATCGGTAGAGCATACTTCGTATGACTGAAAAAACAAGGATGAGTATTTCGATTGATTCCGTGCCGTGTGCCGTAGTTTTTCACAGTCCTACGAAACCTGCTCGAAAGTCGGCCTCCGCACGGATGTGACGTAGGCAATTCGTCATTTCGGAGTTGCGCGCGAAAACTGGTGACTAGTTTGTTTCGCGGGGAATTATGGGAGTATGCCCCATAATAACGGGGAAATGGAATATTTTCCTACCGAGTTTCAGTGCAAACATTCGTAATTAATTTTATTTCAGAGCTAATAGGATAGCAAAGGGAATACACGTGACGCGTGATTTGGCCCAAAAATGGTGCGTGAATCGTGAAAAACACTTCATAACTGGCAAAGGATAAAACCGTGATCCGTGAATTTGCAAGAAAGACGTGCGCGAAATGGCTTAAATGATTCTTTTGAAGCGTGATCACGCCCCCCCCCCCCCCCCCCCTTTGCTATCCTGAGCTGATGCTCGAAATCCCGACCCTGTTAGGACCTACCGATTCATACATAAGTACTAAGACAGCGTAGCCTCCCCCCTGAACCTACATCCATAATAGTCAATACACAAAGCAACAGAACAGATATGTTACAAAACTCACTTGTCTTCCTTTTATTCCAATCCTCGAAACTACATCAAGTCTACAGATATGAACTACAAATCACACAATCTACATTCAAACGCTAATTTAAAATATGCAAACTCTATAACACCACAGGAAGCCCGTTATTTTTAAAGCAATCTACCACCACAGGAAGCCCGAAACATCAAAAGTGAAATACCCATAATCATTAAAGATGTATTAGGATAGTTGGAATCATTAAAGTTCCCTATCCTACGACGATTCTATTCAGTAATGTACTACTTTATATAAGACTAAGACCAGTGTAGAATCGGTTACAATCTTGGGCTTCCTGTGTTTTCAAGTGGTTGACAGTCACAGGTCACTTTTCTTTTTTTCGCGAGGATTCGTTTCGTGCTGCTTGGGTCCAAAGAGAGGCACAGTCTTGTCGTATTGGTGGGCCTGGGTGCGAGTAAGTGATAATAAAGGTTATTATATAATGACCAAGATGACAGGGTGGTGGTCATAGTGATGATGATGATGATGGTAGCCGGTGGTGATGGTGGTAGTGGGTGGTGATGATAGAGTCATTTTCGTAAGAGTGGGAAATCTACGGTACGGAGTTACGGTCACAGTACGGTATCGAAGACATTCTATTCAACCAATCACAGCGCGCAAAATCATCGCTCAACCAATCAGAATGCTTGGATACCGCACGATGATGGCGCGATACGGTCACGGTACGGCACGCACGAACCGTACCGTAACTACTTCCCACTCATACGAAAACGACTCTATGGTAGTGGGTGGTGATGATGGTAGAGGATGGCGAGTAGTGAGTGATGATGATGATGGTAGTGAGTGATGGTGATGATAGTAGAGGTTGGTGATGATGGTAGAGGGTGGTGATGATGGAAATGGGTGGTGATGATGATGATCAGTAATGATGATGATGGCGATGGCATATAGAGTCGTTTTCGTATGAGTGGGAAGTAGTAACGGTACAGTTCGTGCGGTGACCGCGTCTATGCATGCATTCTGATTGGTTGAGCAATGATTGTGCACGCTTTGATTGGTTGAATAGATGTCTTCGATGATGGTGATGGTTACTGATGATGTCGGTGATGATAATGATGATGGTGGTAAATGCCGGGATGATCTTTGGTGGTAATGATGTCGATGATGGTGGTGCTAGTTGGCGGTGTTTATATGATGTCGGTGGTGATAATGATGATGACGGTACTGAATGGTGGTAGCAATGATGATGAACTCTGGCGAACATTATGATAGTTAGTATGATAGTGTGCAAATAGTAACAAGCAAAGGGTAGGTGCATACCCTACGAGCAAAGGCCTGGATCCCATTCACAACCTACAAAATATACAAAAACGGTGAAAATTCAATTCCACTCTTTACTGAATTGGAGAACTCTCTAAGACGAACATCTCACTAAAATAGACTCCTATGTGATCATACTCCCATAATCATATACCACCATATACTATCTATAATCAAACACTGTTTGTAAATCAGGACGCCTGTTGTTTTGGAGGACAAAATAGCCTAGTGTATCCTGTGAACTGCCTGTCTATCGTGTGTTATGCAAATTACTATGGTCCGGTAGCGCGTTGTTAAATCGTGTAACATCACCTTTAGTTCCACGAGTGTCCTTCTCAATTAGCCATTTCAAAAACGAGTGGAGGACTGGGAACGAGTTTTTAGAATTAATCTAATTAAGAAATGAACCCCATCACAAGAAAGAGCATGTCAGAATTAGTAAGTTTCAGGAGTTTGATAGGGTTTGGACATGCAAGTAGCAACTGAACTGCAGACATTCAAAAACTGCAAAAATTACAAAGAAATGTATGGTTACGGGGGACACTTGTCCGCCTGTAACATACAATTCTTTGTAATTTTTGCGATGTTTGGAAAGCTGTTACTCGTTCAATATCTAACTAAACCTATTGAAACTTTGTAAACTGACTAATTCTGATATGCTCTTTCTTCATTTTTTAATTAGATTAATTCTTAAAACTCGTTCCCAGTCCTCCACTCGTTTTTGAAATGGCTAATAGACCCTGTCAACTTGGGTGTAATATTTTCCCCTTTCAGATCATGTTCGTGTCATACCCCTGAGTATTAGATTCTTTGTTTGAGTGACATCCATATTTATGTCTCTTCTCAAGCATTAAGCCGCATCTAATACACGAACAAGTTTTCCTTGACAAGTTTTCCTTGACAAGGAAACATTGACGATTTTTTGTCATCTACACGAGCAAGTCTTCCTTGTCAAGGAAAACTTGTCAAGGAAAATTTGCTCGTGTAGATTCGGCTTTACTGATAAAGAAATAATAGTCATTGGAATGACACGTGGTTTGAAATGGGAAACATTACGCCCACGCTAAATGGGTTTTGTTTTTACCTGGCCAATGTTTCCTCGATCATACAAAGCATTGGTATCAAACATGTCCCCAATTGTACAGTGAAAGGGTTCTCCCTTACAAGCGTCTATGAAGCCAGTGATGTTCTCCATTTTCTGAGACGATAAAAGAAGAAACTTCAAGAACAATAATAGCAATTTCTCGGGGTTTTTTAGAAGCCTAGTAAACGTCATTTGCAAGAAATGGCGGGCTTGTCTCAGTCACTTCACAATCAGGTGGTACATTCAGGTGGTATTCAATTTCTGCGCGCGGAACTGCGAGTTGATACCAGCGGCATTACATTCAGGTCTCACAATGCCGTGTACTTTTGCATCTCAAATTGAAATTCCACGCGAGGAAATTGAAAACATAATGAATCACGTGACTTTATTGTAGTATTGTAGTCGTTTCATCTGGACAACCTTTTTGAGAATGACTGTATGTATATAGTAATAATAATAATAATAATAATAATAATGATAGGGTCTGCAATTCTGACAAGGATTACGTCGTAATTTTCCCAGTTTTTAGAGTCTTAGATAGGGTATTAAATTTTGATTTTTGAAAAAAAAGCGCCATACTATACAGGATTCCTACTAACTAGTACTAAGATGTCAATAACTGTCTAAAATAGGGTATACACCTATTTCAAATATCGTTGTCGCGTTCAAAGCAACAAGCGTCAAGCCAAGACCGAAGTGCATGCTGGTCTTGTGTTGGCAAATTATTTAAATCGGACCTATTTTCTATGGAACGAAGTGTTATATGCAAACAAGCACGTGGAAATGTTCACATTTTGTAATTAGTCCTTATAGAAACAATTGTGATTTAAATAATTGCCAACACAAAACCAGCATTCACTTCGGTCTTGGCCTGACGCTTGTTGCTTTGAACGCAACAACGTTAATTGAAATAGGTGTATATAATTTCCCTTGAGTCTTAGATAGGGTCCACTTTATATCAATCTGTCTTGCCGGAACAGGGTATGAATTTTCAAGATGTCGCTGTCTTAGATAAGGTCTGGGTGTACGGACTCCATATATATCAAAACCCAGACCAATTCCCCTCCCCCTCCCCCTAAGTACCTGAAACTCTTTGACTTTGTTGCCGTGGTGGTATTTCTTGATAGATCCTGGTAATACCTCGTTCATTATCCTGTAACAGAAATATACAGTGAAAACCGTGAAACAGTACGTGCTATTTCCTATATGAGCGGCCGTGTTGCTCGGTAGATATATAGATCCGAGCCGTAGGCAAAAAAAAACTCCATCCAAATTTACCTCTATCTAAGAGAGTATTACATAATTTTCCAGCAAAAACGCAAAGAAAATCACAACACTTTCTTGTGAAGGTACTTGTGGCATCACTGTCTAGCCTGCGTAGCAAGCATTGTTTTAAATTAAAGCCGCGCGAAAGTTTTTGTTTGTTTTCGCCTCAACTTTCGCGCGGCCAAAAAACGAAAACAACTTCCGTGCGGCCTAAAAAAACGCTTGCTACGAAGGCTAATCACTGTCATGCGCAGGATACACCTCAACTCATCACACACTTGGAGAGAGGTTTTAATTTTGTATTCGTAAGTAGGAAGCTATAAGGATTATAGAAACTTGCTGTCGGTGCTATTTGTACCAGTCCCTTACTAAGCGAGTATGATAAGGTCGCCCCCAGGACCACATCGCCGTTCGTCTGAAACCCCGCGTGGAGCGACACAGCTTTGACTTGATGGGGATCAAGTTCTTCAAGCGTAAGTGGCGGCCGCTCAAACTTTGATAGCCTGCTGTTCCTGCTCCAACAGCTCCTCCTCCAGGTCCTGCAGTTGTTGCTGCTCCACATGAGGTCCTGCAGTTGTTGCTGCTCCACTGAGGTTCTGCAGTTGTTGCTGCTCCACTGAGGTCCTGCAGTTGTTGCTGTTCCTCTGAGGTCCTGCAGTTGTTCCTGTTCCACTGAGGTCCTGCAGTTGTTGCTGCTCCACTGAGGTCCTGCAGTTGTTGCTGTTCCACTGAGGTCCTGCAGTTGTTGCTGCTCCATGGCCACTGAGGTCCTGCAGTTGTTGCTGTTCCACTGAAGTCCTGCAGTTGTTGCTGCTCCACTGAGGTCCTGCAGTTGTTGCTGCTGCTCACTGAGGTCCTGCAGTTGTTGCTGCTCCACTGAGGTCCTGCAGTTGTTGCTGTTCCACTGAGGTCCTGCAGTTGTTCATGTTCCACTGAGGTCCTGCAGTTGTTGCTGCTCCACTGAGGTCCTGCAGTTGTTGCTGTTCCACTGAGGTCCTGCAGTTGTTGCTGCTCCACTGAGGTCCTGCAGTTGTTGCTGTTCCACTGACGTCCTGCAGTTGTTGCTGCTCCACTGAGGTCTTGCAGTTGTTGCTGCTCCACTGAGGTCCTGCAGTTGTTGCTGCTCCGCTGAGGTCCTGCAGTTGTTGCTGCTCCACTGAGGTCCTGCAGTTGTTGCTGCTCCACTGAGGTCCTGCAGTTGTTGCTGTTCCACTGAGGTCCTGCAGTTGTTCATGTTCCACTGAGGTCCTGCAGTTGTTGCTGCTCCACTGAGGTCCTGCAGTTGTTGCTGTTCCACTGAGGTCCTGCAGTTGTTGCTGCTCCACTGAGGTCCTGCAGTTGTTGCTGTTCCACTGAAGTCCTGCAGTTGTTGCTGCTCCACTGAGGTCTTGCAGTTGTTGCTGCTTCACTGAGGTCCTGCAGTTGTTGCTGCTCCGCTGAGGTCCTGCAGTTGTTGCTGTTCCACTGAGGTCCTGCAGTTGTTGCTGCTCCACTGAGGTCCTGCAGTTGTTGCTGCTCCACTGACGTCCTTTAGTTGTTGCTGCTCCACTGAGGTCCTGCAGTTGTTGCTGTTGCTGCTCCACTGAGGTCCTGCAGTTGTTGCTGTTCCACTGAGGTCCTGCAGTTGTTGCTGATCCACTGAGGTCCTGCAGTTGTTGCTGCTCCACTGAGGTCCTGCAGTTGTTGCTGCTCCATGCACTGAGGTCCTGCAGTTGTTGCTGCTCCACTGAGGTCCTGCAGTTGTTGCTGCTCCAAATGCTCCACTAGGTGCTTAGCCATCCCCACAAATGTTTTATTTATTAGGTCTGTCTCTTTGAGACCGATTCAACCAACGCCTGGTTGGATCAATTGCTCATTAAGTTTAGAATAACTAATCGGCTGCTAAATAGCACCAATGAAACAATAGAAAACAAAACTAGACATTGCACAATCTCAGACGCAATTGAACGCGTCAGAAGCGAGTGCTGTCGATAATCTCTCATAACACGAACAACACATGCAGACAGTTACTGTGAGGGAACTACGCTGACAAGTCTGATCTCTATAACTCGTGGATTACATGTCATCCTTATAACTCGTGAGTTACGAGTTTGGATCACGTCGACGCCACGGAAGCTTAATTACGTACCTGCAAAGAATGACCCCATCGTCCAGAGGATCAGCAAAACCGTCCCCTGCCCTGCTGAATTCATGTTCCACGCCCCAGTCCACGCTCTCACCGACCATCATCTCGATCCAGTCCCTACACTGCATTTCTGCCTCTTTGTCGTACTTTTTTTCCACCTGAAGGAATGTTGAGGAAGTAGCACAAATAAGCGAACAATAAATATAAGAAAACAAATAAACAAACTGACTAATACATTAACAAAATACATATAGCAAGGAACACGTAACAAAATAAGCTAGCTATGGCGAGTGGGTTACCTGTGGTCAGGGTTTCTATGGTGAGTGGGTTACCTGTGGTCAGGGTTATTACAGCGAGTGGGTTACCTGTGGTCAGGGTTTCTATGGTGAGTGGGTTACCTGTGGTCAGGGTTTTTACGGTGAGTGGGTTACCTGTGGTCAGGGTTTCTATGGCGAGTGGGTTACCTGTGGTAAGGGTTTCTATGGAGAGTGGGTTACCTGTGGTAAGGGTTCTATGGAGAGTGGGTTACCTGTGGTCAGGGTTTCTATGGTGAGTGGGTTACCTGTGGTCAGGGTTTCTATGGTGAGTGGGTTACCTGTGGTAAGGGTTACTATGACGAGTGGGTTACCTGTGGTAAGGGTTTCTATGGCGAGTGGGTTACCTGTGGTAAGGGTTTCTATGACGAGTGGGTTACCTGTGGTAAGGGTTTCTATGGCGAGTGGGATACCTGTGGTAAGGGTTTCTACGGTGAGTGGGTTACCTGTGTTTGACCGAGAGTGAACCCAAGGACAAACAGTTTCTCTTGCGTTACCATAATATAGCCAACATTATTATTATATTTGCCAGATTTGCTAAAGAATTATAGAGCCTAGCTCTGTGGGTAGTGCCAGCCTGATTTTGTTTGTCTATATTCCAGTGTATTGTATATTTTCGTTATTATTTATTATTATTGTTGATTTCTATCCGTTATGGCGAATCTTGTAAAATAAAATAATAATAATAATAAAACCAAAAATAATTTTAATCCAGCTGGAATGCACTGCAGTATTCAGTATTCATAAGACAACTTTAATTGATATTATATATACTTTGTTTTGCAAATCCCAATATAACCACGGTAGAAAATAGCAGTATGATGTCTTGCGGTCATTAAAAAATCCTATATGCGCGACTAATTATTTAATCTTTGTGGTTGAAGAATGCTAATTGACTTGATTGATTAATTAATTAATTGGGTGACTGGATTATCAAGTGATAACAGATGGATGTTGTATCAGTAAAAATAAATGACACACTACGGATTGTTTCACGATTTCATTCATGATATCGGGTCTCGGTTGTTTGAAAAGGGATAGCGCAATCTGTAGGATAAATGTTTATCCATGCAGTGGATAAATTATTGGACCGTGCCGCTGGATAGAGCTGCCCAACGAAAGTCAGACTATCCACTAGTTCTGACTGAACAACTGGAATCTGTTTGAACTTTATAAACTGCCAAACTTCACCGTGGTAGAAACTGGCAAACTCATAAGCCCAATTCTGGAAGGACTAACACAGTCGTCTTATACTAATCAGTACAATGCTTTTATTGTTTAGGCTTTGGAGCATTCCAAATTGAATTCAATTCATCTTCAAACTCCTTGGGGTGCCTTGTTGAAATTCCTAAATAACTACATATTAAGCCGATCATAAGCAAATCAAGTCAATAAACCAGTTTTGAACTCCATTCAGAAGGAACTCATTTCTGAACATTTGGAAACTTTCTCGATGTATGGTTATCTTGGATATACGATTACATGCAGCATTTCACCCCAAGTTCTTGTAATTCCATCCAATAGTCCAATAGCTCTCAGTCTTCATTATACAGAAAAAGATATGTCTGCCAGAGGGCGGTTTACGGTGCCAAAAGTCAAGTCAAAGAGGTGTGTTTGTATAGGAATAATTTATCTGTTTAACTCGCTTGCATTTGCTTGGCTGTTGGCTGTGAACTATAGTTCAAAGCGGCTAAAGTTTTTGTCGACTCTGTTTGATAGTGACGTGGCTTTCTCGTCTTGCCTCAAGCTGGGAGAATGAAACGCATCCTTGAACTTAAACGA
The DNA here is from genome assembly GCA_033675265.1 of Actinostola sp. cb2023. Classification (NCBI taxonomy): domain Eukaryota; kingdom Metazoa; phylum Cnidaria; class Anthozoa; order Actiniaria; family Actinostolidae; genus Actinostola; species Actinostola sp. cb2023. The sequence continues at coordinate 134,210 of JAUJYZ010000276.1, read as the reverse complement.
CATGACACATTTGAATCGAAAGTTTATTTATTTTCCTTTCAGGCAAACGACCGGGAAGAGCCGGCAACGTGGAATAAAAGTACAAACACCGATAGAGTTTCGTAAAATATGGAACAAGACGATGTACTTCCAAAGTCCACTTTTCAATTCCAATAAATGACACATTCTTCAAAATATTTCTTTCTGAGATTTTGATGAGAGTTGAGAAATATCTCCCAGCCCTCCCCTCCCTGGTTGATACCTTAGCCAACTCCTTTAATTCTTATCAGCATTGTTTATCAATACGTTTTCTACTAGACAAATAACTAGATTAACTCTCGAATCCTTGCCCAATTTCACCAAAGTATAAACTTATAGCTAAAATAACGAATATGTTCAAATTTGTGGACGACAATTCCATTAACGCAATAAGCAATTGAGCATTTAAGATATAAGATATTTATGTGAGAACACTGGATACCTCATAATATAATTCCACTGACGAAAGGTAACGAAAGTCTCCGCCAAATTTGATGCCATTTTTGGAGCAAGCAGAGTCGGCAATATAGCACAGATAGGCGTGATTTGTTCAAGTGTTTTCCATTCCTATTTAACACAGGGCGTGATCGCGAAAAGCTCCATCATCAGATTACGTTTTCAACTAGTTATATCTCTTGTCAAAGCTGGGTTATTTCCACACGTGGATTTATAAGAGGGTGTGTAATTCGCTTAAAAGGCAATCAACCAGACTCGGCCACCAACTCAGTAGACGCTGAACTCCTTGGAATTGATTTCTACCGATCTTAAAACTGACAAAGTTACCTTTCTGTTATGCTCTGCCATGTCTCCATAGGCCTTGTGGCGATTGGATCCTCTTCGCTTGATAGGGTTTGGCTGAGCCATGGTGGAATCTTATTTGGTTGCTAGAGAAGTGCAATATCTTCAACCAAGTAACTTGCACTCAGAGTTCTCGAAATATAAATATCAGCTGGGGAGATTTGGTTTTGAATAATAGATTGGGTAAAAGAATAGGCCACACAGTTGTGCCGTTACGCTAGTGTAGCTTCGTTATACAAACATTACTAAAAAAGAATAATGTTTAGAGGCTGTTTAGATTGCTTCGTTAGCGAACAATGAAACAGGTCAGTGGATGGCATTTCGGGAATTAGGCCCATGATTCTGAGTATGGCTGGAAGATTATCAACATTGGCGGCGCTTGATTCTTTTTGAGGGCTACTAGACGACATTCAGTAAAAGAGTACAGATAGAGCTCAAAGCTTGTGAATGACAAGTCTTCAGAGTGCAAATTTTCACTATGTATACAGATGTGTACGATCGATCATTGCGGTCAAATGCAACGCATTCGACCCTGGCTACAAATCCAAATCTCTACTCTACTCTACTCTACTCTACTCTACTCTACTCTACTCTACTCTACTCTACTCTACTCTACTCTACTCTACTCTACTCTACTCTACTCTACTCTACTCTACTCTACTCTACTCTACTCTACTCTACTCTACTCTACTCTACTCTACTCTACTCTACTCTACTCTACTCTACTCTACTCTACTCTACTCTACTCTACTCTACTCTACTCTACTCTACTCTACTCTACTCTACTCTACTCTACTCTACTCTGCTCTGCTCTGCTCTACTCTACTCTACTACTCTACTCTACTCTACTCTACTCTACTCTACTCTACTCTACTCTACTCTACTCTACTCTACTCTACTCTACTCTACTCTACTCTACTCTACTCTACTCTACTCTACTACTACTACTCTACTCTACTCTACTCTACTCTACTCTACTCTACTCTACTCTACTCTACTCTACTCTACTCTACTCTACTCTACTCTACTCTACTCTACTCTACTCTACACTACTCTACTCTACTCTACTCTACTCTACTCTACTCTACTCTACTCTACTCTACTCTACTCTACTCTACTCTACTCTACTCTACTCTACTCTATTCTACTCTACTCTACTCTACTCTCCAATCCCTACGCATGCCTTCTCCCTTGCTCATTGTTAGCGCCTATGCAAGTGTACTGTCGATACGTAATTGCTACAGTCGGCGGATTAAGAAATCTGAAAGTTCCAAACTGCACTACTGAGGGGAGAGGGGGAAGGGTGAAGACGGTACAATAGATCTTGAAGTATCGACGAACATGGGCATAGTATGAGAAGAATGACGATCATGATCTAAACATTATGGCTGCGTTGTCTACAAACATTTGGAGAACTCGGAGAATTAGTTATCAGTTGTTTATTTACCCTAATCTAATACTTTAAAAATGTAGCCCTTTTTCCAAATAATCCATAAAATATTCTACTCTGATGAAAAAGATGGCGGCTGGACATTTCACTGACCACAATGCTTTGCGAACCTAAATCAGTACTACTCGCATCCAGTACCCCGGTCTGCGACAAACGTTGAAAGACTGGGTTCGGGCATTTTGATTGAATGAATTACTTGCACTAACTGTCTCGAGTTGTTAGAAGACTTGATAGAAGACTTTTGGAAACAACGGCAGTTTTTAATTCGGAAAAAAAGTGTCAAAAAATCAACAACAAGAGCTGAGTCTTGGTGGCCCACGAGTTAACTTTGTTTCTCTGAAATGAGCACGATATTGTGGCTGTAAAATACTTTTCTTTGTCCATTACTTTGAACTTTTCAAGGTTGCTTCTCAGTCGTCACAGATGCCAGCGGTCATTCCATGAGAATTTAAAAGGGGAACATTGGGGGGTTCTGAACACCGCAACACCGCAAAAAAAATCCGAAAACACCGCATCACGAAAAAAAAACGAAAACTGACCAAAACGAAAAAAAGGGGTTGACACCGCAACTTCGCAAGTAATATATCGCTTCACTGAACACTGTAGGTTTAGAAACCGCATCCCGCAGGATTTACGATCACCGCAACACCGCAATGTTGTTGTTTTTTGACCGCAACACCGCAATAAAAATTGACCAACACCGCAACACCGCAAACCCCAATGCCCCCCTTTAAAGGAGAAATCAATTTTTAAAAAGAACTCGTACTACTCGAACCCAGTCTTCCTCTTCTTGCAGCATGTACCATACCCAATCTACAAACCGTATTTGACATGTTCCCGTATGTCAGACATGTCAATAAGTATTACAGCTAGTTCAATTCATGCTTACAAGTATTTTCAATACTTTCTCTCTAATCTGAATTCTCAACAAAGCATAGTGTTTTATGTGAAGAATTAAAGAGTACCGTTTATTAAAACTTACAATCCGCCATGTTTTTATTTTCGATGCACGGGGTCAGCTATTGCATTAACGTTTTGACTTTTAACTTTTCCATAATCAACCTTACATAAACACGGTCAGAGCCCATGCAACGTTTCGGGCTCCCTGTGGTTTCTAGTCACTGGTCTCCACGGTAGCTTCTGACCCATGGTTCGTGGTGACGAGGGTTGTGTGAGTACTGCTTGGGTCCAAAGAGTGGCACGGTCTTGTCGTATTGGTTGGCCTGGGTAACGGATGAAAATTAAATTGAAGAAATGGTCAACACTCGGCTACTCTAGGGTCAGGTTTTCGTGTAGCTGCACAAAAGTCCTGGTTATTGTTCTATTGTTGTTCTATGTATTCTTTTTACATAAAGGTCAGGTCTTCGTGTAGCTGCACTAAAGTCCTGGGTATTGTTCTATTGTCGTTCAATGTATTGTTTCTACATAAAGAAAACAATAAAACAATAGCCAGGACAATTTGTGCAGCTACACGAAGACCTTGCCTACTCTTACTTCTTGAGTGCTTAGCAGCCGACCAAGTGCATGCATCCATAACTCAATGGACGCACGCTGACTGAGTGTTGACCATTCCTTTTATAACTAAACAAGTTCGTTAATAGAAATGTTTAAAGAAATGTTTAACTCTGATTCTATCGAAATTCTCAATACATCGCGCGCGCTGAAAGTTTGCAAAGTGTTTTCATTCAGTCGATAAGCTACCAACATTTCGATTTCTTGTTTTTATAATTTTCAAATCTTAAAATCAAGTAGAACTTTTATCATTCGAATAAATTACCTGTACAACGAAAACAGATCACTATGACGTCAGCGTGCTGGCCATCGAGTTATGGATGCACGCTCGCACACGCTAATTAACCAATCAGAGCGTTCATTACAATTTAGCTATGTTATAAGATGATGATGATAAGCTGTCAGTGGAAAAAGCGCACGCTCTTTAAAATAACCTTAGAAATGCTTTGGCAATGTACAATGCCTTGGAAACTATTCAGTAGCTTCCAATGACTTTCCAAGGTTAGAAAAGCGCGCGTTTATTCAAGTGTTTGGTGATGATAATGTAATTAACGAATAGCTATGCGTCGTGCTTCTCCTAATGGTGCGGTAATACGAGCAACAAAATCGTGCAACTTGTCGCGCAACATTTTCAGATTGTTGCGTTGCAAGTTGCAGAGCAATGCTTCTCGTATTACCATCGTTCGCGGAACTTGTCGCGCAACAAATTAAATTTTCGGTCATTTGTTGCAGGTTGCAAAACTTTGTTGCACGAAGTAGAAAGAGCTTCTACTTTGCGCAACAAAGTTTTGCAACCTGCAGCAACACGAAAATGTGTTGCGCGACAAGTTGCGCGAACGGTGGTAATACGAGAAACATTGCTCTGCAACTTGCAACGCAACAATGTTGCGCGACAAGTTGCACGATTTTGTTGCCCGTATTACTGCACCTTAAAGGCCGGCCGTTTACACGGGCGAATTTATCGACAGAGAACACAGAGAACACGCGCGCGCGTTAATTTTCTCTTTCTTCAATAAATTCATTGATGATGATGATGATGATGACGATGATGATGATGATGAGTACATTTATACTTACCCTACGAGCGAACGCCTGGATCCCATTCAGCACCTGTAATAACAAACGCAGATCGTTTACACAATCTTCAGGTCACAAGTTTCATAGACTGTGTTTTTTTTTGCTTATTTGAATCTGAACCCATGGATTAGACGGAGGTCGAAACAAGGATGGAATGGTTGGGTATCCAGCATGTCTTTGAATCTCCCCTCAAATGGTAAGCAAACACTACATTCAATCAGTCCAATCAAGCAGAGAGAATTCTATTGATAATTCAGCTGATAAAAATTATGTACAAGACCGGAAATGACGTCTACTGAAATCAACCAATACCACGGGACCAAAGCACATGCGCGCTTACGAACTTGGCCAAATTTGCGATCTATATGTTTACACTCATAAACGATCATTTTACGACCACTTTTCGGATGATTTTCTTTGACCACCTCTTGACATCACCTTTCGTATGTGACCACATTACCTAGCAACGTGGGTGATCGCTTACGAGTGGATTGACTGGTGTGCATGGGGGTTTTATTACCTGCCCGACATTCTGCCGTTCGTACAAGTACACGGTAGGGAACATCTCAGCAGGGACACAGTTAAACGGTGATCGCTTACGAGAGGATAATGTTTATTATTGAGTGGTGTGCAGGTTTTTTTTATTACCTGACCGATATTCTGCCGTTCGTACAAGTACACGGTAGGGAACATCTCAGCAGGGACACAGTTAAACGGTGGTCGCTTACAGGCCTCTAGGAAGTTGTTAATGTTTTCTTGTCCCTGAGAAAAAGGGTGTTTGTCAGTCATGCATTAGATACCAGTTTATGGTATTAGTTGTCAGTCAATAAGATACCCGGGATAAGATAATGACTGCCGGATTGACAGTTGTAGCTTTTGTCACTTTAGAGTTGGTACCTTTTAGGGATAAAACTTGTTTGCTGCCACGCCCACCTGGACAAGACTCGGGTACCTTTTAGGGGGCATTTTTAATTCCCACGAGCATCCCCACCACTTTATATATGGGAATATCCCCCCCCCCCCCCCCCCGGTTTAGGGGGGGAGGGTTTACGCGCAACGTTTTTTCTTTCGTGACAACAATAAATTAAAACGCCTGCGAAGGAATATATATTTCTGTACCTGGAATGAATTTAGTTTCTCTCCATTATGGATTTTTCGAATACTGTTTGGTATTACCTCGTTCATGATCCTAGAATAAAGATTGGGAATATCATCTCTCAGTGAAGTTACCGGGCTTCCTGTGGTTTAGGCTAAGCGACCTCCCCTTCAAAAAGGGAGAGGAGGCCTGGGTATGAGGGAACTATATGAACATGTTGCCTACGTACCTACAAAGAATGATGCCATCGTCTATGGCCTCGGCAAACGCGTCCCCTGCCCTGCTGTATTCATGTTCCACGCCCCAGTGCACGCTCTCACCGACCAACATCTCGATCCATTCCCTACACTGGGTCTCCAACTCTTTGGGGTAGTTGGCGTTCAGCTAGAAGAATAGAAAACGGCAATAAACAAACAGCCCATGAGTAGGAGCGTCCTACTGGGTCGGTGTCAGACGACCTTTTTTTTCCTTTTTTTTTCTTTTTTATCAAACGGTGTCAGACGACCTATTACTAGACCAGTCTATTTTAGAACACTTTTTCGATCCCTCGAACTAATTATCAACCAATAGAAATGGGAATTAGAAAGAACCAATCAGCACAAACAAACAAATACATTACTGAAGTAAACAAAGAAACAAATAAATTTAATTTGATTAATATTAATAATTCATTATAATTAATCAACCATATACAATTAATTAACCATAATAAATATATCAATCATAATGAATCGGATTAATCTACGTATCTCGATATGTCAAGATGAGATGGAAGCTCGAGGGAAGGGTAAGGGAAGGCTCTTCCTCCACCTCAATTCCCACTCCGCCTTTATTTGGTCATACTTGGATAAAAATCGTACATTTAATTCATCATATACACCTATTCCAAATATCGTTGTCCGGGCCGAAAGCAACAAGCAAGAAGCTGACGACCGCAAAGGACATTGGGAATCTCCTAATTAATTAATTTATCCGTGGTACTTGAGAAGTTATCCCTACGAGCGTTGAATAGGTGTATATCACTGATATTTAGTCAAGTCTGAACTGATGATCTTTGCCATTATCATAAACTCGTCTGTCCCTCGTCTGCAAACATCTGACCTTTCACAATCGCAATTAAGCATGTTTGGGTTTTTTTCTGCTGGGATTAGCAGATGTTTATTCGTATTGAAGACGAGTTTGCACTATACAAATAACTGTAAGTATAGAATTGGAAGAAGGCCGAGACGAAAATACTTTTAACAAATGTACATCAGTAAGGAATTCAGAAAAAAAAACATTCCAAATTGTTGTGCACTAGATTTCTAAGGCTTGAGTGGAGTTCAAAGTTTATCGAATTTTCCTTGTGGCTTTCAAAAAACTTTGATTTTGGATGAAGCTAACTGAGTGATAGTCATCGCTGAACAGAGTATTTGTTCGAGAATAGACTCAAGTGACTATCTAGAGCCCGTCAGACTACAGTGATAAGCTGCAGGCTAGGATTTGGTGCTCGCATATCAAGCTACGAGTATGCAATGAATCTGGACTGCACTTTTCAATTGACACACTTGCTTTAAAGTAAAACCCAACGCTCAATAAAGCATGAGTAGAGGTTAACAAACGAGAGAACAGAGAATAACCAGGCATAAGGGATGGACCATCAGGGCCGTACACCTCACTTAGCAGGGCGAAAAAGAAGATACCAAAAAGTACTGAGAACTGTACTATTTTTATTTATTTTTTGCTGTTATATACGTACTGCTCCCCCTTGGATTTTGGGTTATGTACGGCCCTGACCATTATATTTTTTGGGGGGGTTGGGCAATTACCAAAAACAATTCATGACAGCAAAAATAGAGAAAAAAATCATGCACAACAAGGCAAAGGAAAAAAATTCGAGCAATTCGTTCTACTCTTGGGGTGCAATGAAAAAAAAAATTGCACAAGCTATAAGGTGAAAAAATTCGAGTTCAGAAAAAAATGCCCAACCCCCTCCCCCCTAAAATATAATGGTCCACCCCTAATGTAACCGTACCATGGTAGTATAGAAGCTTGTCTAATTGAAGCAAGTTTTAAGACAAAAGAAATATAGATATAACTATGAATTCCAATTCTGGTCAATCGTCAATCTTTGTGAAATGTTGTGATAATGTAGAAATGCATTCCTACCCTCCCCTCCCTTATCATTGACCTTTTAACCCGTTTCTCGAAAGCGCTATATATATATATACAGTATATTAAATTTCTGTTAAGACACGAAATTATTTACCCGCAATCTCAGTCGTGAATGAGATGGCATTATGATTACCCCCAAGGAAACCCAGTTAATTATAACCTCATAAAATGTTCTCAAAATGACAAGTCGGTATACAAAGATAAGCCGCTGGGTTCTAGCTACTTGTAATAGTTTTAAAATGCCTTATAAAGTCAAGAATCAAGTAGTTGATATGGTGGTCATCTGGTAACTGTATCCGTTTGTATTCGTCTTGGCCCTTTAAATGGCTTAGATTGACCTTAGAGTATAAGACGCCTACTGCTGCACAGTTCGTATTTATCTAGAACAGCCTTAACTATATGTGGGACTAGATTTATAACGATAGATAGATAAATCAACAGTGGTCTATTACGGGTGCTTTAAATGCCCTTATAATAATAATAATAATGGCGGTTCCGTCTCTCCACACTACACCTGAATTAGAGGGACGCACTGAGGACGTAACTGAAACCCCTGGCAGTGACCACCCTCAGTGTCTGTACTTACATTACTATTTCACCAACGAGAGCCACAGGTTTGTTAGTACTCCAGCACTATTAAGTGTCACCCTGGCAGTGACCACCCTCGGTGTCTGTACTTACATTACTATTTCACCAACGAGAGCCACAGGTTTGTTAGTACTCCAGCACTATTAAGTGTCACCCTGGCAGTGACTACCCTCACTGTCTGTACTTACATTACTATATATCTCACTAACGCGAAGGGCCACTTCACAAATTACAATAACCTGGGACTTTAATTATTAAAGTTTTGGAAAAATCGCTTATCATTTCGTCAGATTCAAACGGATTGTGAAGAAGAATCGAAATCTGGAATTAAATGGCGGACACGAAGCGCACAAAGCATAATGGTCTACTATGGTGCAAAGGCATGCTAAGCTCCTATGAAACGTTGCTTCTAAATTAGGAGTCATAGATTGGATAGGACGTTACGAATGAATAAAAAAAATTAAAATAAATAAAAAACGGATTGGCGTGTCTGTCCTCAAAATTTAAACTATAAATCAAAGTTCATTCTATTGATTCTATGGATTCTAGTCTTTATATAGGATAATTAGTTCAGAACGTTGTTTACAGTTGTATACTACTTGTATATCATGTACATAGCCTGTATAAGCTATATAGATTCTCAAAATGCTTCCCGTTATTTAGTTCTAATTCAGCACGTTCTAAATAGTTGTATATTTGTATATTGAACTAAGAATTCATCTGAATTTAAACTCGAGTATTCAAAGACCTGTTAGCTAGCAGCAGTAGGTCAGGAGAAGACATTTGTCGCACGGTGTTTTCGCCTCATGAACACAACCGTGGATGTCGTGCGGACGGCGGTGTATACATGCACGAAACAGTATCAGATAATTAGCGTATTCAATCAACAACGCAATTATATGAATATGGGATGATCTCCAATGCCAATCAAAGAACACACGTTGGACACCAAATTTCTTAACTCTTAAAGTGATTTCTTACTACGCCCTCAAAAGTTACCTTCCGATTCAATTCCGCCGTCATTCCGTACGCCTTGTGGCGGTTGGATCCCTTGCGCTTGATGGGATGGTTTTCCTGTGACATGCTTGATTCGGTTTGTGCTGCAGAAATAAGCAGTTGCTTGCAATCCTCACCCAAGTAGTAAGCACGCACTCTCGACGTTATGTGGCTTAAATACCAGCTGGGATAACAGCGGTTTCGAATGACGTAGAATGACAAGCACGGCCTGTCTGTTTTGTCGTTACGCCACCGCAGCTCCAAATATTGCTATAAAAGAAAGTTTGCAGGCTATTTAATAGATTGCTCTATCGCAGCACCAAGCGATAAGGTCACAAACTGGCATCTCGGGAATTATGACGAGTTTCTAAATATGGTATGCTTGGCGTTGCCTAAAAACTGAAGCACACATAATCCAGGGTCAAATTGGTACCCCAACAAGACAACAGCCCCTCACTACAGAAATATAGCGAACTGAAAGCTTCAATGAGGTGTTCTTGAGAGGGCAACATTGCTCTAGAGATTTGCAACGTGATTTTGAACGAAGAAGGGCATGGTATGGAAGGAATGTTCCAAACATTGAGGATATGGTTTCGACAAACACTTCAGGAACTCAATTTGTTAGATGTCGAGTGGTAAATACTTTGTCAAACTAGAAGACCGATTGACCTTTTGTATGAAGATGAAGTTACACCCAAGATGTTTAGTTACCGTATTTGTTAGGGCGCGATTATTTTCCTTCCTTTCTTTTCGCTTTCTTTTCGTTTTCGTTTTGTTTTTTTCTTTCCTTTTTCTTTCTTTTTTCTTTTCTTATTTTTTTCTTTTCTTTTCTTCGTTTTCTTTTCGTTTTCGCTTTCGCTTTGTTTTTTTGTTTTTTTGTTTTTTTGTTTTCCTATCTTTTTCTTTCTTTTCTTTTTTGCTTCCATCCATCCATCCTTCATTCATTCATTCATTCTTTCATATATCATTGAATGTCGGTTATAGGTCCAGTCTTTAATTCTGTAGTTGCTGCTATGTAGGAGATCTAAAACTTCTACAAAGGCCATGGTGTTGGTGCCGTACAACAGCTATGGCGCGTTTTCGGGATCAAAATCAAAAAGCTTCACACTTCGTTGTGAATTGTGAAATCAAATGTTCTGTGCCATTTAATTCTGCAAACAAAACTTATTCTGCATTTTGAATTAGCAATTAAAACATTATTTGAGCATCATTTGACCAGAAAAATATATTAAATGCATATTTATATTAATCTGCTAAATGCAAAAACTAGTACATACACGCCGTCGAATTGCCGAGTAAAAGAAATATATCTACTCTCGTGATTCGTGATGAATCACATGATTAAAAAGTCTTTACGCTAACCGTTCTACATTTGAAACAAAAACTTCCTTTTGGATTTAGTTGTAAAAAAACTACTCGCATGCAGTCTAATCACAGGCAGCCCAACCATTGTTTCTGAGGCTATTTATAATTATTTAAAAAAAATATTTGCATGCGCGCGTCTTTTTTTGATGGGTTTCCTGTGGTAGAGCGCGATCGCGATACGTATTATATTGGGTTCCCTGTGCATAGAAATGTATAATGTTGGGATCCCTGTGTACGTCCTGCGGGACGCGCCCGCAGCAATGTGTATATTGATCAGTTGAACTGTAGAAAACATCCCTCCATGCTCGAGAGTCCAGCGCTGCTCTTCGGCGCGGGCTCGGATGAAACATCGCCCCGCTCGCCCCGCCCGCGCCCGCGCCGAATTAAGAGCACCGCTGGCCGGATTCTCGAGCATGACATCCCTCCGGATGTGCTAATTCTGAATACACGCATTTTGAATTGAATACTTTCGACCAGGCGTTGCTCGATAACACAGTAAGCCTGGCCACTAAGCCAGCATGACGTCATTACGCGCCGGTCACATCAGCTGACCAAGAGGAACGTGGGCTCTGGGGACGAGATTGTCACATGTTCGTGTGCGTTGCCGTGTACCGAAGTTCTGTCTGTTATCTAGTTGTTTAGCTGTATCTGTTAGCTGGTTGTCTTCGTCTCAGAACTCAGCTTCATTTATTACTCGGGCTTCCTTCCTGTGGAAGGCCCGAGTCTGAAAATGCAGGCCGTCGTCGTCGTAGTCGTTGTACGACCTGTACGACCTCAAATCTGCAACTCGGTTCTACAGCGCATGCGCCCTGAACCAGCCGCTGAGATACATCGAAGGCTCAGATATATACGTAAAACTGCCGATCGAGTCATATAATAGGCATGCCGACGAGGTGTCGACCTCTTTCTTCACAAATCTTGTTGGAGGAAGGTTATGCTGCCTTGTGAGAAAAACATGTTTAGTTCTTCATACACAACACAGTTGTAAAGCCTTCGGTGATTTCGAACATTGAACAAGACGAGCGTATTAGACATACTTCGTTCAAATGCTTTTTTCTCACAAGACAGCATAACCTTCCTCCAACAAGGTGCGGTAACGTTCCCACTCATACGAAAACGACTCTAGCAACGCGTATAGTGTGGATGTCTAAAAGGTAAATTTCCTTTTCTTTCCTCTTTTTTCTCTGTTTTTTCTTCTTTCTTTCGTTTGCGTTTCTTTTTCTCTCAGATTTCTTTTGAGTCAATAATTATTGCAAACAGGTATAAGAATGTGAATATTTTTCAGATGTTGATAATTCGTAAGGTCGATAAGATGTTGAGGGATTTTATGGCCGGTTTCAGCTCTTACTAGTCCACTGCTTTCAAAGTCAATTACCAGTAATATTTCAAACCCGAGTCAGTGTCAGTTTAGAAAACCGAACTTTTGAAAAAAGACTGATCTAGAATTTTAAATTCAGTAAGATTTGAGTCTTTTCGGTCGTCAGGGTGCTTGATTTGCACATTTAGAATAGACTCTTACCCAGTCGTTACTTACCGTACTCTACTGGGGAAGTAATCAATGAAAGCGCGCAGCCGGAAACGCTTGGGAAGGAGGGCGCAAAGGCGCGCATCCCACTACACACCGCGCGCCCACATCGCGAGTAAGAGAAGCGACTGGGTATTAGTCTGCATTTAGACCTAATGCCCCATTCACACCAAAACTTATGTAGTTAAACTGGGTTTTTCTAGCTTCTATAATCTGAGAGCATCTAATTTCACAAGAATCAAACTATCTGGTATTTATACTATGCAACACAAAGGACAGTTTACCAGCAGTTTTGTGCCAAATGTTGCGTGGCGTTTGTAGATAATTTTCTAAACCTGTTTAGTTAAACCACTTTAAAACATGTTTTAGGTGTGAACGGACCATCATGTTTAACTTTGTAAGGCGAAATGTATTTCAACATCGCGAAGTATCCTTCAAAAGCGCCCAAAAACGAGCCCTTTTTGACAGTTTGAAATTCAATTTTCGCTTTGGATTAACACTCTAATTTTACTTAAAGTGATGCACAAAGTCATTTCCCTGCTTTGTTTTTCAAATTTGAAGTATTTCAGGGGGACAACATTAGCAATAATAGATCATTAGCAATAATAGATCATTAGCAATAATAGATCATTAGCAATAATAGATCATTAGCAATAATAGATCATTAGCAATAATAGATCATTAGCAATAATAGATCATTAGCAATAATAGATCATTAGCAATAATAGATCATTAGCAATAATAGATCATTAGCAATAATAGATCATTAGCAATAATAGATCATTAGCAATAATAGATCATTAGCAATAATAGATCATTAGCAATAATAGATCATTAGCAATAATAGATCATTAGCAATAATAGATCATTAGCAATGATCAGATCTAGCCCATGTTTTCCATTCTAGTTTTCACTTTGGATTAACACTCTAATTTCACTTTTACCGGTCAAAAACAAAAAGCACAAATTACTTCAGTGACTGTTGTTTAATATTGCACAGCTCGGTGACACCCAAAGACACCCAAAATAGACGACACGAAAGGCAAACCGTAGACTCGCGATACCCATAGGTAGCCCGAGTAATAAAGCTTTTTACTCATTCGTGCTTAAGCTATATCAACCAGTCAACCAGTCAGTTGGATAGTAAGACTTTAATAGTTACCTTTATACATGACGTCTTTACTTGATACACTAAGCTATAGTCCTTATTAATTCATATTTATCGTTCTTCTATTTCAATCAACCAGTCAGTTGGATAGTAAGACTTTAATAGTTACCTTCACACATGATGTCTTTACTTGATACACTAAGGTGTAATCCTAATTTTACAATTGTCTGCTTACCTATACTTATTTGCTTACTTTAATACTAAGCTGATCTTTACATGCAAGAGGGTAGGCAAATCAACTGAACAGCTCCAACCCTTCGCTTCTCATAAAGATCTGACCACTTTACCAGGTTCCCCTCCCCCGTAGGGCATCGTTTCGCAAGCTCTGCAACTCGAGAAGCATCTAGAGCTTTGTCCCACATGTTAACGTTGGTGAGATTGCCTGTCAAGCTCTCATGCTCCTGGAAACCACCGATATAATCATCCTGGTCTTGTCCCAGAACTATTGCACCTGGTGCTCTGATCTGGTAACCTTTTTCCCAGACGCCTTCAATTTTCTTGACTCCATCGATATAGAAATAGTACTTTCCCAAACTGTTATCCCAAGTTAAACAAACATGATGCCATTTTGCATCGAGGAAATTTCCAGAAATATCAAGTCTGTTGAAGTGAAGTGATTACAAAATATGATTAGAAACTAAACCATAACCTCTCAAAGAATAGGTTCTTTTTTCACACTATGAAGTCCTCATAACTTCGCAGGAATTTAATATTTAACCTTCAAACTCATAGACTAACTTTCTTGGAGCATTTGCTATCATTTTGAACCTTTTTACTACTTAAGACATAAATTCTCCACTATTATGCTAATTAGCAGCGGCCATTTATTTTATTTTATTTTCATAACTATTGTTTCATTTTCCACGTTTTCACTAAATTTGTGCCCCCTTTCATGAATGACATCGTCTTTTCGTGGTCCGGTTGACTGAAGACAACTATCTGGACAAATTAAATAACGACGTTCTCGTTCTCTTTGCGTCGTCAAACATAGGCATTTCACGTTGTAGTTTAGCACTCAACGCCTGAAGTTAAGACCAAATCGAGCTTATTTCAAACATTCCAACAAGAAGTTATTGAATGTTGTAATTAACGCTATTGTTTCTCTGACGTCGTCGTCGTCCATTCCGTCCTCGATGCTAAAAGGTCCCTAATAACTCACCGCGCGGGCCGATTAAATTCACGTGATCGAAGCGTGAGAGCGGAATAAACGCACGTGATCAGGTCAAAGTCCATGGAAACTGATGCGTATGGCGCCGTTATTAAAAGCTTATTTTTTTATTTTGAAAATCGATTACATATGAAGTGAATAGTGGGATATTTCAGTATTTTGTGATTTGAGCTTCGCATTTGCGAGTTATAAAGGTTTGAAATCGTGATATGCTAATTCGGTGACGTCAAAGGAGGCATCATTTATTATTCAAAAGCGCCCCTTTGCAAATCATTGACATTTTTTAATCTGGAAAAAAGTTTTCTACAACTTATATAAATGATGTTAAACTTTTTTTCTATTTCAGAAAAGAATGCTACTTGAAAAAATATAAATAAGTTACAGCAAATGCCTCCTTTGACGTCACCGAATTAGCATATCACGATTTCAAACCTTTATAACTCGCCAATGCGAAGCTCAAATCACAAAATACTGAACCATCCCACTATTCACTTCATATGTAATCGATTTTCAAAATAAAAAAATAAGCTTTATAAGCACTTTAACAACAATTTTTTCAGTGCTTGACTATGGGGATATAACAAAACACTTAATGACTGGTCCCGAGGGAAACAAGTTAAGGCACCAGTCATTAAGTGTTTATTGTCAGTTTCTTTGCGTTCAAATACCTACTGTTTAATTGTGTATCGTATCGAAAGCCAGACAATATTCACATCCATTTCAATCAATATCTCGTTTTCAATATCATCATTGATGGCATAGCTGAAGAGTGCGTTTGTAGACTTTTTTGTCTTGGAGTCGTTCGCCATTTGGACCCACATGCTGACTGTGAAGGCTGTCAAGGTCTTGACGAAAGGCTTCTCGGCAACAACATAGTCTTTCTTAGATTTACGTGGAAAAAATAGGACAATGTGACCTGAACTGGCATGGAAATAAAATAATTTCATTTCTACTTTAAAGCTTTGGATGGATGGATGGATGGATGGATAATTATTTGAAAACTTTTGGTATGAAATCTTTCCTGAACTTTGGGCATTTTGGCCGAAATCAGTTCAATGGGGAGTAGATGCTGTTCGGCTGATAATTGAAGCTGTTACATTGTTAATTGATGGTAGTGTGTCAGATAGTTTCACTATGTAGTTGTTAGCAGTATTGATCTAACTTTCTTAGTTGATTGTGGTTCAAGCTTATACGTCACCATCCATCACGTCATTTTAAAACGATAAAACTTGGAATCTATGCTTCTAGGAGAGTGAAGTCGTCTGCTTTTCTCATTGTTTAATTAACGAAAAACCTTACCTTCACATGGCACGCACTTGTAGTTATGTCCATCCTTGTCAATCACACATTGCAGCGGTTCACTGCATAGCTTGTTGCTGCAATTGGCTGCAGGGCGTTCATGATAGTTTATGTATTCACCATCGGCTGAGGGGACAAGACTTTCAGGGTTGGACAAGTGATTAGCGTTGTTCAGCTCACAAACCCTTTTGCTTTGGTAGAAGTTCATGCTGTGGCAATGTTGGTGTAGTCTGCATTGAGCAATACAAAGGCCTTTGGTTGCGACGGTGACGGTTTTCCTCACATGACCTTGGATTTCGTAATAACTTTGGGCGAACCTCATGCCACATGTTTGCGCCATTACACGTATCCATGGTAACAACAAAACCAGAAGCAAATGTGCCAGCCTCGGTTTGGTAACTATTTCTGAAATTTATAAAAAGAGTCGATGTCTGTAAATATCGATCGGGATTCTGATCTCGAATAAAATTAGGGAACAGGAACAATCAGTAGGATGTTCTTATAAATATGTCAAACGTGTGCTACTTGGTACATCGAGAACCTACCATGAGCCTACCCTTTTCTATATATTTTTTTGTGAGTAAATATGATAATGCCAGAAGAAGAATCAGGACTCTTCACCGGAAAAAGCGCAAGCTCTTCGAACCTTGGAAATTCTTTGAAAATGTGCAAAAACCTCGGAAATTCTTTGAAAATGTGCAAAACCTCGGAATTAAATTCTTTGAAAATGTGCAAAACCTTGGAAATTCTTTGAAAATGTGCGAAACCTCGGAAATTCTTTGAAAATGTGCAAAACCTTGGAAACTTCTTTGAAAATGTGCAAAACCTCGGAATTTTTAGGAAATGTGCAAAACCTTGGAAATTCTTTGAAAATGTGCAAAACCTTGGAAATTCTTTGAAAATGTGCAAAACCTCGGAAATTCTTTGGAAATGTGCAAAACCTTGGAAATTCTTTGAAGATGTGCAAAACCTTGGAAATTCTTTGAAAATGTGCAAAACCTTGGAAATTCTTTGAAAATGTGCAAAACCTCGGAAATTCTTTGGAAATGTGCAAAACCTTGGAAATTCTATGAAAATGTGCAAAACCTTGGAAATTCTTTGAAAATGTGCAAAACCTCGGAAATTCTTTGAAGATGTGCAAAACCTTGGAAATTCTTTGAAAATGTGCAAAACCTTGGAAATTCTTTGAAAATGTGCAAAACCTCGGAAATTCTTTGAAAATGTGCAAAACCTCGGAAATTCTTTGGAAATGTGCAAAACCTTGGAAATTCTATGAAAATGTGCAAAACCTTGTTCGTTGGAAATTTCAATTTCCAAGGTTCTGGACATTCCCAATTAAATACGGCAAGCTTTGAAGAGAACGCGTTCGACAACTTCCCAGGCTTACCGCCAGTCCTGAAAGTGACGGGGATGCTCATTTTGAAAATGAACCCTAAACTTGTTACCCGAGTCACTTCCAAGTGGGCGTGGCATGAAACAGCTGGCATGAAATAATTCTCCATCTAAAACATAGGTATATTAATCCCTTTGCATTTAGCGGTGAATTGGCGACGCCTCAGAACTCGCAAAAAGTATTAGGGGATCGTAATATCATTAAAACTGTCACATTTTTATTTGCTGACAGACACCCTAAAAGGTACCGACTTGGAGTCTTGGTGGTGCTTTTAAATATGAAACCCCTGAGCAGTACCAAATCGTGGATTTCAAACCTTAAAAGGTACGAAGAACATCCCCGTCACACCTCATGTAAGGGAGTACCCCCCCCCCCCCCCCCCCCCCCCCGCTCCTCTCCCCGGGTTGCCAGTGTGTCTCAAGTGTCTCTAAACAACTGTCATATTTCAGGCCAATCGTGGCTATTTCAGAGAACATTGAATTACTTTCTATCTATCTACATCTACATTTATTGAGTCGGTAACGATCGTTAGACATCATACACCAACTATATAAAATAATTGAATAGAATAGTATAAAATGGAATAGAATAGAATAGAATAGAATAGAATAGAATAGAATAGAATAGAATAGAAAAGAATAGAACAGAATAGAATAGAATAGAATAGAACAGGATAGAACAGAATAGAATAGTGAAAATAGAATGGAATAGAATAGAATAGAATAGAATAGAATAGAATAGAAAAGAATAGAAAAGAATAGAACAGAATAGAATAGAATAGAATAGGATAGAAGAATAGAATAGAACAGAATAGAATAGGATAGAATAGAATAGAACAGAATAGAATAGAATAGAATAGGATAGAATAGAATAGAATAGAATAGAATAGAATAGAATAGAATAGAACAGAACAGAATAGAATAGTGAAAATAGAATGGAATAGAATAGAATAGAAAAGAATAGAAAAGAATAGAATAGGATAGAATAGAATAGAAAGAAAAGAATAGAACAGAATAGAATAGAATAGAATAGAATAGAATAGAATAGAACAGAACAGAACAGAATAGAATAGAATAGAATAGAATAGAATAGAATAGAACAGAATAGAATAGAATAGAATAGAATAGAATAGAATAGAATAGAATAGAATAGAATAGAATAGAATAGAATAGAATAGAATAGAATAGAATAGAATAGAATAGAATAGAATAGAATAGAATAGAATAGAATAGAATAGAAAAGAATAGAACAGAATAGAATAGAATAGAATAGAATAGAATAGAATAGAATAGAATAGAATAGAATAGAATAGAATAGAATAGAATAGAATAGAATAGAATAGAATAGAATAGAACAGAATAGAATAACAATGAAGTATTTACTTTTATAGCACTGTTGAACAGAGAATTAACCGACAATCGATGAGGCGTAAAATCATGCGGGTAGTGTTTAAGCAACCATATAGTGTCCTTTATCTTGAAAGCCGTATCATTAATTAACCAAATACTTAACATTTATTTGTACTTTTAGTTTGATATCAGTCGTGGAGCACGTAGAGGTAATTATCGGGAAATACTTTCCAAAGCGAAGCCGAGCCAATTGTCTTCTTCGCAACCTTCGTCTATCAACTGAACCGTACGTGTCATTCCCTAGCTTCTTAATTTTTTTATTTTGCTTTATATAACAACACCTAAAGCATTCATTAATTGTAGTTATATCTATATAGTTACCTGAAGGAATCAGCTTACTGTAGCCGAGAAACCCCGAGCATCTTTAGAAAACAGATGTCGCATCACACTTTACTGACAGTTTAGATGTCTGGTTGTGTTATTAGACATAAAACTTGTTAATAATTGATTACATTTATATATTATTATTTCATTGGAGAAAACTGTAATAAATAAATAATTCAATACATCCGGGTTCTTGGAAATAAAGGTTAAGTAAATATCACATAATAAATACATCGATGATGCAGGAAACAACATGGCGGCTAGTTTCTAGACCATAATGCATTGCACACGTAGCGAAACTATTTCATGAATTATTAACAGCTGTGTTCACACTGTTCATCGAGGATGTCTATGTCTGGATGTAGAAAAGAACATGGCGGCTAGTTTCTATCCCACAATGCATTGCACACGTAGCGAAACTATTTTATGAATTATTAACAGCTGTGTTCACACTGTTCATCGAGAATGTCTATGTCTGGATGTAGAAAAGAACATGGCGGCTAGTTTCTAGACCATAATGCATTGCACACGAAACTATTTCATGAATTATTAACAGCTGTGTTCACACTGTTCATCGAGAATGTCTATGTCTGGATGTAGAAAAGAACATGGCGGCTAGTTTCTATCCCACAATGCATTGCACACGTAGCGAAACTATTTCATGAATTATTAACAGCTGTGTTCACACTGTTCATCGAGGATGTCTATGTCTGGATGTAGAAAAGAACATGGCGGCTAGTTTCTAGTCCACAATGCATTGCACACGTAGCGAAACTATTTCATGAATTATTAACAGCTGTGTTCACACTGTTTATCGAGGATGTCTATGTCTGGATGCAAGAAACAACATGGCGGCTAGTTTCTATCCCACAATGCATTGCACAATTAGCGAAACTATTTTATGAATTATTAACAGCTGTGTTCACACTGCCATCGAGGATGTCTATGTCTGGATGCAAGAAACAACATGGCGGCTAGTTTCTAGTCCACAATGCATTGCACACGTAGCGAAACTATTTCATGAATTATTTACAGCTGTGTTCACACTGTTTATCGAGGATGTCTATGTCTGGATGCAGGAAACAACATGGCGGCTAGTTTCTAGTCCACAATGCATTGCACACGTAGCGAAACTATTTTATGAATTATTAACAGCTGTGTTCACACTGTTCATCGAGGATGTCTATGTTTGGATGTAGAAAAGAACATGGCGGCTAGTTTCTAGTCCACAATGCATTGCACACGTAGCGAAACTATTTCATGAATTATTAACAGCTGTGTTCACACTGTTCATCGAGGATGTCTATGTCTGGATGCAAGAAACAACATGGCGGCTAGTTTCTAGTCCACAATGCATTGCACACGTAGCGAAACTATTTCATGAATTATTAACAGCTGTGTTCACACTGTTCATCGAGGATGTCTATGTCTGGATGCAAGAAACAACATGGCGGCTAGTTTCTAGACCATAGTGCATTGCACACGTAGCGAAACTATTATAACGGCCACCAAATTTAGTCCCGAGGTGGCCGTTGTAAGTAACAGTTCTCGATGCTGAATATCAAATGAACTGACTGTTTCTCGTGTTTGATCTAATACTTAAAGCCCTCGTGATAGACCTTTTTACCGATATGGCGGCCATTTTGGATTCTATTGTTTTGGCTATAACATTATGGGATACTCAGGGTGCAAATGACCCAAAAACTGTACATGTGGAGTCACGTCAATATATTATTTTTCTATTTCACTCTAACCATAGTGTTGTATGGCTTACTATCTACATGTGTTGTGTATTGTTGTATAATTTTGTACAAATTCATTGCTTAGGTTTTCGTAGTTTTTCATAGCCAAATGGTTACTAGCTTGCACCCTGGGTATCCCATAATTTCTCCATTATTCAAGATGGCCGCCGTATCGGTAAAAAGGTGTATTGGCTGACCTGAATCTGATGAATAATTAATGTGCATTTGAAGTAACTTCTCGGTGTTTCGATGGAGTCAGATGAAGATGTATTACTGTTACAGTAAGTTAATTGTATCCAGGTGGAAACTAGTTCTAAATATGTCCAGCTATTGTCTTGGCACTCAATCATACGGGGACTGTTTATCAGCTATGACCACGTGACCAAAATAAGTCCGGCCCCTCATTGGTCGATGGATCATGAATATCTAATGTAATTAAGAGTAAAATGCTTTGCGTATTTGGTATTAGGACTAATTGTTAGTCCAATATAAAAAAGTATTTGAATAGAAAAATATTTCAATTACAGTTATGGTTTCGGCCTCGTCAGTTCAGTTGTATGATCACCGAAATTAGCCACTTGAAAGGCGTAGCTTTTTGAAGTTCGCTTCAAACCCGGCCGTGCTCGACTCGGTGCGAAACAAAATGCCATTGTCGGTGGCATACTTCACTATTGTGCAGTTACTGTTGTCAGCACGAAACACGTATGCATCAGACAGCGAACACCCAAAGTTTTCAGCATTTCATTTTGACGTATTACCTGGTCGTATTCTTGTTTTCCTGGCCAACGCATCGAATGTCAAGCAGACGACCACAAATGCACTCAACCAACCAGATTGTGTCGAAGGCTGCATTGATACGCCTTGGTGTCGTTCTGTTAACTTGAAGGCGAAGGACAGAAACAAGGGACTTCATTTATGCGAGTTGCTTTCTGTTGATAAGTTCAATAATGGCAGATATTTGAAAGCCGACCAGGAATTCACTCATTATAGTCTTAAGGTAAGGTGGAACAATTTCTTTATAATTCTATCTTTAAGTTTAAAAATAATATTACAGTACCAATATCGAGGGCTATATCAAAGTCTTGGAAATCGTTTGGAGAAGTTTGCTTATTTTATGAAACTCTCTGCTTACTATGCAGTTTAGTGACTTTAATGCAAATGTTTATATGCCAATCAATTATAAGCGAGTAAAGATATGTGTCCATCTGGCGAAACACAGTCTCCCGTCTAATGACAACTTAGTAAAATGAACCAATTTGTTCTTTGTTCTTTAACTTGTTGGCTGGCAACACTCGCCATAGAATATGACCTTCTTCCCAAGCGCTTTTTTTAATGTTTTTTTTCCGGGCGTTTTGCTACAACGGAATTAAATTGAATGTCATGGCTATTACGGAAGAGGAAATATGTTTTTAATTGTACTTGCATGTGGAACCTATCGCGAATGTATGAATATATTCATGGCAGCCGTCAACTATCAACTTGAATATTTTATCTATTTCCCGGAGGGGGATGGGGGGGGGGGGGGGTACTCCCGGAAATTTAGGATAGGGGTGTGCCGCCGGGATGTCGAAACCCTGACCCTATTTTAGGATGAAAAATTTGAAAATTCATACCTGTAGGAGAAAAATAGACCCAATTTAATGCAAAAGTTAATAGTATTCCTTTGGAAATCGCTAATATCAGAATTACATACGCTGGCTGTTACGCTAAGCGGATTTTTTATCAATATAAAAAAAGTGTACCCAAATAGTTAAAGATCGAATATTTTATTTTATGGTGAAAAAGCAAAATATGGTCGGTACCCAAATTAAGGATCTGGAGGTTCAAAATCCATACCTTATTCGGGGGAACATATCTATATAGCATACTATTCGCGGCAGTCCCTTTCACGCTCGCTTAATAAGAGATGGAGAAATGCAACCGCGCTTGAGTGAGTTGGAAGTGCAAAGGGATAGGGTCAGGGAGGGGAGAGGAAAGAGCACGGTAGCTTTGGGAGGCAAGCGCGAAAGAGAGTGTCAAGCCAGTAGCCAATAGCCGAAGGGTTCTTACGCGAACTGGGCAGTAATTAGATGCAGAGCTCTTATTTATACTCGCGCTGCAAGGGACTGGCGCGAATAGCATACTATTCGCGGCAGTCCCTTTCACGCTCGCTTAATAAGAGATGGAGAAATGCGCCCGCGCCCAGAAGCTTAGCGTTTGATGCGGTCTAATACCAAGTCACTCGAGACCTTTGCCAATACTCAAAAAGCCAAGTCCAAAACTTAACTAGGCAGGACCCTCCAGCCACCCAAAACTTAGGATGAGTGGCTTACGTGGAAGGCATAGTGAAACGCGCGAGACTGTTTTAGCTAGTGTATGACACTATATATGGAGGCAGCTGCAGCCACAGAAAGGTGGGCGTGAATCAATAATCTACAGGCTGCCAGCCCTTGGGTGGTAAAAGGAGATGGAAATATAAGGTAAAGCGTTTCTGCGCGGGAGTAACCCACCCAAGGGATGACAGCCTGAGCGTCAGTAATCCGACTAGGGCATTAGACACCCTTTCAGGCTACCGGCATAGGAGATAGGGAAAACCCAAATAGCGCGGGAGAGGACACAAAACAAAAACTTCACAAAATGTACGTTAGAGGAACGGAAATAAACCGAAAATAAAACGAACAGGGACAGTATACGTATCTGAGGCACAACACCATCACCGAATTACTAATTCTTGTAGCGCCCACAAAGGGCCAACAGTGAAAATACCGTAAGGCACGCACAATCAATGATATGCGAAAACGGGAAGAACAAAGGGAGACAATCACAAAGGAAAGGAAACAAAGGGAGGTGTGGAGGGAGGGACAACAACAAAGAGAAACAATACAACACCAAATTGGATGCAAATGCGAGAAGCAGCAAATCTGCAAATGTCGAAAACACAAATATACCCAAAACCGAACAACTCAGTCGAATTTGCACCGTCTTGACAATATATAGGGTGCAGAACGCTATAATAATAATAATAACGCTAAGGGAAATCATTGCTCAACATTAACCATGCAACTAGAATGCTTGGACATTACGTCACGGTACGCAAAGGGAAATATCAAGCACAAGCCATACGACAATGTTCAACCTCATACCCCTAAGCATGCAAAACTTATATATAAACGAGGCAAAGGGGAGGGAAGCATGCATAAAGTAAAGATGACGTTGTATCATGTTGTATAGTACCGACTATAGAACACAAACAAACAACCGAGAAGGGAAACTGAGGGAAATGCAACTCCACAAACCCGGTGTTTGCGAGGCCAGCACGGTAAACAAACACTCACTTGAGAGTTCAACACACGTGCAAACTATTGGGGAGCCGAGGGAAATGCAACTCCACAAACCCGGTGTTTGCGAGGCGAAGCACGGTAAACAAAACTCACTGTAGAGTTCAACATACGTGCAAACTATTAGGGAGCCGAGGGAAATGCAACTTCACAAACCCGGTGTTTGCGAGGCGAAACACGGTAAACAAACACTCACATTAGAGTTCAACACACGTGCAAACTATTGGGGAGCCGAGGGAAATGCAACTCCACAAACCCGGTGTTTGCGAGGCGAAGCACGGTAAACAAAACTCACTGTAGAGTTCAACATACGTGCAAACTATTAGGGAGCCGAGGGAAATGCAACTCCACAAACCCGGTGTTTGCGAGGCGAAGCACGGTAAACAAACACTCACATTAGAGTTCAACACACGTGCAAACTTTTAGGGAGCCGAGGGAAATCGAACGAACTTGAAACCGACCTATAAAACGTTTATACCTGAAAGGACCATGGTCTGGATTCGCAGCAGGTACTTATATACTTGGTTGGGATGACTTCTCAACGCCTGGGCTTGTTCAACAGCAGCTAGGACAGGAATTTGTTCATCGGCCATGACTGAGTAAGGATATAGGTAGCGTAGCGAAGGGTTCTTACGCGAACTGGGCAGTAATTAGATGCAGAGCTCTTATTTATACTCGCGCTGCAAGGGACTGGCGCGAATAGCGTATATATGGGAGTACCCCCTGCCCAGGGATCTATTCCACCATTGATTGAATCCCCAAAGAATTTCCACTGAATTGTGTTGTTTTTTTCCAGTGCTGGTCAGTAGCAGCAGAAATGTTTAATCTAATGTTGTGCCCTCGTGTCTTGACAATTCCCTTGACTGATCTGAACCCCCAATTACATATATTGCCTTGAATTGAAAGGGTATTTAGCTCTACAATTAATGTTAGAATCCGAGTTGGCGCAATAATACGATTCATCATTTATCCATCCATTAGCAGCGATCGATTACAACAATTCTTTATCTTATCGTAGAAATTGTGTGTAAATTTGCCCATTATTAGTGAGGTTTCAAATTGGCCCATTTCGCGGTTAATGACGTATTTCTGGGTACCCTGTGGATTAACACGGAAGCGAGGCAATTTCGGGCAACTTCAGGCGATTTTTTTCTGTACTCAACGATCGTAAAAAGATAGAAAAATACCGTAGATTTTGTTGTTACTCGTTTGACATGACTCGGGCATTCATGTGCCGTCTTTGGTTGCCCTAACAGCGAAAGAAAAAAGGTGGCTTGTGTGAAAAAGTGTAAAATTTCAAGCTACAAAGAAAGCGAAAGTAACCGAGCCAACAGATTCTTTCCCAAGAACAAGAAAGAAAAGCCGAGAGGTTAACACCCACTTTCCGTCATATGCTTTTCTTTTACAACTCAGATGACGACTTGGCACGGCGGGCGCAAATGACCCTAAAATCGGAACGGTGAAACGTCGTATTTTTCTCAAAACATTCATATTTTCAAAATTATTCCATGAAATGAAATAACAATTTCAGAGTTTCTTTATTAATGGTAGTGTGGTATTTCAAACTACTCGATGGCAAAATCTGAAGCAATGATGACGTCATAATAAAAAGTTACAATTGCTGTGAAAATTTAGTTTAAACACAATGATAAAATAAAGTGTATATTTTGAAAGAGAATAACATATTGTGCTCTTCAGTGAAATTTGCATAATGTTCCGATTATTAGAACCCGAGTTATAAAGGATTTAGTTTTTTGATGACGTCATTATTTATGACGTCATCAGCTAAAGAAAAAAGCAGCTTGAAGGGACAGAAATCAGTAAAAATGACTTTATCGATATTTATTATTGTTATAGAGGTATCTTAGTCTACACAATGCAGGATTTTGATGTTTATTAACTCTATTAGAGATATTTTAAAATATGTGTGACGTCATAATGACGTGTCGCTGTTTTATTAGTATTTAAAATATTATTTGAACTACTTACACTCAAAAAATCAAAATTCTAAAATCAACAAGTTTTCCGCATGTCATAGTTCTTCCAATACTCTAAGTATGGCGCTAAAATGTTTTCAAACAAAAAAGTTTTACCAAGAGGTTTATTTTACCGATGGTTTTGTATGAATTATTTCCCGCGAATTTTTCCCTGGAAAAAATATCGAGTTAAAAATATTCATAACTCTGGTTGTCTTCGTCCAATTTCAAAACGGTTTTCGATTTTAGGTTAGTTATCACGAGAAGAACAAAGTAATGTCAATTTTGCGATTTTCCAAAAATTTCAAATGACCCACCGATTTTAGGGCCATTTACGCCCGCCGTGTGGTGTCCTTGTCGATTCTTTCCAGGTGAAAAGTAACAATGGAAAAGTAAGTGTTGAAAGCAAGATTTCTTCGTACCGTATTTTTGCCCGAGTCACTAGTTTGGACACCGTGTAGTAGAAGAAATTCACGTAAAGCCAGTATTTTCTTAGCTGAAAAATACTCCTTTGTCACAAAACGTCGACTATCTACTTCTTCGAATTCAATCTCCTCAAAAAATGTCCCAGCTCCTCTGATCTTTCTCTTTTTCCAATTTAATACCGTCATGTACGACATTAAACAGGAACCATTTTGTGGCAAAGCCGGAGGAATTAATCGAAGTTGCCCGAAATTGCCTCGCTTCCGTGTTAATCCACAGGGTACCTAGAAATACGTCATTAACCGCGAAATGGGCCATTATGTTCGTTCATAAATATAAGCTAAAACACAGGTAGCCCAAGTACGTCTTCTGAGGTTACTTACAAAAAATAAAACTGACGATATTTGTATGCGCGCGTCTTTTTTATGGGTTTCCTGTGGTAGAGCGCGCGCGCGAAATGTATTATGTTGGGCTCCCTGTGTGCTGCAAGACTGCCTGTGGCTAAACTTGAATTTCTATTCTTCTTTAGATAAGAGTGATTTATTTTCTTCGTTTCGATGAATATCTTATTCTAGAATCCATGCGAAAAGAACGCCAACGTCTGTGTTAATGGGGGAACATGTGCGGTTCATGCCAACAGAAAAGATTATTATTGCCGATGCATGCCGGGATACAATGGGTCAAAATGTCAAAATGGTAAGAGTGACCAAATTCCTTATTAGTTTGCTCGTCGATGCGACATTACAATAAGAATCTTCACATAACACGTGTGTGTTGGCATGGTTTACAAATGTCCATTTTAAACTGATTTAGAAAAAGACAATTCGATTCAAAATAGTCCATTGTATCAAGTATTTCTATCGAAATTATTTTAATGCCTTATTTTTTTAATTTATTTTTATTATTATTATTTTTTTTATTTTTATTTTTTTTTTGTATTTTTTTTATATTTTTTTATATATTAGACAAACACACAGCTTGGGCTACCTGTGGTATGACAATGCTAAAATCTTGGACAAAAGTGTGGTTGCAGTACTACACTATATCTTCGGTCGTTGTACATATTTTGTCCAGAAACGAGCGCTCTTCAAACCTTGGAAATTCACTGGAAATGTCCAAAACCCCGTTTCCTTGGTAACGTAGATTACACTAGTACGTCACACGTTTGATCATTCTTCTTATAGACATCGATGAATGTAAGAAAATCCCACCCGTTTGTCATCTCAATGCAAACTGTACCAACACGCCAGGCTCATATATTTGTCAATGTGAAACTGGTTTTACAGGAAATGGAACCATGTGTACCGGTAAGTCTTAGTATTTTTTTTTTTTTAAGTCATTTAGTTAAACCTTTTGTGAACGTTTGTAAGTGAATTAAAATAAAAACATTTCTTTGTTTAAAAAAAACAAATTGTTTGCCACTCATGACTACTGTACAATGCAGAGTCTAAAAAATCGAATTTCCAAAGTGTTCACCTGGTTAATTAGGCGTGACTGTTTAATTGAAATCAAGTCAAGACCAGGATCCGGTTGCACGAAAGGTGAATAGCACTATCCACCGGATAAGTCTTATCCAACGGATAAAACTGATGCAGTTATCCAATAAATTTTATCCGGTGGATATAGGACTTACCGGTGGATAGTGCTATTAGCCATTTCATAAACGAGTGGAGGACTGGGAACGAGTTTTTAGAATTAATCGAATTAAAAAATGAACTCCATCACAAGAAAGAGCATGTCAGAATTAGTAAGTTTACAAAATTTCGATAGGCTTAGTTAGATATTGAACGAGTAACAGCTTTCCAAACATCGAAAAAATTACAAAGAAACAGGAGCCCATAAGTAGGAGCGTCCATACGGTATTGGATAGTGTCACAGCGTTTTCACAAGTGTGGTTATTTTTAGAACAGTTTTCCCGCGAAATTTGACCAATCAGAGAACGTTTCTGGTATGACGTATTTTTTGAATTTTGATGAGATGACAGGTAAAATAAAGATGGCCTCCGATAGCGACAAAGAGTGTTCTTCAAGTGAAATAAACTACGAATCGTCTAGTGATAGTGAGAGCAGTATTGAGTCATTCGGTACAACAGAATCACTTGAAAGTGATAGTGGTGACGATTGTGCTTCTCAGTAAAGGCATCCAAAGCAAGTGCCGGTTCGAAGAACTCGAACACGAAGGGACCGACTGAGAAGCTGTTGTAGCGTGTGGATGCAAATAATTAGCCGAAGACTTTCAAATACATATTTTCGTCTAAACTATTTCGTCAGAAAGTGAATTCAATTTATTCTTGGATGTGGTTTAGTGGTATCTTGTAATTATCGTTGTGGAGTTTGAAGATTGACGACAAGGCTAGCTGCTATTCAAAAACAAATTCGCTGAAACTGCATGATGAGCGACAAGACGAGTGAATCAAATTACAAATAAGACTGGTGAAAGTAAGCGTATTTGTTGTGTCTTTTCTGTTACCTAAAATGACTTAAAAATGGATTGTGAATATTTTTTGTGAGTCTGCCGATTTGAAATATATTAATAAAAACACCTTCATTCAAGTTTTGATGTTTAATTTAATGGATTCACTGAGCTTATTATTTACACACGCTTCACTGTCAATATAAAGACTAAAGTTGAGCGAAACTGACTCAAAGTTGCTTTGTTTTTAAATTCAGTGACCTTCATTTACTGCGCCGGTACTCAGTATTATGCGAACTCAGACATTCAATCGGCTGGAACTTGTCACTGAATTAATCAAATTCAAAACTCAAACGAATTGAAAACTAAACTGATACATTCTTCGACCAAATGATCCATAATGTACTAGCTCAAAATCATATTTGGTTTCCATTTGGTGGGTCTTCTGACTTTTATTTTTAAGTTTTCTGATTTTTCATGTTGATTGACGGCAGCGAAAAACCAAATTACAAGCCAACTGCCTAAATAGACTATCGCTTTCAATGCACCTTACTTGACTTGACTTTGACTTTCTAACGTTTCAGAGGCACAACGCTTCATAATACGTTTGTATTTCTCCGTGAGGTAAACACGCGTTCACATTATCTATCCTCGAAACTCTGCCACGAAACCGCCTGGCCATCACTTCAATTCAAATCCTGTAAGTTCACTTCGTTCGGGAAAAGCAGTCTAGAATTTTAGGTCAAGGTTCAAAGCAGCGGCCTATGGAATCCCGGGAAGTTGTTGGTATGATAAAAATTGTGAGTTAGACACAAAGAAAACTGGATAATCCTGACTTTTATTTGTACATTCATCTCTTCGAGTCTTTCGAAATTCCGCCATTTTATTTTTGACGTGAAACCGGAAATGAAACCGCCATACCGGAAACGTTCTCTGATTGGTCAAATGACCTTCTTTCGCGGGAAAACTGTTCTAAAAATAACCACACTTGTGAAAACGCTGTGACACAGACGCAATATAGAGCATGGACGCTCCTACTTATGGGCTCCTGAAAGAAATGTATGTTTACCAGGGACAAAGTGTCCCCCGTAACCATACATTTCTTTGTAATTTTTGCAGTTTTTGAATGTCTGCTGTTCATTTACTACTTGTCCAAACCCTATCAAACTCCTGAAACTTACTAATTCTGATATGCTCTTTCTTGTGATGGGGTTCATTTTTTAATTAGAGTAATTCTAAAAACTAGTTCCCAGTCCTCCACTCGTTTTTGAAATGGCTAATTCACCTTTCGTGCAGCCGGGACTGGCAGGAGTACTGCTCAGTTCACACCCCAGGATGGCATGCTCGTTTCCCCCAAAACCACATGCACACTCAATGTCCCCACAATATTTGCAGAAAGCCCCACAATTCTCAGTGTTATGTGATGATCCACATCCAATTTCTGAAACATCTCGAAAGCTAACAGAACACCTATCCTGCGAGCAGAGGTTCCTTTTCGTCTTTCTATGTTCCTGAGTCTTTTACTTTTGCTGTATCGGCTATTTGTTTTCAATTGGCTTTTACCTTGCTGTTCTTGTAGTTCGAAACTGGTAGAAGAACAGCAAGGTAAAAGCCAAAACAAAAAGCCGATACAGCAAAAGTAAAAGACTCAGTGAACATAGAAAGACAAAATGGAACCCGGCTCTGCTCGAGGGGTGCCGCAGAACACCGACGGCATTCGATTGTATTTCTTGTTATTTTAGATATCAATGAATGTTATCCTGAAAACCCATGCCGTCCAAACTCAGTCTGCAACAACACTGTGGGATCTTACATCTGTAAATGCAGGGCCGGATTTTTTCTAAACGGGACAAACTGCACAGGCTACCCAGAGAGTAAGTACTGGCAGTACTGCCACAGGTAGCCCAAGGTAGTATGAGAGGCTTGTTATCGAGGTGTATATAAGGCTTTGTATGGGACCTTAGGCTCTGGTCGATAACTCCGTAAATAATAAAGCCAATGAACTCTAACCTTCCTGTAGTGTTGTTTGTGTCGTTGTTGATCTCTGGTAGCGATTTCAGGTCATTTAGCTGAGCTCTCCCCCCACTACTAGATCAACAACGACACAAACAACACTACAGGAAGGTTAGAGTTCATTGGCTTTATTATTTACGGAGTTATCGACCAGAGCCTAAGGTCCCATACAAGCCTTATATACAGCTCGATAACAAGCCTCTCATAGATACCTTGGGCTACCTGTGGTACTGCATGTCATTTTGAGTTCGCTAAAGTTGCCACATGCTTGACACACCTTGCCTAATGGCCTACATAACTGTATATTTATTACATCAGCCTCATATCAAAAGAAAATATTCGGGCTGCCTTATAATAAAGCTTCCTGAAAGAAAAGAAAATATGCTCATCTATAAGGGTTGTCAGTCTAAGTTGGCTGAAGTGACAGTTCTCATTAGCCATTACCTAAACGAGCAGGGGACTGGGAACGAGTTTATTAGAATTAATGCAATTACGAAATTAAGTTAATGACATGAAACAGCATGTTGAAATTAGTATCTGTGCAAAGTGTGATATGATTTGAGCGAATTCTGTCGGTATTATAAACTTTTGAAATTGTGTTGTCCGATCCAGCCAAAATTTTACAGTGAATGTATGGTTCGGATGCACAACGTCAAAAATTTACAGAGTTTGTATGGGAAAATAGACATCTTTGATGCACTCTAGCATCGTCAATATTAAGCCGAAGTTCACCACACTTTCCAGATTAGCTAAGTTTGATCTGCTCTCTCAGAAAATGATGCCCACTTTTGCTAGTTTCTTATTGCCGAATTAGTTTTACGGACTTGGTCCCAGTCCCCTGCTCGTTTTGGTAATGGCTAATTATTCTCGTTTGTAGGAGGACTAGGAAATTCCGTAATACTTGTCAATTACGGCAACTCCAGCTACTTTCAGGCTCTGGCTGGCTTCTTAGATCCTGTTCTAACGAATCCAAACACAAGCTACTGGATTAAATGCTGGGAGGCTGCTGTCGACGGCTGGGATCCAGAAACTGTGTTTCATCGTCAATGTGACGGGAAAGGGCCATCAGTATCGATAGCTCGCGTGCACAACTACGTGTTTGGTGCATACTCAGACATACCTTGGGATTCTGGTAAGTATGGTCGACGTACATACGAACACTATACAGTTTACAGCCAATCAGAGCGCGCGGATTGACTTGACTATAATTATACTGATTTTATAATATACAGCTATTTAAAAAAACCGGCGTTGAATACTGAATACTGCATGCTGAATAGTGCATTCCAAGACCAAATGGCATTGTGGGGGCCTCGTTATTTAGAAATAAAAAGTAAATATACAGCGATTTGTTCGCCATATGGAGCTAGTATATTGTTTCTGATGGAATACACACACACAAAAAAATAATATTATTATTAATATTACTTTAGACAATATTACACGAGTCCCAAAATGCATTTCGGTCTTGGAATACACTATTTAGAATGCAGTGTTCAGTATCAACGTTTTTTGAAATAGCTGCAAATAAGGGAAACATTGCAATTTGATTGAAAGCTAAGTGTGCCGCGTTATTGCATCTTAGACCGTGGATGGAGCAAGTCAAAGAAGACCTTCATATTCACTCTGTATAACATCAAAGGCTATCATCCAATGAAGCTAATATTGCGAAGCTATCCAAACGCTGAAGGCAACGCAGTTTTGAACAACAAGTTCTATACACCGGCTTTTGGAGCCGGAATGGACCTGTCACTTCAACGGCAAACTCTAGAGACCAAGCCTGCCTCGTTCCAGTTCCCGCCCGGCTGCTCTAAAAAAACTCACTGTGCTTTTTTTCACGATGGAAAGCAGGGATCAACTGTGCTTAACAACGTTGAAACTTTTTACGAGATAACATGAATCACGTGCACAATCACGTGCACACTTACGTCATATGACCACACAACGAAATCAAATGATTAAACCACAGGCAGCCCAACCATTGCTTCAGAGGCTACTTAAAATAAATAAAAATATATTTGAATTGCATGCGCGCGTCTTTTTTTGATGGGTTTCCTGTGGTAGAACGCGCGTGCAATACGTATTATGTTGGGATCCCTGTGCGCATCCCGCATCCCGCAGCCCGCAGCCCGCAGCCCGCAGCCCGCAGAAATGCAGTATTGAAAGGCACAGGGAGCTCAACAATATACATTTCTTTTACTTTTTCTCTTTTTTTACTTTTTGAGAGTAGATCGAGGAGAAACGAACCATATAACGTTTACTTACCATATATAATAATAATAATTATAAATAATAATAAATAATATATATCACATTCTGGCGAATAAGCCACAGCACGATACAGTCAAGGCTATGCACCCATGTTCACTCCACCACATGAGCTACCTCAATTGTTCAATATGTACAGCTTATAATAACAATAATGCACAATGTTTAGTGATTGACTGTGGTTCCTTCTGCAGCTACCGGTCACATTGTACGTAATTCAATAGAAACAACAAATTAAAGACTCCAAGTTATTCAATAGAACGAAGCTAACACAGAACAATAGGTTTGCGGTACGTGCAGAAAAACCCTTGACTGTACGTTGCCGCACGTGAGAGGCAAATTAACGAGGTGACATTTGAACAATAAACTTGATTCACATGCATATGTTTGTAGTACAGTTTTCAGAATTTCACCCCTCTTCTTCATAAAATGAAATTTGTATGTACCATGCCCTATGCATAAATCGATATTTTTGGAAAGGGCGCCATACATTCGCATAAATTTGCATACGTTTGCACAATTTGCATAACATTAAAGAGAAAGTTCCGTCTGAGAATTTAAGCCCGTGTGATTTCAGAACTGTCAAGATTTCCATGGAAACCCCTTATATGGAATCGAAATTTCCTACGGCATGATTAGGTCCAGAAAATCGCTAAAAACCTCATAATATAGCTCAGGAGTCAATCAGTCTATGGGCAGGAGCCCATAACTACGGAGCATCCATGTAGCATTAAACAGTGATAACAGTGTATTATACACTGAAAGGACAACCCTGTTTAAATAAAGGTTTATTCATTCATTCATTCAATCTGTCACGGCGTTTGAACAAGTTTGGCTATTTTTAGAACACGAAATTGACCAATCACTGTTGCTGCAAATAAAACAAGTTGCGACAAATAAAACGAGTTGCAAAAAATAAAACGAGTTGCGGCAAATAAAACGAGTTGCTACAAATAAAACGAGTTGCTACAAATAAAACGAGTTGCGGCAAATAAAACGAGTTGCTACAAATAAAGCGAGTTGCAACAAATAAAACGAGTTGCTACAAATAAAACGAGTTGTGGCAAATAAAACGAGTTGCTACAAATAAAGCGAGTTGCAACAAATAAAACGAGTTGCTACAAATAAAGCGAGTTGCAACAAATAAAACGAGTTGCAACAAATAAAACGATTTGCGACAAATAAAACGAGTTGCAACAAATAAAACGAGTTGCGGCAAATAAAACGAGTTGCTACAAATAAAACGAGTTGCAACAAATAAAACGAGTTGCAACAAATAAAACGAGTTGCAACAAATAAAACGATTTGCGACAAATAAAACGAGTTGCAACAAATAAAACGAGTTGCAACAAATAAAACGAGTTGCGGCAAATAAAACGAGTTGCTACAAATAAAACGAGTTGCAACAAATAAAACGAGTTGCAACAAATAAAACGATTTGCGACAAATAAAACGAGTTGCTACAAATAAAACGAGTTGCAACAAATAAAACGAGTTGCGGCAAATAAAATGAGTTGCGGCAAATAAAGCGAGTTGCAACAAATAAAAAACGAGTTGCAACAAATAAAACGAGTTGCTACAAATAAAAACGAGTTGCAACAAATAAAACGAGTTGCAACAAATAAAACGAGTTGCTACAAATAAAACGAGTTGCAACAAATAAAACGAGTTGCGGCAAATAAAACGAGTTGCTACAAATAAAACGAGTTGCAACAAATAAAACGAGTTGCAACAAATAAAACGATTTGCGACAAATAAAACGAGTTGCTACAAATAAAACGAGTTGCAACAAATAAAACGAGTTGCGGCAAATAAAATGAGTTGCGGCAAATAAAGCGAGTTGCAACAAATAAAACGAGTTGCAACAAATAAAACGAGTTGCGGCAAATAAAATGAGTTGCGGCAAATAAAGCGAGTTGCAACAAATAAAACGAGTTGCAGCAAATAAAATCGAAAATAAAACGAGCTGCTGCAAATAAAACCGGAAGTGCACTGTGATTGGTCAATTTCGAGAAATCGTGAAATAGCCAAACTTGTTCAAATTAACGCCGTGACGCGTTTTAAAAGATCACTCAATATGTAGCATTGATGCTCCTACTTATGGGCTCCTGCTATGGGTTAATATGTTTCTACGTAGCACTATATCTTTTCTTCTTTTTTCCTTGATATTTTTTGTTCTTTTTTAAAATATTTTTGTCCTTTCTCTTATACTATTTTTATCTGAGACAATTTATTTTCCATGATAAGCCCACACTGATTCTCACAGTTAATCGGGAGTTCATTTCCCAGAATATTGACTTTCATTTGCTGAGCCCCTCTCAGGGGGGTGCATGTTCCCTTGTTCTCAATAAGTATTTGCAAATTCTCCCATGTTCCCAAGAAATATTTTAAGATGTTCCCAAAAATTTATTTTAACCAAGTTTCCCTGTTCCCCCAAAGTAAATGAATGTTCCCTTGATCCCAAAGCGTTTTTGTTCATGTTCCCTGTAATTTTTGTCATGTTGCTTTGTTATTGATCTTTAGTAATAGTTCACAGTACAGATAATCTTCGTAGACCGATGGTTGTATCGTTTTTAATAGTATTAAGTCGTAAATTTTCATATTATCCTTATTCTAGTTATTCGTCTTTTTACATAGTTTTTTTATAGTTCTAATAATTGTAAATATATTTTCTAGTTAGAAATATTTCAATATATATATTAATAGTTATAGTATTTTATATTTATATTTATATATTAGGGCTCCCATTGACAGCAGTACGTTTTGTTACTGAAGGGAATACCCTGTTTAAATAAAGGTTTTCAAAATTTTTTCAATTTTCAAGGCCATTTTTCTCATAAAAATATCATATTCAATATAAAGCATTGTGGTAAAACCAGAAAATCATTGGTCCCTTGTTCCACAATATTAAAACACAGTTCCCTAAAAGTTATCTAATGTTATAACCCATCGATAAATTTTCGCGCGCGCCCATTGGTTAAAACGGGTCACGTGGTGCAATTTAGAGAAGGGGTTTATTTACTAAATATCCCTTGTTCCCTGAAAGTAAATGGCCATTTTCCCCTGTTCCCTAAAACCCCTGGGAGAGGCTCTCAGTGCTTGTCAATGTTATATTCAGATAGGCTAGGGAAGAATAGCGGGACGGGAGGATTGTGGCTTTGCATCTGTGAGTTTATATAAGGGTTTGAAATCTCAAAATGAAAACAAAGGAAATAGAAAAGAAAAGAAAAAAATCCTAAATTCGCGGGCAAATGGGTAGCGCAAAGGATGCCGGACATGTTTATATACCCCACAATGCAAAGCGGTCGTACTTTGTGATCGCGGGCTCAAGATGCAGCCAATCGTATCTTGGCAGCAGTTAGTGATCATCGTTTTTTATACATTTTTACTTTTTATCAGACGCTGATTTTAGCCTCAAAATGTCCTTATATTCCTGTACATTCTGTCACAGTCGGCATCTATTTGAAGAGCTCTCCAAGGGAGATCAGCTCTGTAAGGTACAGTATGATTAATATCCCGATCAATGATTCGATATGGTGAAACATATTTGTTGTGAAACATAAGATTGTTGATTTCTTCACTTAATTTGAAGGACATTTATTGACGTTATGAGCCAGTAGAGTACACTGCATAGAATACTTGAGTTTCTGGCTTGAAGTCAGACCATAACGAACAAGCTTGCTGTATTAAAAAGCTAATAATGCATGTAGTGATGTACAAAATTATACGTTTGTGTGATACGTTTGTGTGATACGTTTGTGTGATGCGTTTGATTGAATAATGTTGTGTATATGTCCCATGTACATGTATATATGTGGATCATTGAGCTACGTATCGATTATCTATCGCTTCAAGATATATTTTCGATGTTCTAAATGTAGTGATTCGCTTTAGGTGTGCATTGTTTATGATGGACATGCAGTTCTGTGCATGTGTAATTTTGCGCCATTTGTTTGCAAATTTGACAAGCAATTTCTTGGCATTTGAACCAATTTACTTGTTATTTGGGCATCTTTTGTTATCTGATGTACAACAGTACAGTTTAATACATGCACATGTAAATGACAGGCAAACACTGTCCTTCATGCACGAGCTACATGTATCAACCAGAGAGTAGTATTCTATTGCTTGCTTACTAGCAACAGTACTGATGCATAAAAGTTTAACATATCTCATTATCTCCCTTCAAATGATATGCAAATACTGCAGAAATTTCATCTGCTGTCAGTCAGATCTAGTGTTCTGTCGCTCAAGTGGTTACAGTCAGCTGTTAAAAAAATTCATTAATCAAATTAACAGCTTTCTAAGGACAGTTTTTGTGTATTATTTTGAATCATTTGAAGGAGTGTCAAATGTTAAAATTGAGACATTGCGAGACTGCGAGATGGGCTTTTAAAATTTGAACCTGAGACTTGGCTAAAACATTTATCCAGAAATCCTCCTAGCCTCCGTTGCACGTAGTAACTCAAACTACAACGTCTGCAACGGTGGCTAAAGTCTTCCAAGATGTGTCTTAAAAAATGTTACATTTTGTGTTAACTTTAGTGAATCCTTGGAACCATTCACCACCCGTAACTCCAGTACATACATATACATGTGTGCATATTTGGAAACAAAATAATTAAACATATTTTAGTTGTAAACAATTGACTGCCATTAGCACGAGGATGCAGCTGTTCCTTATCACAATCTCTTTGTCTTGACTAAAGCTGGTAGTGTTGGCAGGATCTACAATCATGTACAATACAATATATACATGTATTAT
Organism: Actinostola sp. cb2023; assembly: GCA_033675265.1. Classification (NCBI taxonomy): domain Eukaryota; kingdom Metazoa; phylum Cnidaria; class Anthozoa; order Actiniaria; family Actinostolidae; genus Actinostola; species Actinostola sp. cb2023. The sequence goes on along the minus strand of JAUJYZ010000276.1, from coordinate 95,954 downwards.
ACATGTATTATAGATATGGATTGACGTCATGCATACAATGTGCATTTTTATTATATAGACATTAGTGTTTTCCTGGGAAATACGCCACTCATATTTTTCGTACGAATTACATCTGTGACATATTTTCCATATCCTCATACATGAAGATATCGATGATTTTCCCGCTCACTTGCGTAGTTTTTGTTTGTGGATGTGTCTATATAATAAAAAGAAAATTACACGTTGGCTTGAAGATATGAAGTTTATCTTCTCGTGGTGAAAAATATTTCACTCATTCGCTGCTCTCACTCGTGAAATATTTTCACCACTCGAAGATAAACTTCATATCTTCACGCCACCGTGTAATATCCTCTATGTATTACACTGTCAAAGACCACTTGAGGCAAAGTAGCGCTTGTGACTACCTGTACATATTTAGCAATTTATTATTCGCCGAAGGCAAAGTGATTATAGGTGAATATTCACCGAGACAAAGTCGACTTGAATATAGAGTTTCGCACGCTGTGTTTGGTCGAGCAACCAGTGATTATGAGTTGATAATCACTGGTCTAGAGCGGAAGTAAAATCACCATTGCAGAAGTACTAATAAAACAGTTTTTTTAATCCTAAATTTCGTCTTTTCTCTGATATTCAAGTCTAAAATTATTATTTATACATGTAGTAAGTTTGCAATAGACTTAGAACTGCCAATCATAAACATCAAATATGTTGAATATGACTTCATTGATATCTCAGGTGTAATTCCCAAGTTCTACAAGTCGTGACTTTTATCACTGCTAATTAATATATATTCATGTTCATCTTGTTCAGAAATGTCGAAAGGAACATCCACTCGTCACTTGTACGTATTGCCGTCTTGAGTATCACTTAGTTAGGTGAGTACAATGTATCCTAGGTAATAGTATTTTGAAAGACTGAAACTGAGATTTAATGACATCAAATAAAGTGTTATTTTTATTTTTATTATTATTATCAAATTTGTCCTTGTGTTTTTTTAGTGCTGCTGACCAAGGAAAGCCTGTATGTAAGAAGTGCAGTGGCTACATCAAGAAGTATGGCCAGGTAATACATACATACATGTACATGTATTCTGTTTTATTGTGAAATGAACTGAACTTGGCAAATTGTGATTGGTCAATAAATAATATCCAGAACTATACAATGTACTTCCCTCTCAAATGAAAACCACTCACTGTGTCTGTTCACCTAAATTTAGATCAAATTACACATTATATATATCAATGTCAGTATTTTACAGTATTACCCTTTTCATCAACAGCCGACCTGCTGTAATCATTGCAATATTAGAGCTGCCTTTAATGGCACTAAATGTTCTCGGTAAGTAAAGTAGAGTGTATTTGTTGTGGTTCCAATTTGTCCTAGATTTATTTTTTCTAGGATATGTTGCTCTCATCTTCAGTTATCAGTCATTTGTCAGATTGTTAGAGCTCTAGCTGACAGTGTGGTCAGGTAACTGGATGCAAAACATGAATTCAAAACTGGTTTCTCAAGAATATCAATAGTATTCTTTGATCTGTATATCAAGAACACAGATTCTGGGCATTATTATTAGTAATTTTAATCGATATCTACATGTAGCTAAGTTTTATTGATGTACAATGTACAAAACCATTACATTTCAAGAATATTAAATTGTTGATCATGAGACATTACATTGTACATGCGTAGAGCATATTACCACCTCCTCTCTCCTCCTCTCCTCAGTCCCCCTCCCAGTCCCTTCAATCCCTAGTTCTCTCCAATCCCTACCCTTTGGGCAACCGCATGCAGGCTAAGACCATATTTGAATTGATCTGGAAAAGGTGTGAACTAAAGGGTGGTCCATTCCCTTTTATAGCACAGTTTTGTGCTTTTAAAAGTTTGTACATGTATGAACAATATCACATCACATATATACAATACATGTTTATCATTGGACTCATTTCTATCCGCAGTTTTCATTGGCTGAAAGACCTGCAAATAACTGTGTACAAATAACAGTCTGAGCATGCGCAGTGAAGATTAAGCAATGTTCGCTGCAAATAACGGTCTGAGCATGCGCACTATTGATCATTCACAGTGTAAACATGGCAGCTCGTTTTCCCGAGCTGTCAGAAGAAGAGATTGGCAATATTTTAGCTAAAAAAAACAAGCATAAACAACAAAAAAAGCGACTACATATACGTGTAATGAGTCAAATGATAAAACAATAATTAAATTGAACTTGCTTATCACAAAATATCGTGATTTGTCAGTGTCTCGCTATCAGTTATTTGCCTCTGCCGTGGATGGCATCGGCAAATAACTGATAGCTCGCCACTCACAAATCACAATATTTTGCTCAACCTCTTCCAATAATTGCTTAATATGTGTATTTGTTGTGAATAATCAATAGGAAGCCTTATATTTCCCAACTGCAATGTATTTTCAGTCATCCCCTTTTCCATTCATTCCCCTTCGGATACACATTGTATTATTTTCTTTGCTCAAAAGGTGTGAAAGCTCAGAGCGAAAGTATGGACCCCCTGTTCTGTGTGAACAGTGCAAACTTAAATGTGCTTTTAATAAGTCAGACGAATCCAAGGATAAGGTAATTGAGTGATTGTGTGTGTGTTTTGCAATGTTAAAGAAGTGTTAAATTAAACAAGTACATGTAACATGTATTTACTGCAGGATGGTGTGATGTTGCTCAGAAGTGTGGGCATTTAAAATTTATTTTCATACTTCTGTTACTGTTAGTAACACTAGTTTGTACCCCGAATGGTTAACACAGTGAAAACAGATTTTTACAGCTAAACTACGTCATGCGTGACCAGTAAATAGGAACATTCAAATGAAGTTTTGAAGTCTAGACTCGAGTCTCGAACATTCAGACAGAAAATTCAAATCTCCACGAATATATCTAAAAAGTATCAGATATCTGTTTATTCAGGCTGTTATGATTGCATAGTATGTAGGCTTAGCTGACACAAATTTTCATTCAATTTAATTTTACATGTAATTTTATGAACTTTTTTGAGAAAATATTTAGTGGTCTGTAGGAGATTGCGTTGGACTTGTTCAAACCGTTATTTGAAATGTTGATTTCAAATGTTCGAATTTAGCTATAACACTACCAGTAATTTATAATTACCAATAGTTAAATTAGTTGGAGGGCCACTAATAAAATTGCTTTTAAATTGTAACTGTCATGTGTTACCCTCTGGAAATAGAGTTTATTATTAGTATAGGTATACGGCCTCGTCCAATTTTGGCAGTCCTTGGAATTATTTTCATCCAATTATTTCCAAATTGGACAGCATGTACATTGTAGTCCTGTTACTTGTTAATTACATGTATATCATATGTATTTTCTTAAGAAAAGTCCATATGAAACTATTTTCTTAAGAAACATCCATACGGAAACTATCCAAATTAATAATTTGGACAGTTTGAAAAATATGAAAATAATACCATAGATGATACAATTATAACCATTATTAGTAGATTGAACTGCATGGAATGAGCTGCACAGATTAAACTACATGTAAAAATGCTTTATTCACCACTCCTAGACAGCCCTTACCCTAGATGAGCAGGAAATGTGCACTAATACTATATCAACCAATCAGCTTCTCACTGGCATGGCGAAGTATTCTACTGTTTCGTTTCACAAATATAGTATTTGTTGTTGTTCATTCCAGGGCCGTACACAGCACAGGGGCAGGGGGCAGCTGCCCCTAGCATTTAGCGAAAAAATACAAATGAAATAATAGGAAAACCATGCAAAAAATATCTGCCAAATATATTTTGCTAAGTACCCTACCCCCCCCCCCCCCCCCCCCCCCCCCCCCCCCCCCCCATGGAATTTGGGTTACGTACCTCCCTGCATTCTCAAGACAGATGTACAGTATCCATATACACTGTACATTTAGGTCAAAAGTGGCCACACTCTGGCACCGTACAGTAATAACAAGATTGAATAATTTGGGGTGATGGATGTTCTGTTATTTGCAGGTTGATGGGAAGATTCTTTGTCTGTTGTGTACGCTTGCCTATAAACGACTAGTACACAAATCTAAGAGACAGGGGCATGAGTTGTTAAGACAAAGTCATTCACATAGTCATAAAAGAGGAACAAAAAGAGAAGGGTGAATATTTTTATTTTATTTTTTATTTTATATGAATGTGCATGTTTATTGCTTTCTTTTTTTCTTTCTTTTTCTGTCTTTCTTTCTTACTGTGGTTGTTGTATCCTAAAGTGCCTTTTCCTCTAAGGCCCCGTCCACACTTCTCCGTTTTTGTTTGAAAACGCATACTTTTTTATGCGTTTTTACCGAGCGTCCACACTAAAACGATCGAAAACGGAGATGTTTATCTATGAAAACGGAGGTTTTCGAAAACGCTTTCCAAAGCGGAGACTTTTGAAAATGTAGGTCTATAATTTTAGTGTGGACGGCAAAAAACGGAGCTTTTCAGAAACGCTTAGTACATGTACGTCACAACCAAAGCTTTTCAGAAACTCTACGTCACAACTCAGTCCCAGTTTCCAGCGGGAATAGCCGATAGTATCGCTGGCGCTACTGGAGCATGCGTATTGAACAGAAAATACGTCCGAGCAGAGCCTAGTGATGAAAATGCATCTTTGGATCATCGTTTTCATCCCCTAGTGTGGACGGTCGAAAACAATGTGAAAACGCTAGTGTGGACGCAGAGCTTTTTATTCGTTTTCCCTCGGTCAAAGGAAAACGGAGGGTGGACGGGGCCTTACTCCTTTCTCATCATTCTACTACTACTACTAGGTTGGCATTAGATTCCATCCCTCAAAACCGCCTTGGTCGACCAAACAATAGAACGAATCTATTGTGTTACTGCATCGTTCTATTGTTCTATCAGTCCGAGGTGGTTTGGAGGGATGGAATCTAATGCCAACCTCATTTCTTATTAGTAATTAGAATAGGGCGATTCTGCTTAGAATGTTGGCACTTGTAGTGGCCACTGAGCGCGCATAAATTTTTCCATCTCCATAGTAACGTGTTTGTTGTGCGTTTCTTGGCGTTTGTAACCGCTTTTCACATCCCCTGATGATGGATCAATGACCCGAAAAAGCTTGGGATCATTTTAACAAATGTTAAAAATCATGAACGTAGAAGAAACAAAGATTAAAGAAAATGAAAACTGCTTACAACGAAGTTTTAAAGTTTATTTGATGGTTGATTGAAATTAGAACAGTTCATTTCCCACGTTGTTTTTAGAGTCGTTTTCGTATGAGTGGGAAACCTACGGTATGGAGTTACGGTCACGGTACGGAATCGAAGGTATTCTATTCAACCAATCTCAGTGCGCAAAACCAATCAGAATTCTTGGACACAATCTCAGTGCGCAAAACCAATCAGAATTCTTGGACACGGCACGTTCACGGCACGAACCGTACCGTAACTACTTCCCACTCATACGAAAACGACTCTAAATATACAAGCCGAGTGAAATGCCCAAGAGTATTCTCAAATTATCGATTGTATTTGGGATTGTATTTGTTTATTTTGATGTATTGGGTTTGGTCATTTTTGCTCTGTTTTCTGTGAGCTGGTGATACCCCCCAGGGGGGGTACTCAGGGGTATCAGTGACGGGGAGGTGCGAAGACCTTTTTTGGGGTTTGAAATTCGCGACTTGGGACTTTTTTTGGGTTAGCAATTTTTCGGTGGACTTTTTTTAATATAAAGATTCTGGCAAGGACTTTTTTTGGGGTTGATAAAAATGATATCCTACCGTTCTCGATTTTATGTGGAGAAAAATGGACTTTTCTTGGGTTAAGTTCTGGGACGTTGGACTTTTTTTGGGTCTTGTTTTTGCGTAATGGACTTTTTTGGGGTTAAAAAGTTTGGCCTCATTCGCACCTCCCCGTCACTGATACCCCTGAGTACCCTCCCTGGGTGATACCCCCCGTTGGCATATATTGTGTGTTCTCTTGGCCATCTGTGGTAAAACGATGCATGCGTGGAAAATAAAATGAAAAAAATGAATGGAAAATATTAAGATTACTGTAACGTGTATAGTTTTTCTTGCCTGGCTGATTATGTTCATTCATTGCTTTCTACAGTCACCATCATCATCACCACCATTTGAAACACGACAAGAAAGCCAAAACTGATCTTGTAGAATCAGTAGCATCTGGTGCAAGGGACAGCCCTGCTCTTGGACTTTACAGTACCAATTCAGGAAACAAGTAAGACCTGATTGATGGACGTCGTACAATCATACAAAAAATGTACATGTACATGTCTACAGTCAAACCTCTATTAAGCGGCCCTCTGTTAAGCGGTCACCCTCTAGTAAGCGGTCGCTTTTGCTCAAATTCCCGGAAATCGGTCCCCATACTGTAAACTTGACCTTTTGTCTTTGACATACTAACTGACTGACAGAATTAATCACTGAAGTCATAACTGACTAACTGAGATTCACGAGTCCTCGCCTCATTGTATATATTCAAGAACAACAACAACGGACTGACTGAGTGACCAACTAAATGGCTGACAGAGTAACTTCTTGACAGAATGAATCACTGAAGTCATAACTGAGTGGCTGACTAATTGTACACTGACTGACTGTCTGATTGATTGACTGAATGACTGACATGGTAACTGCCTGACTGGTTGGTTGACTGAATGATTGACATAGTAACGGCCTGACTGGTTAGTTGACTGCATGATTGACTGTACAGATGATTTACTTATCTTGTTTGCGTACCATAGTGATACAGGAGCTGAACATAATTTGTCAGAGCATATGGCAGAACTAACAGACGTCAAAGAAATGGTAAATTGTGTATAAACATGTAAATACAAATTTATGCATGTACATTTACATGTACTTTTTACCACAGTAAGAATGAGAAATTGACTAGTTGTGGTAAAATTAACAAACAACCGATATTGAGTCGTCAAAATTGCTGTGGAATCACGACGCGAACTGTGGTCTATCAGAGGACATATCGATGTTCTTTCCTTTTCCATAAGCTCCTACACAGTATGGGGAAGGGTAGAGGTCAATGGTACATTTAAATGTTTGTACATGTACACCCTAAGTGTAACAGTAGAATACATTACAGTCAACTCTCTCTAACTGGAACTCCCCGTCTAAGCCAGACACCTCACAAAGACAGACGCATTTGTCTGCTCTCTGATGCCCTGTTTTATTGATAATTCGTTCTCTCTAAGATGGACTTGTTAAGCCAGGCAGAAAACGTTGGTCCTGAAGAGAGGATTGACTGTATTTACGAGTTTAAAATGTACTTGGTTTTCAGGTTGTGAAACTGAAGAAACAGTTGCAACAAAAGGATCAAACACTAATAGAAAAGGAGAGAAAAGTATGTTCGTTATGGCAGAACTGTAAAATACATTAAATCATTATCCATCATTTGTAGTGGTTATGACATTGATGGCGAGGATGAACGTGATGATGACGGTGAAGTGGAGGAGGAAGATGGTGACGTGAGCGTGAACGTGAAAGTGACGATGAAGAGGAGGAGGAGGAGGAAGATGGTGAGCATGAACGTGATGATGATGACGATGAAGAGGAGGAGGAGGAAGATGGCGAGCATGAACGTGATGGTGATGACGAGGAAGAGGAGGAGGAGGAAGATGGTGAGCATGAAGGTGATGATGATGAAGAGGAGGAGGAGGAAGATGGTGAGCATGAAGGTGATGACGAGGAAGAGGAGGAGGAGGAAGATGGTGAGCATGAAGGTGAGGAAGAGGAGGAGGAGGAAGATGGTGAGCATGAAGGTGATGACGAGGAAGAGGAGGAGGAGGAAGATGGTGAGCATGAAGGTGACGAAGAGGAGGAGGAGGAGGGGGATGGTGAGCATGAAGGTGATGACGATGAAGAGGAGGAGGAGGGAGATGGTGAGCATGAAGGTGATGACGATGAAGAGGAGGAGGAGGGAGATGGTGAGCATGAAGGTGATGAAGAGGAGGAGGAGGAAGATGGTGAGCATGAAGGTGATGACGAGGAAGAGGAGGAGGAGGGAGATGGCGAGGATGAACGTCATGATGACGAGGAAGAGGAGGAGGAAGATGGTGAGCATGAAGGTGATGACGATGAAGAGGAGGAGGAGGAAGATGGTGAGCATGAACGTGATGATGATGACGATGAAGAGGAGGAGGAGGAGGAAAATGGTGAGCATGAAGGTGATGACGATGAAGAGGAGGAGGAAGAAGATGGTGAGTATGATGGCGAGGATAAACGTCATCATGATGACGATGAAGAGGAGGAAGAAGATGATGAGTATGATGGCGAGGATAAACGTCATGATGATGACGATGAAGAGGAGGAAGAAGATGATGAGTATGATGGCGAGGATAGACGTCATGATGATGACGATGAAGAGGAGGAGGAAGAAGATGGTGAGTATGATGGCGAGGATAAACGTCATCATGATGACGATGAAGAGGAGGAAGAAGATGATGAGTATGATGGCGAGGATAAACGTCATGATGATGATGATGAAGAGGAGGAGGAAGAAGATGGTGAGTATGAACGTGATGATGACGAGGAAGAGGAGGAGGAGGAAGATGGTGAGCATGAACGTGATGGTAAAGAGGAGGAGGAGGAAGTGGAGTAGGAAAGGAGCTGTATCTTGTAATGCCACAATTAATGTTATGTGGTTTGCTTGATAGATAACTGAATTAAAGGCTGAAAACTGGGAGAAAGAGAAAGAGTTCAAGAAGAAAATTTTGGCTTTACAAAAAGAGCTTGGAGAAAGACTGGAGGTGTTGCAGGTAAAGTATACTTTTATCGAAATAATCCTTTCAGTAGAAGTTATGTTAATAAAGGTAAGCAACGTGGATGTTCATGTGTGTATAGTGAGCTGTAGTAATATTGGAGTCTGTCTTTCCGCGAATTTGGACCCCTACAAGTGATAGACTGTAGTAACTGGAAGCAAGGGCGGCCGAGTGGTTAGAGCAATCGCCTCTCTCCTCTCACCGCTGTGGTGCACCTTGTTCAATTCACGGACCTGGCGCTATATGTGAGTTTGTTGGATCTCTTCCTTTCTTCGAGGATTTTTCTCTTGGCATTTCCGTAAGGATTTCAGCCGAGTTTCTTGACTATCCTGTATAAATATCTGAATAATTTATTATAATTATTTTATTTCTTTTTTAATTTATTCCTATTTTTAGACTGAAAACAGAAGCCTCAAAAAACAAGTTAGCCAACAACAGGGCAAGAGAGATAAGATTACAACAAGCTGACATGGCAATTAGTGGAATTATTCTTCATTTATGTCGCTTTTACCGTACATGTAACTTGTGTGAATTAATATACAGTAAAAACCCGCATATAAGAAACTGCAGATTAAGAACCTCCAGGCTGAAATTTAGCCAATTAAGCATCCAATATATAAGAACCAGTTCAGCCTGACAAATGAAGCAGGTTCTTACGTGAAAAATGACTAAAGCTCAGTACACACAGGTACAGTCGGTGCTGAATATTCAGAAATATTATATTTACTATACAGTTGGGTTGTTAATGTTTAGTGTGAATATTAGACCTTTCAGGGTCAATAGTTCACTAATTAAAACAAATTGTAAGGAAATACACCATACTGTATCAGGAACAATTGTGTTTTTTTGCCCTGTAAATAAGAACCTGTTAAGAACCTATTCAGCCTGTTTTCTCACTAGACACCCAATATATAAGAACCATTTCAGCCTGACTTGGAAAAACAGGGGTTCTTTTATGCGAGTTTTTACTGTACTTGTAGTTTATATAATGGTTGTGTTATTTAATGTAGATGTATTCCAAAATTTGCGCAATTGCAAATGAAGGGCTCCCCACAAGAACAACGTAAGTGATTCTCCTCAAGATTCTTTGAATTTCAAAGGAGAATTTGGGCTTTGATCACAAGTCACTTCGTTCTTGCAGGGACCCCTTCAATTTACTTATAATAATAATACTTGTACAATCATGTAATCATACTTTGAAGTTACTCTAAAGTTCAGGTCCCGGTTATCCAGGAGTGGATATCGCCATCCGATATATTTATTGGATAACAGCATCAACGTATCCACTGCCGGGATAAGGATTTATCCAACGGATAGCGCTATCTATAACTAATACTCTTCGAACATCCGGGTCCTACAGTATCTATAAGGATACACCTGTTTTCAAAAACGTTGCCTTTTACAAAATACAAAACAGTAAAATAGTAAAAAAGAATTGATTAGAGAAACAATAAGCCAGAGTTCAGCTTGAGTGCATTTCTTTTGTTTCTCTAGTTAATTCCTTTTTTTGCTATTTTACTATTTTGTATTTTGTAAAAGGGCAACGTTTTTGAATACAGGTGTATGTAATTGTAATGCTGTTTTAGATATATAAGATTGGGGTTTTTTTAAATTTTGTACATACAAAAACTGTAATTTTTATTTGTCTAGAGTGCAAACCATATGTCCGTGAAACAGTACTAACTAATTAGTACTAAATAGCACTGATGAAACAATAGAAAACAATGGAGATAACACTATTTAGTACTATTTAGCAATAGTACTATTTCACGGACATATGGTTTGCACTCTACTGTAAGTCCTTCTAAAAGTGATCCTATTATATATAGACAAGAGAACTCCGAGTTAATTAAAAGGCGTCAAATTTTTACGACTTGTTTAGTGGTATATTCAAACCGCCATTTTCTCACGGATCGAATGGGGAATAATAGACCTTTTTACCGATACGGCGGCCATCTTGAATTGTGGAGAAATTATGGGATGCCCAGGGTGCAAGCTACAATAATGTAGTAACCATTTGGCCATGAAAAACTACGAAAACCTTATTTAAAGCAATGAATTTGTACAAAATTATACAACAATACACAACACGTGTAGATATTAAGTCATACAACACTGGCTAGAGTGACAGAGAAAAATAATATATTGACGCGACTCCACTCTACAGTTTTGGGGTCATTTGCACCCTGGGCATCCCATAATGTTGTAGCCAAAACAATAGAATCCAAAATGGCCGCCGTATTGGTAAAAAGGTCTATTGAGATCCATTGTTTTATTGTTGCGATCATACATACATCAGTTTTCTCTTCAAACACATTGACAAAGGTTGTTGCAAGAAACGCAAACACAAATTGCAAAAGGAGATCTATTTATTTAGCTTTGCCATATAGCAGTATCACCGTAACAACGTTAGGCGATTACTGCGGCCACACACTGAGAACTCAGTAGTGTGGGTTCTTTTACGCTCCTCAATGTAGTGGGGTGTGGAGAGATGGGACCGCCATTTTACGTGGTCATGCGAAGGTCTAACCATTTGTAAACCCACGACCACCCGCACAACAGACCAAATACTGATCAACGTACCAACTGAGCAGGCCGTGTTGTGTATACAAATACGCGTTCAACAATTCTTTTTGCGAGACTACATTTAGTTAAACAATTACAATTGCGTTACGTTTAACTGAGACTCTTTAATAGTTGCACTTTTTGTACATATGAATTCTAAACTACCAAATAGAATACCAACAGCAATTTGCAAACATTGTTTTAACAACTTTTATATTTGTAAACAGTGACAAATAGATCCGGCCATGAGATGCATGTCCTGGCGTTGGGTTGCTGGTATACAGCTATTTCAAAAAAGGTTGGTGAAGGTTTTGTTGCATCTTGCATGTTGCATGTTGCATACCAAGCCCGAAATGCACTATGGGCGATGTGAATGGAGTCGGCGAAAGGTCACAACAATATGGACTCTGGGAATTTTCCCAAACTTTATCTTCACTATATGGAGCCGGCATATTTTCTTCTGTATTTGCATGCTGACATTATTTATATATGATCCACAATACATTTCGGGCTTGGTATGCAACATGCAAGATGCAACAAAACTGGCACCAACCTTTTTTGAAATAGCTGTATACTGAATGAAGCTTTTCAAAGTGCATGCATCATGCATGAAGCTAGGATTACAACAATGATATACAATGACGAATCTGCTTGTAAGAAGACGTGTTGTCATTCTTTCTCTTCTCTGTTCTTTTTTAGCGTGGTTTCCCCGTAGCTGTCGTGATATGACAGCATTTCATAGAACATCAAACCACTTTTAAAATCAACAACAACATCAACTTTATTTGTACCACTCTTTAAATTATTTTACAGTTTACATTTACCCTGAGAATCCAGAGGTTACCGGCCGGCCACCTTTCTCAATAACTATAAATACTGGGCGCGAATCGAAAGTAATATAAAGACTACGAGACGGAAGCGCACGCATGATCTAAGAAAATTGAGAAAAGCGGTGTCTCCAGCCGAGCTCTCTTGCGTAGATAAAAGTGGGTCCAGTTCTGAACTGCAACCATGCACTCGGCTTCTGTCAAAGGTTTCTCCCACTCGTCTTCGTTGTGATTTTGCACGGCATCACTGAACTCCGTTATACGTAGTCAGCTGCGACACAGTTGAAAGTTGTCAAGATACAGCGATACGTATATACTTTCAGGATGGAGCCCTTCCAAAGGCAGACACTAACTTTTGTCGAAGTTTAGAGAATCTGCTTTTAAGGACTTCCATGAAACGATCGGCTCGGTAGGCGTAAAGAAGAGGATTTAGAAGGAAGTTTATACATACGCTCAGTCCGGGTATTACATGCGTTAGAGTTCTATCACAGAACGAGTCAAGTTCGAGCCCGAGTCAAACACGACTAGTCACGAGTCAACCACGAGTCACGAGTCAACCACGAGTCAAGTTCGAGTCACAAAGAATTATCACATAAACTTATTGATTCCTTTATCAATGAATTATAAATCATAATTTCTCTATCCTACTATTGTTTATCAGTGAAATGTTTACATAAAGTAGCTAAAGCCGTAAAGTTTCAAGTCTCAAACTAAACCTAAATAAAGTACTTTAGCGGATCAGGTTTTCACAGAAAATAAGCCTTACCAGTTTGAAGATTGATTTATTGAAGACACTGAAAAGAACTTCTCGGAAACAACTCAAACAAGTTGACATTAAATTGCTCAAAACGTTCGTCTTTCGAACCAGGTTCGCCATCTTGAATTCTCAACACAGGAAGCCCAAACACTACCCAAATTAACCCCTCTATTCCCCCCCCCTCATTGATAAAGCCGAATCAATAAGTTTATGTGATAATTCTTTGTGACTCGAACTTGACTCGTGGTTGACTCGTGTTTGACTCGGGCTCGAACTTGACTCGTTCTGTGATAGAACTCCATGCGTTACGGCTTCGTTAACTACAGAACTTAAAACGCCAGAACCTAACCTTGTAGCAACAACACTCAGCAAGTGGTAGAACGAAGGAAAGCAGGTTGCTGAATACCATGAGTGCAATTCTCTTAGCAAGTTTCGATTCTCGTTTTCTCCCCGCTGTCTGCGCTGTGCGCTTGGAATGAATGTAGACATGGATGTACAGATCGAATAAAGATCGTGAGATAGAAAGCAAGCGTTAGCAATCCTATGACTAGAGTAAAGACGTACACGCGAAAAAACTCCTTTGTGTTGCTAAGACTAATGGGAACACACAAAATGGACGCAGAATACAAATTATAATACAAGGCATATCCAGTCAAGAAGAAAGTGATCATCCAGCCACACACCAACAAAATCATGGCCAGGCGACGATGAATTCATCGTGTACACAAGAACAAGATATCGCTCTACTGTCAAAAGTAGTGAAGTCCATACAGCACTGCACTGACCCAACAGCCACAGAAACCCAATCTTCAAACAATTCGTCTCGACATTAAGATGACTGAAATAATCGGACGGTGGGATATTCCTGTATACATCAATCAGAAAGTCACTGACAGCCAAATTGCACACAAACAACATAGACACATTCTTACGGAGAGCTCGACAAGACAATATGTTCACAAACACTACGAGGTTAAGGAGTGCTGGAAGTACGCTTAAAACTGAATACTGGAAATATAGATTACTAGTACTTGCCAACAATGATTTGTCCCATATGAAAAGAGATAATACAATTGATCAGGTAGAGTTTTGCAACGATAATCATGATGTTCGTCAAGACGTCCAAAGTATTTCATATATACATTGCAACGATAATGAAAGTGTGTGTTGTTTAACAGTTGGGCGCTGAATGATAACTCATTAACCCTCATATAATTACTCGTGCCCAGGCCGTAGGCCGCGGCACGAGGTATAAATTACAGATCCTATTTTTTTTGTTCCCGTCGCAAATCTGCAAATTATCGAGTGGGACTGGGAACGAGACCACGAGACTGACCATGAGGTTGCAGCGATCGACGTTGTACGAAGAAAGTCGAGTGAAGATGGTGAAGGTACTATTCTTCCCAGTAAACTGCGACACAGTCGATTTTTTTACCGCGTTCGTAGCGTCTGTGTTTGTAACCACGTGATGTGAATTTTGTACCACGTGAACAAATTTTTGGCACCACGTGATGCGTTTGCAACGAGGTTTATAAGCAAGCTAGAGTTTGATTTGGTCGGAAACGTTGGGCAAGAATTCATTAAATAACCACAGTAAAATTACTACACCAGTTTGTTGCACGTGTATTTTCTATACGGGAAAAGCTCAAGTTTATAGAAAGGTCGCGTTAGTAACACTACTAATTAATTAGGCTTGCTTTCTTCATCAACCAATCAAAACGGATGGCTCCCACGCCTGAAATTGACAAGATATTTTGCGATCTTAATATTGGCACGATGACTGCCGGATCATTTGATCTTTGATGAGGACCAGGGCCCGGGAGAAAGCAATTTTCAGTGTGCCTTGCATGTCGCCGTAGATGTTTTTCTAAGGCTAAAGAGCTTGCTTGATATATGTGGGGAATTTAGCTTTTCTTGTTTTCAACTTCGTCCTTTTCTAGATACAATCATGACCAGGGCGGGAGGAGAGATATGACGGATCGAAGTACGTCCACAAGTGATCACGAGGTACAAAAAAGTGCATCACGTGACTACATTCCAATTGGCACGAGCGGCGTTTCAAAATCGATAGTGTCGCAGTTTACTGGGAAGAATAGTATTCGTCTTCTGTTTTTTCCTCTTTACGCTCGAAATGCTTACAAATGCACACACAGTTCGCGGTAAATCTACACTAAAAGACGTTGAGCGTTTTCGGAAATATGGATTGTTCCGCGAACACATGAAAGCCATGAAAGACTTGAATGCCACGAAAGCCAAAGTTTATAGTTATACTCGATCAACATGTTATGAAAGCCTTGAAAGCCATGAAAGCGATCAATGCCAAAGTTATAAATTACGATCAATATGTTATGAATGAAAGCCTTTATTATACAAACTTGAAGTTAAACTGTTGTATATTTATGAACTACAATCCTGAAAGTGAAAGCAACCCACGATGTTTACCGACGAAAGTTTCTAAACACAGGACTGTCAGGACTTATTATATATCTAACATGAAGGTGAAGTGGACTTTACTTTGCATTATTTGTGTCATGACTGTTACTGTTAGTATTGTTGTCATACAAGTTTAAACAGTTATGATTGTGATATATTTGAGAAAGCAAGCGAATTATCTGTCAATACTGATGAGAAGGATTCAGAGTTTATATCAATAAAACTAGGCTAACCATAGGTCAAAAATTGCGACCTCCGAATTCGAAAACCAAGACAAATTGACAATCCTCCGTGCACGTAAAAATGTTTTGATTTCGCGATCGTTTCTTGTCCATTTCAGCCGTGGGAACGGTCCATTCTGATTGGTTGATATTTACAGAGATGTGATTTCCGCTGTCATGTTACATAGGAGGCTAGTTAATTGCAAGCCCGTGTAGTAGTACATAGCCACCTGAACACTGAGTTTTAGAAATCTATTGACATAGAATTTATAAGCCATCTACGCTTCGCTCCGACGGCAATTATTATCACTGAAGAAAGACATTAGTATCAATCAATAAAAATCAACATACACTTTTTTTCTTTATCAATGTACGTACTTTATCGATTTTTCAGTATTCATTTTGCTACACTTACGGAACGGTCTCTTATGAACACCTATATCTTGAATTTAGAATTAAATTTGGTACGGTTGGCGGCACGATAAACGAACGAGCTGTTACTGTTAGGCAGATAATTCAGTGACAATGTCTCTGCATCTGGGATGACTTGGTTTCCAAGAGCATTTATACGGTACTAGGATTCGATCGACTACTTATGTTTTCCAGTGGCAATCAGTGCAGCGACTTAGGACACAATAGAGCTGAAAGACTAATAAATTAACATTGCCTTCCCCTCGATATGTTGCTAACTGAAGCGATCGTCAACAATAAACGAAGATCTTTACATAATTCCATCGAAGAATCGGATATAAAGCACCAGCAAAAAGGCTTCGCAACCACTCTAAACACTAGCCTCCTCCGCATGCAACCCCTCTACCCAAGTACTCAATTGCACCAGGGCACGAGTGAGCGCTTGAACCAAGCGTCTAGTTGTGAATACATCCCCATTCGTAGATAAATAGTGCTTCAGGTGACCACGTGCCATTGGTACGATAAAAGAAGCAATCCTTGCATTCCGTTGACCACGACAATCCACAATCTCGTCCCCAGAGCCTGCGTTACTTTCGGCCAGCGACGAGAACGTAGGCTCTGGCATAATCCATTTTTGAGACAATTTGATTGGCTATTCCATTTTAGAAACTACGCACGCGCAAGATTCCGGAAATGAAATATATCCAATGAAAATTGAGTTGTCAAAACAACCCGGTGTCCCAACTTCCGTTCAAAACAAAAATTAACATTTTTCAACGGTTTCATTGACATGTTATTTTCAACATGTCGCCTCGATCTGCAATATTAAAATATCTAAGCACAGAGAAAAATCCAGTTTATCTAAGCTTATGTGTATCTCGAAGTGTCTTGAAAAGTTTTCAAACGAAGCTCAAAATTTACACGAAGAGTGATGGTTATTCAAAGAACATATGTCGATCGTAAATCTAATATTCCGTTAGGCTAGCTGAAAGGCGGTGCCAATCGAGGTGCTTACGAAGGCGAAAGATTCAAAAGAAATACATTTGAAGGAGAGACAACAATAACTAGAGAAGATGAAGATGATAGATTCAAATAATTAACTGATATGTAAAGTAGACACGAGTAAATATAAACCCGTAGGAAGATCTAACTGTTCGCATGTCCTTCTGCTGTAAAACCACTGCTTTTAATAAAGACTTCAGATACTGCGCTTCTTTCACTGTTGTATCTTCTTTACCAAGTGCTTTTAAAGCGTACTCTATTCCCTAATGAAACCTTTCGAAGGATTCCACTGAAACTGAATCGACAATATTTGAATCGACAACAACTGCCCAGCTAACTTGCGCATGCGCTCTAAAACCGGAAGAACAAGAAATCCTGTTCCCAAAAAATGGATTATGCCAGAGCCTACGTTCTCGTCGCTGGCCGAAAGTAACGCAGGCTCTGGGGACGAGATTGGACAATCCAGTAATATTCATGAGCATGCGCAGTTGGAGCATCCTCTTCTCTGGTTTCCAGTTCATTATTCCTGTAGCGTCGAGTGTTACAAGCGAGGGGAATAAGCCTGACAATCTCCCAGTAAACGAGCGAAGTGGGTTTCCGGTGAGATTCCTGGAATCATAAACATTCATACTCGTCTCAAGTCAAAAAAGTCCAATGCATCGAATCAGTATCATCTCTCACTTCACTAAGGTTATTATGAAGAAATAGAAAACGATCGAGCGCGCGTGCTATGTGCAGATTTAATTACAGCACTCGGGGACTGATCAGAACACGAGAGAAGTCAGTTGGGAGAAACACGACGCGTAGCGCATATCAACACTTCTCGAGTGTTCCGATCAGTGCCCAAGTGCACTAAAACTGCACATATAGCACAGCGGACAATTACTTTTCTATTTCTTGTATACAAATTTTAAGGCAAGTTTCCAATGGCCCATTTCGCGGTTAATGACATATTTCTGGGTACCCTGTGGATTAACACGGAAGCGAGGCAATTTCGGTCACTTCCGCCGGCTTTGCCACAAAATGGCTCCTTGGCGGTTTTTAGGTTGGAAGGGGAGGGGGAAGGGGGCTAGGGGAATGTTCTTTATTCTTTTACTCTTCCCCTTCGCTCCTCAAGGTGTCCCCGATTAGTGGAGCACTTGTGCTCTGCTACTTGTTAAAGTTGTTATTATTATTGTTATTATAATGTTTTACTGTAATTAGACCGTTTTTTCATGCATTTTCTTCCGATTCTCACTGACCAGATCAAACAAGAGGACTATCGGAAGCAATAAATACATGCAGTTGACATTTTGAAGGACATGCATGAATTACCATATCTCGATATATAGCTAATTGCCATAATCGTTGTCGGGTTGAAAATCATAAATCATAGAAGCTGAGACCGCAAGGATGGATGGGAAATCAGTTCATGAGCCACCGTTACACATGGCAAAAAATTTCGTACGGTCAGCGGACAGTAATTGCGGGCGCAAGTATCAGTCAAGATCATAGAAGGGCTAATTACTCGGGCCCTTCCGAAGGAAGCCCGAGTTAGAAAATACACTTTCTTTTTTTTATTTTTATTTATATTTATTTTTTCAGGTGAAGGAATGACAAAAAAATGCGAAGAATGCGATGTATTTGATCCTATCGAGTTTCAAGATTTCTCATCATAGATCTTCAAGCTATTAAGTTCAGGATTGTAGTTGATCATTCCACGATGAAGCTAAGGCGCGTTTGCTTTTGTTATAAATGAAACGACATCTTTCAGAGTGGGCCCACACGAATAGCCGTATGCTTTTGTCTGTGAAATGAGCCTGTTTAAAGCCCGTGTTTTAACGGCTGTTCTATAACGCCTTTCCACGAACTCGAACTCATATCCAAAAATGAATTGAAAAGCAAATGAACATGACCTCGCTATGCGATGTTTGTTGCTTAATTGTAATATTACGTGTACAGTTATGTCCTTGAGTATTTATAATTAAACTCACGACCAGCGATGTAGCAACATCTATTGACAGAAAGCTATATGTACAGAAGTCATGCAAACAATCGAACCAGTCGAGTTATTTTCAGTAACTCACGATGGATGTTTATTTTATTCCACGTTTGAAAAATTCGTGTTCTTTTCAGTAAGATGACAGTTGTAAAGTGATCCTTATCTGAGTCATACATCTATTAGGCGACCTAATTTTAGAACCGTTGATTTAAAACCGAATTTCCACGCTCAAAACAGGTCAGTGAACGGCAAAAATACAATCGAAATCAAAACGTCCTTAGATTTTAGGGATCTATTACAGAAGAAGACGCTCAATGACGAGGGAGAATTGTGTCTGACTCATAGATAAAGATCTCCGCGGACTCACGACCAACGCCGGTCATGTATAACTCCATCTATTGACAGAAAGCTATATGTACAGAAGTCATGCAAACAGTCGAGCCAGTCGAGTTATTTTCAGTAACTCATGATGGATGTTTATTTTATTCCACGTTTGAAAAATTCAGAAGGAAAAGGAATCGTAAAAATCGTACTTCAAAACTACATCAAAGCATTTAAGGAAAGCAAGGTCAATAGTTCGTAAATCGAGATCGTATAGCCCTTCATCTGGCAGACATATAGTCTCCCTCGTCACGCAACTGTCAGTCATTGTCAGGTCTCTCCTCACGCAACTGACATTGTCCTTTTCATAAGCCCGAGTGTACGCTCATTGAGCGTCTTGTTTAAAAATGGTTATAACTCGCTGAATTCTCGTCCAAATCGCTTCAAATCTTCACATATAATAAAGGAATGATTGGAAATTATACAAGCAGTTTTTTTAGAGGATTGTATTTTATCGTTATTATCTTATTGATTTTATTGACATGATACACATACATTTTCTTATAATAATGTACTGATATATAGCTTGGGTTACCTGTGGTCATCTTAGAAGAGTATTATGGGTATACAAGATGGTGGACGAAGCTTCGAAGACTTCAAGATGTTTGACGAAAACGATCAACTTTTTGAACTATTCCCGTGCGCCAATGGCACATTCCAGCTATAATTTATGCGCGCGGGGATTTCTGGGAAGTGTGGTATCATCTTACAAAAAAAATGGCCGCGATGTAAACAAATGTCGGATGCGTCGTGGACGCGAAAATTACTGCAAAATGACTAGTTACGATACCTTTTAACTAAATACGTAATGGAAACCGAGACATCTCCACAGCCTTCAGGAAACATTTCAAGCTGTTCAAACGTTGATTATGCCGTTGCCACAACTGTTCAAGTGAAAAAATATTTAAACTTGTTTACTGATATTTCCAAGTGAGTGTCATTGGCTTTTGTGTCTAATAGGTGCAAATATAACTCCTTTTAAAAAGTAACTAAATTCAATTTAATTCAATTATATACTGAATAGTCACTGGCTGAATACAGAGCCAAATACCGAAAGTTATACTTACCGTCACGATCCCTCTTCTCTTGATCTTGTATGTGATTGATCTCCAACCAATGGAACGATAAAAAAACTACAACCCAATTTAATAGAAGATAATACAATATATGCATTGTATTCTAGTTGGACATGAACTTTTAACCGATATTTTTATGTTTCTCACGAAATATACTCCACACAAGGACTTCGTAACAGCAGTAACAGCAGCCATGACACTTTTAAAGGCAACTACCGCTGACCACTCGTCCCCAGTCCCATTCCCATTCCCCATTCCCCATTCCCCCATTCCCCATTCCCCATTCCCCATTCCCCATTCCCCATTCCCCATTCCCCATTCCCCATTCCCCATTCCCCATTCCCCATTCCCCATTCCCCATTCCCCATTCCCCATTCCCCATTCCCCATTCCCCATTCCCCATTCCCCATTCCCCATTCCCCATTCCCCATTCCCCATTCCCCATTCCCCATCCCCCATTCCCCATTCCCCATTCCCCATTCCCCATTCCCCATTCCCCATTCCCCATTCCCCATTCCCCATTCCCCATTCCCCATTCCCCATTTCCCCATTCCCCATTCCCCATTCCCCATTCTCCATTCCCCATTCCCCATTCTCCATTTCCCATTTCCCATTCCTTGTATTAGTAACATCCAATTCCTTGGCCAACATCTCAATGAAAATTATTATAGCGTTTATTTATTTTATTGAACAACTGAACGAGATTACATGTATACTTTTTATCAACTGTATTTTAATTGAATTGTAAAGATACTCAAAGGAGGATATAAATAAATACACATCACTCTGTCACATTAAACCCAAATCAACCAATCAGAATGGACTGTTCCCACGCCTGAAATGGACAAGATACGATTACGAAATCAAAACATTTTTACATGAAAGATAATATGATCAAACCACTGAATGAATAAAATTCAAGAATCAGAATCTCTATCACGTGTATATCTCAGAAGCTATGAATAGAAATCTCAAGAGTGTCGCAGTCCGGGGTCGCAGTTTACTGGGAAGAAATTTCAATTCTTTTATTTACACATATAAAGAATCTTTTATATTTTATACTTTTATATTTTTATAAAGAATTATTTTATATTTTATACTTTTATATGTTTTTATATAAAGAATTATTTTAATCACACATATATATTCACGTAAACATTAAATACACCACATTTTCTTTAAGCCCTTTAAAATCACCATGCAAAAATATACGACGGCACTTCACTTGGTTGATCGAACCAAATGACTAGTTTATGATTGATATTCTTACAATATTTCGGCCTAGCTTGTAATATTGTGAAATTACTGTTACATGATTTACTGCGAAAATCCTTGTATCGCGACCTTTCGTTTTGTATAAACTTCAGCTGGATTTTGGATTTTTCTGTTCCGCCAATATATTTTTTGCACTAATTAGTACTAAATACAATACAAAACAATAGAAATGTCACTCTTTAGTACTTTAAATAATGATGTTTATGCTGAGTTAACTTTGTACTCAAGAAATGGACATATATAGTGATTGTCGGAACAGAAAAACCTAAAATCCAACAGAAGTTTTCAAAACGAAAGGTCGCGATACAAGGATTTTCGCTGTAATACTGACGATTCTGCCAATAGGATCGTCTCGTAGACGAAAATCATACTCGCTGTCCAGACGAAACTAGCATACTGTAAGAGTATTGAGACAAAGAAGGAAGGAGATTATAACAATAACAAGACGCCCTACTAGCGTGAACTTGGGCTTCTTAATAAAGCTGTTTTGATAGATTTTAAATGTGAAACCTAATAGCTTGTATCATCATACAGAAGTAGTTTTAGCCTAGCCTCCAGTCCTCCGCATGCAACTCCAAAGGAACGGAACGGAAAGGAGAGGCCGAAGGCATTCTCGTACCCAGAGCCCACTCCTCATTTGGTTCGTCGCGGGCTCTGGGAAACCCTGAAATTAAGCGAATTTCATTGGAACTTGAAATCAACAATGAATGATCGTATTTGATTGGCATCCATGAGATAACAAAGATTCAAACTCGTCCCCAAAGCGAACGAAGCTTTCGACCAGCGACGGTTAACGTAGGCTCATGGCATAATCCATTTTTGAAAAATTATATACCTTTTTTGAATTTTAGAAACTACGCACGTGTAGACATAAATTCGTGAAGGAGATCTAACAATACATGAATTATAAAAGTAACCGGTGTACAGACACAATCTGGACACAATCGATCGTACTCGCTTTGAGCATTCAAAGGAATTTTTTGTCGCCTATTCGAGAGAAAAAATAACAAAGCGGAAGACAGGAGGCTCACATGCAAGATTATATTAGAACATGTAGTTATCGTCCAGCCTTTTCAAAACAGAGCCAGAGAAGAACCGGTGATGAACGTCGAAGGGTTTTTTAAAGAACATATACACGAAGATAAATCTAATACAAACTTAGTGTACTTGTTACTGATTGTTTGAATATTCAAACCAAGGCGAACACTACGTCGCCAGTAGACTCTTCCACAGTACCCGCTCTCAGCGGTCTTTAGTAGAGCATGCGCTCTGACGACTTGGTCGTCAAAATTTGACGACCGAGCAACAGGAGTCCTACCCTGGGTTCCAGAGGCCCTAGGAGCCGAGGAGTGGGGGTATCCTTCGGGAAATCCATCTTCCCGGCCCCAAGACTCCTCGGATACTGGGCCTCTGGAACCCAGGTATCTTCTTTACCAGAGCCAGCGACAAACTCAAATGACGAGCGAAACTCTGGGTACGAGAATGAGGCCGAAGGCCGAGAGAGTGATGGGATCCCTGTCCCATGCCCAGCGAGGCCGAAGGCCGAGAGGGACTTGGCCCTAAGGAGAAAACGGAGGAGTTGCCTGCCAAAACTCGACAATGTTTTTCCCATCTGCGCATCTCAAAGTGCGCATCTGCTACTGACCAGGGAGGGATAGTTTGAATTTGGCTTACCAGGGGACCACTTTCGAATATTATTTGCGTCAGCGGTAACGCCAGATGACTGAAGAAGTAAAGGAATTCAGAGTTTAAAATAACGCCGATATAATCGACGTTACTTTGAAAGCAAAGTCAAGCTTTGAAGAAGCTCTTAGGACTGCTTGTGTCCTCAGTCGATTCAAAGTGCCGTGTTGTGTTGATTTTTAAGGGCCGTACCGAGATCAGAGTCATTTTCGAAATTCAAATCCATGACCGGCTTGCCGTCAAGGTATTTCGCAGCCCAAACAAAGCTAGGATAGTTTGAATCGGTTAACTTCATTGCTTACGCTTCAAATGATACATAAACATCGACTGTCGGACATGTAATATTTTCAAAACCCTGTCTGGCAGTTCGCGATGTCAAATTTCTAAGCCCCGTGTTGTGTTGATTCACTGAAGGTCATCGAAGGTCAGTACCGATTCGAAATTCAAATCCATGGCCGGCTTGTAGCCTGCGAATCGATCGAAGCCCTGACAAAGCTAGGATAGTTTGAATCGGTTAACTTAATACATAAACATCGACTTCCGGACATCTAGTATTTTCAAAACCCTGTCCGGCGGACATCTAGACGGTGTACATGTGTTTTTTCTTGTATGGCGGTTGAAGCCGTACTCGACTTTCATGTTGTGTATTTCAGAAACCTTTTATTCAATTTTGAGTTCGCTTTCCTTTAACTTGTCTTAATATCTTCTTGTACTTTGCTACATACTGGAATTCTACTTTAAAGGCGTCTTTGAAGGAATTGAAGGTAAAGGACGCAGTTGTTTTCCTGCCATAACTGCAAAGGCAAGTACGTATAGAGCCCGAGAGTACCCCCGACAAAATCGTATATGACAATATACCCCAAGGGTACCCGGGGTGAAGTGGGGCGTCCCAAAGGTGAAGTGACAGGCATCTCGCCTTTCTCGCCTGTCCTTTTTTTCTCCGGCCTAGCGCCTAGTCTCCCTCCGCCAGTAACACAGGCAACCCAAAGACACGTTTATAGAGAAAAAAACCGAGAGAAAAACGAGTCTTACGAGAGATGCCTGCGGAGGCTAGTTTTAGCCTACATGTATTACTTGCAGAATTTAAGTCACTCGTTGCGTGACTCAGTAGAGCATGCATACGTAATTAGATTCAACACTCACACTCCTAGCTGACAGCTGCATGGCGAAGCACATTTCGATTTAATACCTTGCAAGAAACGATTTCACAAACTCAATAAAATTACGATCGAGTTCTTACTATTAATAAGCCACAGACATCTGTTAGAAATACACTTTCAGACAGAATTGCAAGGCCAAAAAGTATTCTCTAGGATATTTGCATCCTTACTAAGCAGTATTAATGAACGACTCGACTGGCTCGAGCAAGGGAGCACGGCAAAATCCTTTTTGAATGCTGCTGGTGATTTGATTTATCGTTACGTACGTCTGCCATCTTGAATTTCGTTGATAAGCTGCTGACCACAACTTCTGTATACTCAAAAATTGGAACGATACAGAGAAGATTAGCATGCGCATGCGCTATGGTGACCATGCAGATTTGGCGTAGAAACACGACGACGACCAAAAAGAATAACCGTCTGTAATCTTAAACTTGGTCATTCCACAGGAAGCCCAAGTAATAATAATATCGGGACTTTGGTACACATACAATGTACATGAGTTTAATCCAATAATATTTTACAGAAGTTTATAATAATTAAATGTATATGAATGAAACTATAACTATAAGCATAGCACTTTGACTATGTAAGAATAGAACTAATAAATTATCCAAAGAAACATCTAGACGTTCACAATAGATTCGTAACATTTCATGATTTGATATATATTAGAAAAAGAAAGGAAGAAAGAAAGATAGAGAGAGAAAGGCGAAAGGAAGGAAGAAAGATAGAGAGAGAAATGCGAAAGGAATGAAGAAAAAAAACCCCACAGAAACAGAAGAAAGAAAAAGAGAAAAAGAAAGGAACGGGACTGAATACAACCATTCCCGAATTTCACTGGGGATCATTTCAGAGCCAGTCTGGGATCATTTCGGGTCCGGGATCATTTCGGAGCCAGTCTAGACACTTTGGAGATCATTTCGGGGCCAGGGATCATTTCGGAGCCAGGGATCATTTCGGGTCCTGTACAGATCAAAGAGAGGACAGTTTAATAAATGCTGGCTTGGAACAATAGTGTGATTATTGTAAAGGAAATTAAAGATAGAAACGAACTTCTGCATGGAATCATTGTCCTCCGTTGTGAGTTGAGATTCGGACAAGAAAAAAGGTCAGTGTTGCAGCGAATTGGGTTGTTTCACGGTCTGACTTTTCTTCACTTGTGAACTGAGTCGCTTTAGGCCAGTTGAACGCTAAAACATGGCAGCTGATTTGGATCCATTTGAATGGACTTTAAATCACAATGTTGAAGAGGCTCTCAATACAGAAATGGATCAAGAAGGTATACGCACAACAAACGGTTTACCGGTGGATGACAAGTAGAAAGATATATGCCTCATCAATAACAATGAAGGCTATAGATTTTGTAATTATAAAGTTGCAGAGGCGTTTTTTTTAAATTGCAGGTGTTTTATAGAAGTTGCATGCGATCTTTTAAAGTTTTACCGGCACACTGGCTCACCGATTTTATGTCTCAATATTATTTGTATCTATCGGACCTATC
Organism: Actinostola sp. cb2023; assembly: GCA_033675265.1. Lineage (NCBI taxonomy): Eukaryota > Metazoa > Cnidaria > Anthozoa > Actiniaria > Actinostolidae > Actinostola > Actinostola sp. cb2023. Next base: position 69,915 of record JAUJYZ010000276.1, on the reverse strand, counting down.
GGCCACCGCCCGGCATGGACCTTTCCGTAGTTGCCCAGAATGCTTCATGATTCTGCGCGTGCAAGCGAGGTCAGGGATAAAAGTAGATCGAAAATATTAAGAGAGAATGAAGAAATTCAGTAAAAAACTTAGACTTTTAAATTAAAAGTGCGTAAGAAGAATTATAAAGATAGATGCAAATTCTCAAGCAAAGAAAAAACAATTTTTCTGTTCTTGATTCGTTACAGTAGTCATATTTTCCTCAATACACGATCAATTCTAAATATTTTTTATCCCTGACCTCGCTTGCACGCGCAGAATCATGAAGCATTCTGGGCATCTACGGAAAGGTCAATAGATCGTATTTCTCAAGGGTGTTTAAAGTGTACATGAATTACATTTTTTTATTTTGAAAATTGATTACATATGAAGTGAATAATGGGATGTACGTTTCAGTATTTTTTTTAATTTGAGCTTTACTTCGCATTTGCGAGCAGTATGCTAATTCAGTGACGTCAGTTGATTGTTTTGCCGTAACTTATTTATATTTTTTCAAGCAGTTCTCTTTTCTGAAATGCAAAAAAAAAGCTTACCATCATTTATAAAAGTTGTAGAAAACTTTTTGCCAGATTAAAAATGTCAATAATTTGCACAAGGAAGCTTTTGTACAATAAATTAGAAATCAACTGACGTCACCAAATTAGCATATCACGATTTCAAACCTTATAACTCGAAAATTCGAAGCTCAAATCACAAAATACTGAAACATCCCACTATTCACTTCATAAATTTTTTTAATAGAGTACCGAAGTGATGACGTCATAAAAACAGTGATTTGTGTGGGGAAATTATATATTCAACTGGGCATGACCGCTTTGCCATATTTTTTAACTCGCTCGCTCCGCGTCAATACTGCTTGGATTTTATTGTGCTTAACACAAATACTAATTCAACTATTCTGCTTTTGGACGGTTTATTCAAAATTATCATTGTAAGCCGCGTTTGTGAATGCCAGCTGATATTCAAACGACACTATTTTCACTAAAACTGCTGCCAATCCCTAGTAATGTTCTGACGAGGTAAGAAGGAAATTGATCGAACCGAAATCACCAGTTCATATTTTTGTTGTCAATATTTGGACCTATCGGTTGTTACGTGACTGCTTTTAAAATGTGTTTTTTTAATTTTTGATATTGTAAGCGGCCGCGCGGTTTCCCGCCATTTATGTAAATAAGAAACTGCTCAATCCGATTCCGAGTGCAAACTCAAGTCTCAAGCAAGAAAGTCAAGAAAATCCGTTCAGTTAAAACCTATCCAATTTATATCACGATTACAAACCGTTCAAAGTTCGCTATTCTACATGAAATCTCTTCATATAACACCGTTAAGGGATTTATTTCTTTGAAATGGAGCTGTGAAGTTTGAAAAGAGTCAAAAAAACTTCGCCGGTGAGTCGAATTGACTCAACTCAACATGAAACCAACAACTACACTGACTACAACTACAAGCCTGCTGTCTGCTGATTCAGTGATTGTCGCTGATTGTCGCTGATATTTGTACTTCCAGTTCTTCGTTTATTGCTTTGAATAATTAGGGAGTATTCACAAGAAAAGATGGAATCGATTGATGTTGATTGAAAGTTCTGAATTCGACGAAAAGAGAGGATACGTCGGCCTCGCTTTACAAAGAAATGTGCTTGCTTTTGAACTTGAAGCTTGATTCACGATGAACATAGAACAGCTGCTTCAAAAACCTTCAAAAACACGTTCAAAGACGAAATATCGTCTAAAACATTCCTTCAAACACATTTGAATCTCTTTGGATCTATTTGGTGGCTCGTATTTATTACTATCTCGAGTGTTTTAGGAGTTAAAGAAATAAAACAACAACAGAAAACAACAACCTGAGAGTGAAACTGAGTCAACAAATACGAGGGATTCAAACAAGATTTGTGAAGGTAAAGCGTGCATAGATTATGGTTCTTTTTTTTCCGCCAACGACTGCAAAGTGTGTTAGGATTATTTATTCCATCTTTGAACCGCCTCTCAGTTGTTTGACTGATTGTGATTCATTGAAAATTTGTCGCTTGATTACATTTGCAATAAAAACCGACGAGTCGTGTTGGGAAAGTCACGACAGTTTTGTTTGCCATAGATTGGTGTTTTATTACTTTTAAGTAATTAAAATTCAGTGCCAGGACAAAGCACATACATGATCTTGTGAATAGTTGGATCTGATGAGCTTGATAAGTCGCTTGATAATTTCTTTGAGTGGATCGTTTTTTTCTCTTGTAAAAACCCTCACTAGCTCGCTTTCTTTCTCGGCTTTTGTTTTTTCTATATTTTTTTCGCGGTTATTCGTGATTTCACAGTGTTGTTAGCAAGTTTTACCTAGCGTATTCAGAAGTACCGGGTAGGGTTTCAATTTGGAAGGGATTTCGTCCTCTAAATCAAGGAATTATCTTTATTCTCTTGATTTTACACCATTGTCAATCGTACCATCGTGAGTCCCATCGCGATGAATTACCCGGTCTCCAGTAAACCGATCAATTGGAACGCGCATGGAATCAACCAATCACAACTTGTTGCTAAAAATAGCCAAGCTAACAATCTGATGGGGAACACGTATATAAGAGATGGACTCCCCTAGTAATTTTCCCCTGACCTCAACCAAATTTTGAGGTATAAGAAGCTTTCAATGCCGAGATATGAGCGATCAAATGTGCGCATTATTTAGTGTGAATGTATGGGACCGCCATCTTGGTGTACAACCGTAGTACACGGCAACATGGCGGCCAATAACACCAAGGATCAAAATCACGTTATATTGCAAACAACTTAATTTCTCAATAGAGATATTAATCAAATCAAACTTACATACCATTTACGAAGTAAAAAACGTATCATTTGAAGCAAAGTCAGACCCTAATTCTCTGGCTTTAGAATACACGTGACAGTGTTGCGTGACAGAAATTGACTCAATAAATCAAAAACCAAACATTGAAAGCACATAGATTTTTGTGTGAAGACCTTTCTTATGGACATAAACAAAATATCAAACAAACAGTTTTGTACGAAGAATATTTCAGATGTTAGCTTTGTGATAACTAAGAATATACATTCATTTCGATAAAAAGCTTCGAAGATGAGATCAAGAAGGACCATGGGTACATACATTCAGTAACTAACCCAGGATCCTTATCGGTCTCACCTTCGAAGCTAATAAGCTTTACGGGTGACTAACTTTATCGAAATGAGTGTATACAGCTATTTCAAAAAAGGTTGGTGCCAGTTTTGTTGCATCTTGCATCTTGCATGTTGCATGTTGCATACCAAGCCCGAAATGTATTATGGATCATATGTAAACAATGTCAGCATGCACATACAGAAGAAAATATGCCGGCTTCATATTGCGAAGATAAAGTTTGGGAAAATTCCCAGAGGCCATATTGTTGTGACCTTTCGCTGATTCCATTCACATCGCCCATAGTGCATTTCGGGCTTGGTATGCAACATGCAACAAAACCTTCACCAACCTTTTTTGAAATAGCTGTATGTATTCACTACTGTCGAAACGTAAAAACAATAAGCACAGGAAGCCCAAATCGTCAAAATCAAGAATCTCGCTTGGGCTGCCTGTGGTAAATATCGTAGAAATGGGGCCGGGTAGTAATACGTATTCCATATATAGTAAAAGCGTGCAAGCGAATAGCGGCCCCTAACAAGCGTATAGCGGCCCCTAACAAGCGAATAGCGGCCCCAATTTGGCTAATAGGTATTTGCAATGCACAATATTTTCAAAAGCTAGAACAAATGAGAGCTTGGCAGCGTAATCCCTCGTGGTCAAGTGCGTTATTTTATAAAGCGGAGGGTTAGGGTTAGGATTAGGGATGGGGTATAGGCTATAAAGTGATTAATTTGATGATTCGAGTTTCAGATTTGATATACAGCCTTGGATGAAAAAAAATTCTAAGTCCAATCCCAGGAAATAAAAAAATGGGTCGCCATTCGCTTGTTAAGGTAATGCGATCGTGCATTCGTGCGCATCTTTCCTGCGCATGGTATTCAACGGCGATTATCTAAAAATCTAAGTCGGTGACCTATCCTGATTTTTCCACTGTAAGTCTAGGTCAACTAAATCTAGAAAATATCAAAAAATGAAGACAGGTCTTCGAGCTATTTTTTTAGTAAATCTACGAAGTGTTGATTTTCGAACTACTTTTCATTGGTTGGGCTTCCTGTGGTAGAGCTCTTTCAATATGGCGGATCATGCATTTTAATATTCAACGGCGAATATCTAAAAATCTATCACGGTGACCTACCCTGATATTTTTGCCCTGAGTAGGTATTTACGAAAGCTAAAACATATCAAAAAATGAAGGTAGGTCTTCGAGCTAAATTTTAAGGAAATCGCCAAAATGTCCAAAAATAGGATCGTAAAGGACGGTCAAAATGTATTGTTTTTGAAATTTGTCTTTGAAAACTTATTGTTCAACACAATAAAATGACAAATTTCGGTTTTTTCATTATATTATGTTAACACTGATGTATCATTTGAAAGTATTATTTTTATTATTACTGACCTATACGGACAGCAAGAGCTTGTAATTCCATTATCCATTTTTGCCAGAAAAGATGGCCGCAAGCCCTATCTTTGAAAAATTATATCTTCTCAATGGATTCGGTGACCCCCATTTTTTATTTCATTTTTCTACTCTAGCACTCAAAATCAATATTTGTGCCAAGTTTAAAAGAAATTGTTCGACAAACAATTGCACGATCGCATTACCTTAGTGCTTCTATTCGCTTGTTAGGGGCCGCTATACGCTCATACCATATATGGAATACGTATTACAACCCCGGCTCAGAAATCGTACGACCATAGCCTGCCCCCTGCCCCCTGCCCCCCCCCTGCCCCCTGCCCCCTGCCCCCTGCCCCCTCCTTTCCCTCCTCGCCCCAGTCCCCTTTCCCTCGGAAAGCCAAGCTACGCAGGCTAGTACGACCACTGCTTTGTTATCTTGGAGCAGAAGCTGTGTTATGCCTAGTCTTTCGCTTTTCTTTTTAATGGCAAAAAATAAAAAGTTTATGAAAGGAAAAACCAAGGTAAGGTTGAGTATAAAATTCTACAAGTCAAGAGTGGTTGCGCGGACATGGTAACCGAAGCTAAAAATAGCCACTGTTCTAAAAATAGAATCAAGGACCGACATCCTCATTTGCTCTTGAGTGAATATATGGTAGAAATCGGTTTTTCCTAATTTTTCGCCTTACTAAATTAAATGTAATTGCAGCTGCTCAGAATCTTTTCCAATGTGATTGTTTGAAGCGGAGCAAGCGGGATTGTACGCCAAAAAATCTGGACAATCAAAGAATTTGGAGATGGTTGTATCAAAATTACATGAGTATGTCAAAAAATCTGGACAACTGAACGAATTTGGAGATGGTTGTATGGGTGTCCCAGGGGGTGGGACATGGTAAGTAGTAGTAATAAATAATGACGTAGCAATTTCAATACAGTAAATGTATGGGAGAAAGTCGTCTTTCCTATTTTTTCGCCTTACTAAGAAGAAGAATAACTATATAAGGTTGTAATAATCTAATAATAAGTAATTACTAGATGTTGCAGATGCTCATAATTTTTTCAAATGTCATTTTTTTGAAGTAATTAAGAATTGTACGGTCAAAAAATCTGTACAATCAACAAAAATCATCGATTGTTTGTCTTAGTAAACCAAAAACACGTTTTTTTTGTCGTCCGTTCCGTCTTCGAGTATCTCCCCTCAAGCTTCGATCACTTCTATGACGTCATTTAGTGTGGGAGGGATTGTCGAGAGTAAAATTAAATCACCGAGTCCTCAAGTCAATCAATACATCAACACGTTTTCAAACGTTTCTTTTCCGCTTCTCGCCTAAGAATAATCTCTACTTCCTTTGCTTTGTACGTAAGTTAATCATTAACCAATAGAAGCCGACAGAATGTCAAATATTCATCCCTCAGGGCGACCTCAGGGCTGACACTCAATGACGTCATAATAAATGTGGCCTCAACCGGAAGTTGAGAACCATTATTTGTAAATTGCTTGGTGAGTAACCTTAGAGAGGACTTAGAAGCCATAGAAACACTACTTGAGACTGGTACAGTTGGCTTTATCTTTGAACTGGGAAGAAATCTGACATATACGGTTGTGTGTGTGTCCGAATTATTAGGGAGAATTTATTGTCGCTATGGTTAACCGGGTGAGTACTGGTAAACAGTATTTATAGTTTTGTTCTTCTCGCTCTGGGTGTTCGTCTAGGAAACAAATTGGAGATTTTTATCGGCCATTTCTTCCTGCTGGGGCTATTATTTACTCTTATATAAAGAATATCTCTAAAAGATTACGGGTTTTAGCCTGTGAGGACTCCTAGATTGTAAGATTACTTCGGGGTATCTTTCTAAATATTTCATTTAAGATTAATCAGTGTATGAAATTTATTCAACATTTCTGACAAATCAGTTGATTTCAATGAGCCCTCACCGTTTTGTTATGTAGTTTTATACTCATTTTTTTCTCATTTTGTTCGTGACTTTATATAGATGTTTACTTGTGACAAGTACACCAAACACGCGATGCCAAGAAGTTTAGATTCAAGTGTCATCGCTAATTTTACACAGTCGTCGTCGGTGCGGTTTCAAATGTTGAAGGCTTAGAAAGACAATTAGAGGGGGGAAACCCCTGACATACTGCGGTAGAAGCCTTTGTGTCGATTTGTAATAAAGTACACGAAATTTCGAGAAAATGGAAATTTTGAGGTGACTTCCGTTTCCGGTCGAGCGTTTGTTTGGGGGATGGGACTGTTCGAGTGGAGCATTCGAGGCGTGGTGTCGATGTTGCCTCGATCTCAGTCTCACTTCGTCGATCACTCCGTCAGCTCTGTCGCTCAGTCAGTTTGAAATCTCAAGTTGTGAGTTGTGGAAAGTTTATTCGCGGGGCATTGCAAGATGCCGCTGGCTTTACAAGACCCATGGCAAAAATTACACATCGCCGAGGAAATTGAGGTTCGTAACGAGAGAGAGAAGAATGCTTGATCAAACGTTCGATTTGTAAATTTCAAAATTCCTGTAATGTATGATGTTCGAGTTCTTGTACACCGAAATTTATGCAGAATTTGCCACGTTATCCGTATTAAATATAGGCCCAGGATGAAGAAATGATGGATGAGAATCGAAATGGGGTAAATAGCGTCCTGAGTTCATAAATTCATTGAAAGCTGCACGTCATTTCGTATGAATTTCACGTATTTGTATTTGTCTCTTTGCAGCCCAACGAAGATGGCTCCATCATTGATGTCGGGACTGAGATTGAGAATTCCAAAGCATTCTTAAAGTCCAACCCTTCAGAGTTTGAACTATTGAAAGTTCTTGGCCAGGGCTCGTTTGGAAAGGTAAATTATCATTACTAGTAATGAGTCGGTCCGCTACTACTCGCTATATGGCGCGAAAAGATTAAGAAGCAAACTTTGTAGTATGCTTTCTGTATCTCAACTTGAAAGTCCAATATATGAAGCTAGAAGTGTCTTGTAATACAAAAGCTGTACTCGGAACCCTTGGCTTTATCTCTCTAGTGCAGCTTGTGAATTCCAACATTTATCTTTATAATTTCATGTGTCTTAGGTGTTTCTCGTTCGTAAGATCGTCGGTGCCGATACTGGTACTCTATACGCTATGAAAGTACTCAAGAAAGCAACTCTGAAAGGTAAAGTTTCGAACTTTATATAAGAAGTTTCTATACTGGATTTAATGTGATACAGTAAATAAAGTTTTGTACTTATTTCTAAATTCGTACATCGATATTTATAAAAGTACAATATATGGCTGGACGCTTTTTGTTTAGGACGTTTATTATTTATTATAAGCTTACATGTATCGTTGAAACGATATACTCATGAATCATGTTATACCCTTCTTTCTTTAATCTGAAACTCGAGCCATGTTTTCTCAAGTATACATATAATTTATAATTCATTTTTGTTCACTTTAAATTCTAATCATTTACCCTGCACCAACTTAATCTCCCGTACAAATTTGAAATTGGTTTTCAGCGCCTGGAGAAAATATTTTCATTTCCGCTTTATGTCTGATTCAAACATTGTTTTGGGTTTTCTTTCACTTGCTATTTCAGTTCGAGATCGCTTGAGAACCAAGAAAGAAAGAGATATCCTTGTAGACGTCCAACACCCATTCATCGTTCGTCTTCACTACGGTAAGTCAAGTAGTTTTTAATTAATCATCGTACCCAAAATTCTAACCATTCTTGTTTTAGCCTAAGGTGACTATTATGATAAATTGTGAAATTGTTTATGCTACGCTCTGTAGTTGTTTGCTATAATTTGGAAGAACACGGAGGCGTCATATTACCACTAAGTTTATACGTACCAAGTTATTGATTAATTCCCAGGAGGATGCAAAATGAAGCTAAATGTTTTATTATCCACACAAGCTTAAAAACTTTCTTTCTAATTTTTGATAAGTGTAGTATGTACATGTACAAATGTATTCTACTATATAATTATATAGCTAATTGCATAATCGTTGTCGGGTTGAAAATCATGAAAGCTAGCTATGACCAAAAGGAATTCTGGGAAATTAAAACTCTCAAATAACACCGTCAAATGATCGACCTTTTTATCCAGACTTGTAGGATCTTAGTTAAATAGCTCATATACCTTCAAAACTACGAGAACATTGAATATATCTGCCTGTATATCTGCAGGTCATGAACTGATTTCCCACCATCCTTGCGGTCTCAGCTTCTATGATTTATGATTTTCAACCGGACAACAATTATGCAATTAGCTATATATACACACTATGTAATAAAGGTGTTACATTGGATAAATCTGGATAAATCTGGATATCTACGGAGACAACTACTCAAGTACCTGCTCATTTGATGATGTACAGTAATTGTACATGCATATATACAATGTACATCTGTCAGCTGTAATTATTGTTGTTTTGTATATATATATACTGTATACTCATGATCAATTGCAGAAAGGTTGTAGAATACATTTATAAAATAATATCTATCATGAGATTCAACACTAAAATATGACTGTTTAACAACAAAATATTGCTGAAAATTATTTTTAGCCTGACTACATAGCATGCGATACTAATCTATGATATTGATGTTCCTGATCATAATTAGAAGAAAAAATTAAAGTGATGTTTTCACATTTTGCATATATACCTCTTATTAACCTCACTTGCTTGGTCCGTACGGGAAGTTATGGACCAAGTTTTTTTGCACAGCCTTGGCCCAAGTGCACGGGCCATAAAAAGTGGGGGGAAACGAGGATCCAATATAACTTCCCGTACGGACCGAGCAAGCAAGGTTAATAAGATGTTTATTATATAGCTTTTCCTTACGTTTCTGTTTTCAGCGGGCCATACAGGAAGTTACGGCCCGCTAATTGACCAATAAGAGCCTGCATAGTATCTGTGCTACAGTATAAAATAACATTAGATATCTTGTATCTTAATCATTAGATATTTGTATTTAAATGTATAAGTACAACTTTTCTGCAATGAAGTGCATATAAACACCGTGTATTATATGTTCACCTATTTCATTTGACAGAGAGAAAGAGGGTGATAGCTAGGAGCTGAGATAGGAGAATGGTCATTCTAAGACCAAAGTTGAAATTATTGTTTTTACTTTCGTTCTGGGTAATTACATGTACAACTGAAAGCTTTATGAACTAAATTGTCAAGTTAATAATTATTTGCATATTCATGTTACACAAATCTTTTAGTTCTGGTCTTAGAATGACCATTCTCCTATCTCTAGCTACTGTATCTTATTGTTGCTTGTTCCTTTTGACAGCAACAACATTTTTTGAAATTGGTGTACGTACAGTACTGTAGTTAGTATATATCATGACTACAATATTATTACACTGTGCCAACATTGCATGTCTTGGCTGAATTGAAAATTATGATTGTAGTTACATTGTACATAATGACATGTTTTGGCATTAATGTTAAGATTTTGAGCACAATTGATATAGATTTATACATGCGATCTTGATGCACACTCTATAGTTTAATACTTACTTTTATTAATTTTTAAACAGCTTTTTTACAGCAAATCAAAATTATTTCATTTTCTAAGGACTTTTTCTCATGCGCAATATGGTTATATTATAACTGAAATACACTGGGCAGATGTTTCAAATTAATTATTATCACTTGAAAGTTATTTTGAAATAATAGTGTTGCTATTTTGGTTAGTAGAATGTCCATGAAAATTAATTATATACCAACACATTTAACATTTAATTCTAGCTTCCCACTTGATAATACAAGTCATGTAGATTAATAACGTTTCTGTGAACTCTCATACACTGTATATGTAAATCTAACATAGATCTTCTCTTTGTGTTTAGCATTCCAAACAGAAGGGAAAGTGTATCTAATACTAGATTTCCTTCGTGGAGGCGATTTGTTTACCAGACTTTCAAAAGAGGTAGGTGTCTCTACTCACATTCTATTATTTATGTTTGTTAGTAAGTTCATTAATTAAAATGCACATATACATATACCATGCACCCACTCTAAAATGAACATTTCTAGCAAATTGCTGTGAGAAGATGTCTTTTCCATTTTCAAGTTGCTTGATCACTCCATGTTGTACTCCTTGACAAAGACACGGTTACTCAGGGTCATCCCCATAACATTATTCACAACAATTGAAACGAGAGAGAAAAATTGACAATTGGAAAATGGGAGCATTGTATAATTCCACAGGTTATTCTCTGACTCCAGGCTAACAGCTGCAGTGTCTCAAAACTTGAGTATCGGCATACACACGTACAAGTACATGTATATATGTCAAGTGAACTTGAGGCTATGTCTGTGTTATCCTTAGAAATCGTGTGACTTTGCCTTAAGGAATAAAACAAAGCAGTCGATTGGCATGCACGTTTTGCTATGGTTTTTACTTTCAGTTATTGGAAGAAGTATTACGTCATTTGAGTCGTTTTCATATGAGTGGGAAACTTACAGCACAGACTAGTTACGGTCATGGTACGGAATCGAAGACATTGTATTCAACCAATCACAGCGCGCAAAATCATTTCTCAACCAATCGGAAATCTTGGATACAGCACGATGATGGCTTGATACGGTCACCGCACAGCACGAACCGTACCATAACTACTTCCCACTCATATGAAAATGACTCTAAGTTCAGTTCATTACACATACAGGTACACAAATAAGCAATGACTATTTCGTTATTGTTAAATTGATTTTCTATAAGTACATTATATGTGTACAACTGAATAATTATTTGCCATTAAAAGTTTAAATATTATATCTGATACGTACTCTATAGATCAAGATACTAATCTTTAAGCTTGACATGACAGATCTCTAAAACACAGTCCAAGTGGGCTTTAAAAACGTCTGCATGGATTTAAGTGAAAGCTGCTGACTATGTCATCAATGCTATCAACATATATATATATTTTAATTTTTTTGATCCATTTGTGAATTAATAAAACATTGAGTTTTTGAAATGGCTTCAAGAAATAAGTTAAATGATTATTAATGAGCTTGCAGGGTTTATCTTTATAGGTTATAATGATTTTATTTTATGCAGTAAAAACAAATGTTGATTGATACTGTATATAAGCAGACACCCTTGGGGAATGCTCTCTATATATATAGTCTGCTTTTACATTCGAATTTTATATTACATGTACATGTATATTTACATCTAATCGGTCAATTTTGGTTCGATTCAGCAAAATATCAGGGCGAGTTAGGTCGAGCCATGGTCGAGCCAAAATCCCATGGCAATTATAAGACCTAGCGTGTCCTGATATTTTGCCGAATCGAACCAAAATTGACCGATTATTTATTTATCATATCCCACTCTTTTCGCCGAAATGAATGAATATTACTGAAAAACATTGGCATTTCATCGCTGTCAGCCATGTTTTGGACAAGGACGATTGTTTCAAAACACAAACTAATTAGCATTTTTACGGCATGCCTCCAGGAGTTTGAGAAGTGGCGGGAAAAATTCAATTGTTCACAGTTTTGTTCAAAACGTTTATAAAAATACAATGGTTACTTATTTAGAAGCACATTTTAACGAACTGTTCATGATATCGTGGGATATCAGGACAGTACAGTAGATCTCGCTTCTAATTGGCTAACTGATTTTAGTGGGATGATAATACATGATACAGTCATTTCAGAAAATGTTGTCACTGACCGGCCTCACGACTACGCGACTAATTATATAAACTATAGACCGAATGGGAGTATGGGTAGAAATATCTGAATCAATAAATTATTTGCTCTGGAAATTTATTTTCTCGTTATCATAATGGAGAATAATACTCGAATGAATGTACATGTATGCCTTCATGTTTTACGCAAGGAAAATAAGAGTAGGTGTGAATGACTCATTTTCGGTCATAGACGTTCCATGCTGTGACAATGTTCAGTCGTTGGAAGACCACTAAATCGTCCAAACCACTAGCCTGCGAAGACAGCAGCCATAGAGTCTCCTGCAAAGAAGCGTCTGCGTTGTGAGTGCAGAATTCCTGTACTGTGACATCATTTTTGACCCGATTCTGGTCAAAGAAGCTGATTGGTCAGCTTGCTGGTAATCACATTATTTGCATACATGTAAATTATAAACTCACCGAAACCAGAACAACCAGAACAAAATATTACAATGTTGAGCCGCACGGGTGATTGTATCGGACTTATCATATGCACAGATGAATAAAATCATGTTCTACAATAATTTTGATTGCCGAATCAACAAACTCAGGCCGTTTGGAAGTATAGTGTTCACAACATGAGCGGTTGTGTTGTATCAGATTTACAACACGAGATGTCATGACGTCAGAGGTCACAGTACAGGATTTCTGCTCTCACAACACAGACGCTTCTTGCGAGAGACCCCAATGTGGCGAGCGCCAAAAAGCGGCTGTATTCGCAGACTACCAAACCATGCCACTAGCGTACATGTAGGTCTTCACTGAAAGCTCGAGGCATGGCTATATAATCAGATATGCAGATATTTAAAACCGCTTCAGTGATTTCTAGTCCGTGAGGCCGGTCGGCGACAACGTTTTCTGAAATGACTGTATGTGTGCTAGTTCCTTTAGAATGTACATGTATGTTGTACTGTTTGCAAATGTCATTCTTTCAATGTACATTTGTAGTTTAAGTTTCATGGTTAATTTCATCAAGTCGTTAAGATACTATCTAGCTTCTACATTAACACTTTCTTGCGCATAGCATCATTTTACAATGAATTGGTTTTGTTTTCCTTTTTAAATTTAGTATAATATATCAGATGATGTCCAGCATTTTCTCATCTATCAGTGTATTTTCTCATCCAAATAGTGTTTAATAATGCACCTATCAATGTTATGCCACAGGGTATAGGGGGTGGGCTAACCCAGGGGAATTGACAATTTCAGAAATTTTGAATCAATTTCCCTTCCCTTGCACATCACTCGAACATCAAATTCCCGCCCCGGGGTACATGTTGAGAAAATTATACATATTTTATGAAGCGTTTACAAGATTCTCATTGCAATTTTATTTAAATTTGGAAAGTTCGATTTCAATGATCAAATATCATGCATGCGATAACAGAGCAAATAAATCATGAATATACCCCAAAGAGAAGGTAAGCCAATATTTTTATTCTATAGCAGGATTAAAAAGAAACGATGGGCTTTTAAAACTGAGAATTCAAGATGATTTTCTTACCTTTTTGATTATTCCCATGGCCTTCTGGGTATTTTCCAAGATGGCAGATTTACGTCAAATTCCCTTCCCTGGGGCACACGTTGGCACACGTAATCTTCAAAATCCCGACCCTGGTAAAGCCCAAGATGTCAAACTCCCGTGTGTAGCCCGCCCCCTACACCCTGGGGCATAACATTGATAGGTGCATAAAGGTTTTTGACAGTATACACCTTATTCACACGTGCTGATTTTCGAGATCAGAATACTGGGATCTTTCACATACAAATGACCACTGCCATCTGAAAAAGTAATTATTCATCAATATTTTTGGAAAATTTCAATAGTATTGGATAAAAACCCGAGAAGATATCATAAATGACATTTATAGAGTTTAGTATGGGATTTTGCCTTCATGCGTGCCTTATAGCCTCGTTCTGGTGTATTTTCCGAATAAAAACGTTCATAACTCCGTAAGGAGATGTCATTTTTCTCTAAGACTTTTACACTTATCTTATATCAATATCTTTTTTTAGTGGAAAGTGTTAAACCTTGAAATTAAGCAATTTTGAAAAATTTGGTACGCATGATGGCAAAATCCCATACTAAACTCTATAAATGTCAATAATTATAATCAGCGTGCAAAGGTGTTTTTGTATAATAAATGAAGTTTTAGTAGACGTCATCAAATTTGCATATTGAGATTTCAAACCTAAGCTCATAAATGCAAGGTTCAAATCACAAAATACTGAACCCACCAACTATGTTCAGCTTATATTGAATAGATTTTTAAAACAATCTCACAGGGGTGATAGCTAGGCACTTTAAACACCGATCTAAACCCCTTGAAATGACTCCTGAAACATGTATCTTTTCTCTTTTGGTTGTCTCGGTCCTTAACAGATAAGATTTACTGATTCAGAAGATGATGCATGTTGATCAGACTAAACTCCTTGAAATGACTCAGGAAAACACTTATCTTTTCTCTTTTGTTTGTCTCCCTTTCAGATAATGTTTACCGAAGATGATGTAAAGTTTTATTTGGCAGAGTTGGCTCTGTCATTGGACCATCTCCATAAAATAGGAATAATATACAGAGATTTGAAGCCTGAAAAGTAAGTCAGCTTCTTCACCTATACAAATACATGTAAAAATATTGGTATATATAAGTAGGAACTCTAGAGACTGCATGGCTACATACTATACATGTACATGTGTATACAGTCATGTGCACATGACTACCTTGAGTACAGTCTACAATTGAAGGGATCCTTAGTGCAAACATGAGAAAGAGTGTTTCATCTGATAGATCTCGTGTTTGATCTAGCTTCTCAAACCATTAATAATTCTTGGAGAAATTCAAAGTTAAAGTTGACCAAATCGTATGCAAATTAAGATCACATTTTCAGACCACGTCATGGTAGCTAGTGTTTTCCTTTGTTGTTTTGGACATCTGATCAAAATCTAAATTCTCCTTTAGCCTCTTTCAATTGTGAAGGAGAACTTGGGTTTTGATCACCACATGCGTCATTTACACTATTCTTGCATGGACCAGCTAATATTATTTAACTGTTGTACAACATGTGCATTTAGTTGGATGATTTCATTCCTATTGAAGCTTCATAAGATCACTTATTGGTTGTGACAGGTAGAGTATTGAGGAAATGACATTTTTATCAAGATTTGAACTTTTTATTTCAGTATTCTTCTTGATGCAAGTGGGCATATTGCTATAACTGGTAAGTTATTAATAGTGAAGCAACCATTTGTTATTGATTTCTTACTGCTGTTTGGTCATCATCATAATCATCTGTACACACATTTACACAGGTACATATGTACATGTAGTTGGTATGCTTCACCTCTTGACTTGATTTCTTCAGATTTTGGCCTATCAAAAGAGAGCGAGCAAGACAAGAAGACTTATTCTTTCTGTGGCACAGTAGAGTATATGGCACCTGAGGTAGGTCTTACACAGTTATCAGAAAAAATGGCACACGCAGTATTTAGAGTGTATATGGCACCTGAGGTAGGTCTTACACAGTAGATCAGACAATATATGACACACACAGTATTTAGAGTGTATATGGCACCTGAGGTAGGTCTTACACAGTAGATCAGACAATATATGACACACACAGTATTTAGAGTGTATATGGCACCTGAGGTAGGTCTTACACAGTTGATCAGACAATATATGGCACACACAGTATTTAGAGTATATATGGCACCTGAGATAGGTCTTACACAGTACAATGTAGATCAGACAATATATGGCACACACAGTATTTAGAGTGTATATGGCACCTGAGATAGGTCTTACACAGTAGATCAGACAATATGGCACACAGTATTTAGAGTGTATATGGCACCTGAGGTAGGTCTTACACAGTAGATCAGACAATATATGACACACACAGTATTTAGAGTGTATATGGCACCTGAGGTAGGTCTTACACAGTTGATCAGACAATATATGGCACACACAGTATTTAGAGTATATATGGCACCTGAGATAGGTCTTACACAGTACAATGTAGATCAGACAATATATGGCACACACAGTATTTAGAGTGTATATGGTACCTGAGATATGTCTTACACAGTAGATCAGACAATATATGGCACACACAGTATTTAGAGTGTATATGGACCTGAGATAGGTCTTACACAGTAGATCAGACAATATATGTCACACACAGTATTTAGAGTGTATATGGCACCTGAGGTAGGTCTTACACAGTAGATCAGACAATATATGGCACACACAGTATTTAGAGTGTATATGGTACCTGAGATATGTCTTAGGTATTTAGAGTGTATATGGCACCTGAGATATACATTGATAGGTCTTACACAGAATTAATTCCTCGCTTCAGAAAATCAAACTATTTTAAAGGAGTGTGTAGCTAGCCATGCAGTGTAAGGGAATGAACGTTTTTGCACATATGCACATATACTTGTAATTCTTGACGTTTTATTTTAAAATTGTAGGTTGTAAACCGTAGAGGACATAGTCAGGCTGCTGACTGGTGGTCTTATGGAGTCTTGATGGTAATGATTTTATTCAGCCTTTTTGTTAATAAGTTTAAACCATGATGCATGGATAATGTACATACATTGTACATGTACAATATACACCGAATCGAAATATGGGGACCAATTTGAATAACCATTGTTCTTCGACTGACCAACCTCGTGTTCACGTGGAAACACAAAAGCGTTTTCAATTGAATGAGAGGTTGATCAGTCCAGAACAATAGTTATTCAAATTGGTCGCCATATTTCGATTCGGTGTATACTGAATTGTTGTCTGATGAATCTTTGAGTCTTGAAACAAAATTTATTTTCATTCTGGCAGCCAATGTATGGCTGAATAGCTGATATCGAAGTTATACACTCCAATGAATCCAATGAAGTTTTTGTTCTGACCCTCGACTTGAAACCGTTGTTCAGAGTCATTGGAGTGTAACTTCGATATCAGCTATTCATGCCAGCAAATTTCTTTTCACACTGGGGCCAGAAGGACCCAAAAGCGGACACTTAGGTGTAACTTCTTCAGTTTTAATCCAAGTTAAATAAAACTTGGCAGTGTGATGGTACATATATGTCAAGTCTACAAATCATATCGTTTCAGTGAGAAAATGACGTCATGATCATGATCATGCCAAAAAATTCAAAAATACACTAATTTGATCATTTCATTCGAAAGAACATTTAAAAATAAAGATATATAACAGCAAAAATATATATGATATCGGCATTGAATCCAAAGATATCATTTTTTGAAATTTGAAAATTCTGCCATTTTGTTCTAAAAATAGTAGAATTTTCAAATTCAAAAAATCATATATTTCGATTGAATTATCTCTCAACCAATCAGAATCGAGGAAATTGTAATAGTTATGTTTATTGACTGTATTGTTTTATTGTTTCAGTATGAGATGTTAACAGGTTCTCTACCCTTCCAAGGAAAAGACAGGAAAGACACAATGACCATGATTTTGAAGTATGTACAATGTACAAGTTAATACTAGAGTGCAAACACTAAAACACTAAAACCATGAAACAGTGCTAACTTTAATTAGCACTAAATAGTGCAATGTCTATTGTTTTCTATTGTTCCATTGGTGCTATTTAGCACTAAATAGTTTGCATGTACTGTTTCACGGTTTTAGTGTTTGCACTCTACCAGGAGCCCATAAGTAGGAGCCTCCATCTGGGATGTATTCGTGAGACGACCTGTGACCGGATCAGGCTATTTTTAGAACACCAGTTTTCCAGCGAAATTTTAACACCAGGGATTTTTGATTTCGGCTTTGTTACGGAGTTTCTAGCTTTTGGCTTGGTAGGTTTACTATTTGATGTTTTTTTAGTTCCTTGAGAAACAGAACACGAACTTGAAGACTCTTGGTCACTTTCCGATGAAGTACTAAACTCTGCAAAAGAGTCATTGTAACTATCACTGTCATTTTCGCTCTCTTCACTTTCAGTTTCTTCAATTTCGCCAATTTCTTCGTCCGCCACTTTGTTCATATATCACAAATTAACACAAATCATCTACCTCATTGATGCTGATTGGCTCTGTGTAATTCCCATGGGGGATTCCTATTGATTGATGATTAGTTCACGGGAAAAGGTGTTCTAAAAATAGCCTGATCCGGTCACAGGTCATCTCACAAACCCAGTACGGTAGATGGAGGCTCCTACTTATGGGCTCCTGCTCTACTGCAATATCGGCAACTTAATTTTTGTTCAGTTGTTTCTTCATCCATTCTTCCTTTCATTTCATTTATTCCATTCATTCATTCATTCATTCATGCCATTCATTTATTCATTCATCCCATCCATTCATTTTTCATTTATTCATTCATTCGTCCCATCCATTCATTCATTTATTCATTCATCCCATCCATTCGTTTATTCATTCATTTGTCACATCCATTCATTCATTCATTCATCCCATCCATCCATCCATTCATTTATTCATTCATTCATCCCATCCATTCATTCATTTATTCATTCATTCATCCCATCCATTCATTTATTCATTCATTCATCCCATCCATTCATTTATTCATTCATTTGTCCCATCCATCCATTCATTTATTCATTCATTCGTCCCATCCATCCATCCATTCATTTATTCATTCATGCCATTCATTTATTCATTCATCCCATCCATCCATTCATTTATTCATTCATTCATCCCATCCATTGATTTATTCATTCATTCATCCCATCCATTCATTTATTCATTCATTCGTCCCATCCATCCATTCATTCATTTATTTCATTCATTCGTCCCATCCATCCATTCATTCATTCATTCATGCCATTCATTTATTCATTCATCCCATCCATCCATTCATTTATTCATTCATTCATCCCATCCATCCATTCATTTATTCATTCATCCCATCCATCCATTCATTTATTCATTCATTCGTCACATCCATTCATTCATTCATTCGTCCCATCCATCCATTCATTCATTCATTCATTCGTCCCATCCATTCATTTATTCATTCATTCATCCCATCCATTCATTTATTCATTCATTCGTCCCATCCATCCATTCATTCATTTATTCATTCATTCGTCCCATCCATCCATCCATTCATTTATTCATTCATTCATCCCATCCATCCATTCATTCATTCATTCGTCCCATCCATTCATTCATTTATTCATTCATCCCATCCATCCATTCATTTATTTATTCATTCATTCGTCCCATCCATCCATCCATTCATTTATTCATTCATTCATCCCATCCATTCATTCATTCATTCATTTGTCCCATCCATTCATTCATTCGTCCCATTCATTCATTTATTCATTCATCCCATCCATCCATTCATTCATTCATTCGTCCCATCCATTCATTCATTCATCCCATCCATCCATCCATTCATTTATTTATTTATTTATTTTTTAGAGCAAAACTTGGGATGCCACAGTTTTTGTCATCTGGTGCACAGAATCTTCTAAGGATGTTATTCAAGAGAAATCCTCTGAATCGACTTGGTGAGAATATTAATATTGTACATGTATGTGCACCATAAAAGAGTTTTATAATTACAATAACATTGGAATCTTATGAGCTGAGTTGTTTACAACTTTATTGTTTTGTGGTTGAAAAGGAGCTGCAGAAAACGGCATTCAAGATATCAAGACACATGAGTTTTTCTCTAATATTGATTGGGAGGTGAGTGTACAATTTGCACAGTACAAAATAGCCTGAAAATATTATATATTATTAATGCTTATAAGCCTGTCATCCCGAATTCATGAATAATTAATGAGGGAAATACAATAGAAATCATAAGCGTAGCAGACATCTGTAAATCGGATACAGAATTGTCCTCATTTGCATTCAACTTTAACTTGGACTTTCTCGGCCAAACTGTTTCTTATCATCCAAATTATAGTAAAACATCCACTTATACATCGTTGGATTCAATAAGCCAGATACAATATTCGTGGCCGATCTGTATGGTATTTATTATTATTAGGTTAGACCTGACATGCAGTCTGCTAATTTTCAAAATCTTACAGAACAATCGGTGTAGCAGCATATTCACATGTACGTCTACCAAGACTCAGTGTTTGCCAGTCAAAACTTCCATGTTGCCATACAACCAGACAATTTATTATTGGGCCGTTTATTTTTTGGTCCAACTCCGATGGCTTGTGGGACGTAGCAACAGTAACTATAGGCGGTCGGAACCGTCAAGAAATAATCTTAAGCCGCATCTACATGAGCAAATTTTCCTTGACAAGGAAGACTTGCTCGTGTCGATGACAAAAACATCACCGATATTTCCTTGTCAAGGAAAACTTGCTAGTGTAGATGCAGCTTTATTGATGACAAGTGTGTTCTGTTGTTTAGAAACTGTACAAAAGAGAAATCAAACCTCCATTCAAACCAGCTGCTGGCAGAGCTGATGATGCTTTCTACTTTGATCCAGAATTCACTTCAAAGACTCCACAAGGTATGATCCATACACACTATGCACCATATACGGCACCTATACATGATTGTACACTTACTTAATGAACTCCTTGTGCTACCAGTTTAACTTATATAATTTACAGAAAGAGTTTTACACATACATGTACATGTAGGACATATAATACTGTATAAAAGCTATTATGTACAATGTTCGTACATTCTGCATTGTATATAAAATCGTGTTACATATTTTCCTTTCCTATTTTAGACTCTCCTGCCATTCCACCAAGCGCAACATGTCATCAGTTATTTAGAGGCTTCAGTTACGTTGCACCAGCTTTACTTGATGATGTAAGTGTTGTATAAATGTACATTTTAATTTTAAAGCTATTTTTTCCAGTTAATTAATTCAAGGCAGTGAAACAACAATAATGAATAAAATACTATGAACTGGATAAACTAATTAGCTAAAGAAAGAATTATCTCCAACATACACTAATGTCACTACAGTTGTCATCATTTATTTCATTATCAGCACTATCATACTTTTAATCAATCATCATAATGATCATTACCATTCATAGCCTGATTTAACATATATCATACCATAATAATGATCATCACTATCAGCATCATTGTTGCATCCTCGCTACATGTACCAACCGTATAGTGTATAATGATCATCACTATCAGCATCATTGTTGCATCCTCGCTACATGTACCAACCATATAGTGTATAATGATCTTCACTATCAGCATCATTGTTGCATCCTCGCTACATGTACATGTACCAACCATATAGTGTATAATGATCTTCACTATCAGCATCATTGTTGCATCCTCGCTACATGTACATGTACCAACCATATAGTGTATAATGATCATCACTATCAGCATCATTGTTGCATCCTCGCTACATGTACCAACCATATAGTGTATAATGATCATCACTATCAGCATCATAGTTGCATCCTCGCTACATGTACCAACCGTATAGTGTATAATGATCATCACTATCAGCATCATTGTTGCATCCTCGCTACATGTACCAACCATATAGTGTATAATGATCATCACTATCAGCATCATTGTTGCATCCTCGCTACATGCACCAACCATATAGTGTATAATGATCATCACTATCAGCATCATAGTTGCATCCTCGCTACATGTACCAACCGTATAGTGTATAATGATCATCACTATCAGCATCATTGTTGCATCTTCGCTACATGTACCAACCATATAGTGTATAATGATGATCATCTGACATGATATCTGTCATCATCATCATCAGTAAATCCTAGTTATTTTACAGGAAGATGAAACGACACAACAAAAGACAGAGAAAATGGACATTGAAGTCAATAAGGTAAGAAGTGCATTATATTGTACTTTTATGTTCATGGAGTTGCTGCATGCAAATAATGTAGAATACTCCAGTTTCGAGTTGTTTACGCACCTTGACAAAAGACGCATTTGCTCAGCCTTAGCCTCAATTCAACATAAATTATTCACAAATACCAATGAGAATGTGAAAAATGTTGACATAGGACAATATAATCATTTTTTAATTCCACGGGTTCTCTGGATTGAGGCTAAGGCTGAGCAAATGCGTCTTTTGTCAAAAAGTACAGCAGTGTCTAAACAACTCGAAACTGGAGATTTGCTCGAGTCTGAAATTGGCCACAGTTGCCAGGGTTCATACTAACTGCTTCACTTACAACGATTTATCCTTGAAATGGATTTCTTTTCTATGGTGAGTGGGTTACCTGTGGTAAGGGTGTTTGACCGAGCGAGATTCAGTCGAGGACAGGTAACCCACTCACCAAAAAAACTCTAAAATTGAACTCAATCCTTACATAGTTTTGAATGAAAATGCAGGTTTCTGATAGAAATTTACTGCAATTTCCAAAAAGAAATAGTGAGAATCTAAGTTGCTGGCATATGTTGTTTTTGGGAGACTTGGGGAAGCTTTGCCAAATTTGGAGTAAGAAATATGAGGGATTGATGAGATTAGTGATGTAAATGCAATGCATCAAAATGCATAACAAAAATAATATAACTTTATTTTCTATAGCGTTAATTCATGACGTTCAACAATGCTTTACAGATTATAACCAACTACATGTAAATAAATTTAACTATACAATTACAAAGTGTGCCGACATTTTGTGTTAAAATGGTTTCTAATTTCTTTACAATCGAACAGCCAAGAGGACGTTTCCCTGTTAGAACAACGTCAATTCTGGAAGAATATGATATTAAACAGGTAATATACAGTCACATACAGTGTTTACACTTACTTGTGTATGCTACCACCTTGCCTGAGAACAAGGGTGGTTGCTTACAAGAAGTTCTGATGTAATTATCATCTCTTCTGATAACAAGAGCGATTTGGGGAATTCCAACCGTAAATTGTCGACTATACATGTACATGTACACGTACGTGAAAGTTCTAATTTTGTCTTCATTTGCAAATAGGAAATTGGTCGTGGATCGTATTCAGTATGTAGAAAATGTATTCACAAAGCTGATGGACAAGAATATGCTGTGAAGGTAAGAACACTTTCTGATTGAATGGCTGACTGACTCACTGTCTGACTGATCACTCACTGTCTGACTGACTCACTGTCTGACTGACTCACTGTCCTGACTACTCACTTTCTGACTGTTTGATGTCTAACTGTCTAGTCTACTGACTGGCTTATTAACTGACTGACTCACTGATTGGTTGATGTCTGACTGTCTGTCTGACTTATTAGCTCTTATTGTCTGACTGACTTACTGACTGTTTGATGTCTGTCTTACCAGGTCTTACTGACTGGCTCATTGATTGACTGACTGACTTATTGATATTAACTGTATGACTAACTGACTGACCGATAGATGCATACATGTATATTTAACTATCGTTACTAGACAGTTTAACAATTTTCTCAAAATATTTTCTAGGTTATTGACAAATCAAAGAAAGACCCCAGTGAAGAAATGGAGGTAAGGAATTATTATAAAGGATTTAATCCACCAATCATAGCCATGTTTACACTGTCTTGAACGCTTTACCAAGGTACAAATCAGAAAACTAAGGTTAACCGCTCAACAAACAATAGTTTTCTAATTTCTACCAAGGTTCGGTAACTCGTGTACTTCAGTAAACCACCAAGTGTAAACACGGCCTAATTAGTACGTTGAGTTCAGTATTTCTCATTGACAATTTACAGTTTAATCATCGTTAAAAACGTTTTCAATTTTCAGATTCTTTTACGTTTTGGGCACCACTCAACGATCATTCACTTGAGAGATGTAAGTACTACATGTATTTAAAAGTCTTGTTTGCTCTTTCTGATTTCCCAGTCAGTACAACCGATGTAAATGTTACTTCTTGGAAGCGACCACCTCATGTAAGCGACCACCTCATGTAAGCGACCACCTCATGTAAGCGACCACCTCATGTAAGCGACCACCTCATGTAAGCGACCACCTCATGTAAACGACCAACGTACTTGACAACAAGGGCGGTTGCTTATAAGAGGTTCAGCCTCCAGGCACGCACTGGTGGATTTGCGGGACGAAATTTTACTTCCGGTTCAAAAGTCCATACCAATAACTCGTGGATTAATAAATCAGCGAGTTAAAAATCACTATGTCTCATGATATTGTAATTGATAGGTGTACGATGATGGTAAATGTGTATTCATGGTTATGGAGCTCATGCGAGGAGGCGAGCTACTCGATAAGATACTCAAACACAAATGTCTTTCTGAGCGAGAAGCAGCTAACGTTATGTACACTCTTGCATCGGCCATTGCATTCCTGCACGACGAGGGGGGTAAGTCCGATTCTTCTAGTCACCGCACGGCACGGCACGAACCGTACCGTAACTACTACTACTACTTCCCACTCATACGAAAACGACTCTATCAAAACGTACGATCTTCAAACCAACGAATTTCCAGGGTTAGAAGAACGAGGAATGTTTTTGTACAATGAGGATTTTTGACTCGCTACCAACTGGTAGTCGCGGGAAGGGAGGGCAAGAAAAATAGCCATTTGCATAAACCATCCAGTGGTCTATCGCAAATCCGACAATCTGATTGGTTCGTTACTAGTGGTCTATCAGCTCATAGACGCCGAGTAGAGGTAAACAAACAAAATGGCGGCTTCGTCATCACGTTTTGCTAATGTATCGCAGGAGTTTCTCGACGAATTATTGTCTGTTGCTTGTTTCTGTCATTTTCTACTGAACTACTGGATGGTTTATGCTAAAACAATTAGACTACTCGTTCTGGTTTTCTATGAGGATAGTGATTGCATGACACAAATCTGCACGTGCTTTAGTTCTAATGGTTTCTGCGCGAGCAGGAAATCTTAAGTGTTTTATATAATTTGAACGTGTGTTTTTAAAAATCGCTTTTACCCACTTTCAGGTCGTCCACCGCGACCTCAAGCCAAGCAACATCATGTACGCAGACAACAGCGGCACACCAGAATCGCTACGAATTGTGGACTTTGGTTTTGCGAAGCAAATGCGCGCCACAAACGGACTTCTGATGACACCGTGTTACACAGCTAACTTTGTGGCCCCTGAGGTACTAAAAAAGCAGGGGTATGATGCAGGATGTGATATATGGAGCCTTGGGGTACTCTTGTACACAATGATTTCTGGGTAAGAGATTCACTGCATATTTTTAAATTTTACCCAAAATCCTTTACGATACGTGAAGTACGTGGAGAGGTCCTGGTAATCATTCATTAACTGGCATACCTGTTCACTTGCAGTCTTACTCCATTCGCTGTTGGTCCAGAGGATCCTCCTTCAGTAATCTTAGCGCGTATTGGCGAAGGAACATATTCACTGGCTGGTGGACCATGGGACGCTGCATCTGACCTGTCAAAGGTAATACCATGTTGTCTGTCCGTTCGTCCATCGATCGGTCTGTTTGTTCGCCCGTCCCTCTGTCCGATTTGTATGTCATCTGGCCATCTAGGCAGACCAAAATTGAGTTTATTTCATATGTACTTAATATTGATAGAGCTTCTGTGTCTAAATAAAGTAATATATTACATTACATCTATCCATCTGTCTGTCTGTTCGCCTAGCTGTCCCTCTGTTCGATTTCTCTGTATGTATCTGTTTGTTCGGCCATCGATCGATCTGTCTGTCTGTTCGCCCATTCCTCTTGACGACTTGTCTTTCTCTGTCTCCTGTCTGTCTGTCTGTCTGTCCAGTTTTTGTCTCTCAAGCTGTCAGTGTTGTCAGACTGGAACAACGAAAATCACACTGCAATTTGTTGAGAATAACTTTTATGATCTATTCTATTGCAGGATATCGTCAGACAGATGTTACATGTAAATCCAAGACTGAGATTAACAGCAAAGCAGGTTTGTGAGCGATTCTTGACTATTAAATTAGTTTTATTATGATGGAGATGCTGATGCTGATGTCACTGGTGTTGGGGATGATAAGTAATAGTGATGATGGTAGTGCTGGTGATGATGATGATGGAGATGATAGTGATGGTGATGGTGCTGGTGATGGTGATGATGATGGAGATGGTGATGGTGATGATGGAGATGATGGTGATGGATGATGGTGATGGAGATGATGGTGATGGAGATGATGGTGATGGTGATGATGATGATGATGGAGATGATGGAGATGAAGATGGTGGTGCTGGTGATGATGATGATGGAGATGATGGCGATGATGATGATGGTGGTGCTGGTGATGACGAAGGTGGAGATGATGATGTCACTGGTGTTGGGGATGATAAGTGATGATGATGATAAATGTTGCTGATGATGATCGTGATGTCTCTGGTGGTTTTCTCTTCCTCTTCCATTTGTATCATCTCTCTTCCACCCATTCTCGCTTTATAGTAATACTAACCTTGCTGCTGTGTTGATTTATTAGGTACTACAGCATCCTTGGGTCGTGAGTAGACATCACCTATCCAACGACAGACTTCATCACAGTAGCAGCGTGTCAAAGATAAAGGTAAATAACTCGGGCATTCCACAGGAATCCCAAGTAATTATTATGGGACTTTCTCCCATATTTGTACCAAATATATAGTACGTTTTGCGCGCAAGGCACCATGGGATCGAACACAGGTTCTTTAACAAATATTATAAAATAACTATTGATATAACGCGCGCTCTGATTGGCCAAAGGATGCGTATTCCGCGTGCTTTATGAGAGCACACAGCACGCGCGCGCATTTATTCAAACATTTTTGAAAATTTGCCTTCAAATCATAATTGTATTTTATAAAAGAAATAGAAAACTCGGCAGCTGTGCTTTATCGAGTTATAGAAGCACTTGGGTATTGAAAGAAGACTCGAGAAGTGAGAGAAGCACTCGACTACGCTTCCTACCACTTCTCTCGTCGTCTTCTAATTCCCGCGTGCTTCTATTTAACAATTAGACTACGAGTTTTCTATGAGTCAATAGTCAACGAGGCGCGTAGCGTCGAGTTGACTATTTGAACTCATAGAAAACTCGAACTCGTAGTCTAATTTGTTTCAGTAGAAACCAACTAGCATACTACCTTCGAATTTATGCCAATATTTATTGATTTTTCGCTTTGTTTTTGTTCAAAACGCCGACTTTTTCGCTACTCACTATCTATCACGCAATAGATAGTGAGTACGTTAGCCAATCAGATTGCAGGATTCGTGATAGTATGCTATAGTTGGTTTCTGCTAAATCTCCATAGAGCACTCTGCCTCGTTTTCTATTTCTTCACAAACGTCAGGAAAGTGTTCAGTAGCACTTCATTTGACGTCCTTGTTCATGTTCTTTGTTCTCTTCTACAGGATGCAGTCAAAGCAACATTCTCTGCACTTCACTCGTCACCTGACCACAACCGTCGCCTAAAGCCCGTCCAAACGTCACTTCTTGCTCAAAGACGAACTAAGAAGGTTCAAAGAGTATAACTGTCTACCAATATCTCTTCACTTAATTTACTTTACAATACCTAGATGTGGTAAAACTTTAAATATTATATAGATAATGCTTCAAAATGGCCAGTCTTCGGAACCAGGCTCTTTTCGTTCATAGCGAGATGAGAGAGCCCTGGAAACGAGATCCCAATTCGCTCACATTTTTTCAAAAACTCCATTGGTGTTTGATTGATGTCCAAACTGGGAAGGGCCATCTTAAATAAAAGCCGAGTGTCATGGTGACAGCGAGACACTGACTTGGACTTCAATGTCATGTAAATTTCAATTTCTTGTCGTAAGAATCGTACTGAAACGGTTAGTTCCAGACTTCTCTCTTCATTTTTGTTTTTCACGAGGAGAGGACTGGGGATTTATTTTCTCCGGAAGAGGGAGGACTGGAACTAAGTTAATGCTGTTTCTGTTTTACCAAGTTTTCCAAAATCGTGCTTGGGAAGAAACGAGAATCTACTATTGACGTTCTTGGCGAAATCATAGTAACTGCGTTACTTGTATTTTCTTGTTTTCCTTGTAAGGTTGTTTTTCACTTAGTTTAAGTTGCAAATCAAATTTTTTCTACAACACATTTGCAAACTATTTTTCTACATTGCCCGTGTGTATACAATTTCAATTCCAGCATTTGATACAAAAACATTTTCTTCTATTGTCGACAATACTATTGTTCTATTTTTCCAGGTTTCTCTTAGATATTCATTCAATGTAACCGTATATAGAAAAAGATTCGGTCAAAATTGGAGTTTTTAAGTCACTTGTTTGCAAAGCATTCTGGTTAAATGACGTTCGCCATCTTTCAAAGCGAATCGACTGATAAACGGATTAACGTAGTCTGTGTGTTTGGGGGGTTTGGGGAGTAACACAGTTAACGAGACTTAGCGCGCAGGAAAAGCAGTCGTAGGCCATGTTTACACTTGAGCACTTTACCATGGTACAAAGTAAGAATTTCTACCAAGATTCGGTAAATCGTTTCCTTCAGAAAGTGTGGTCGACTTGTGGCAAGTCTATAAACCACCAAGTGAAGGGCTCTCTGCAAGAACAACGCAAGTGATCGCTGATCAAAATCTAAATTCTCCTGGAGATTGTTTGATTTTCAAAGGAGAATTTGGGTGTTGATCACTTGATCTTGTTCTTGCAGTAAACCACCAAGTGCAAACATGGTCTTGGCGTAAGCTGTATAAATGAATAATTCAATTGAATTTAAAATGTATTCTCAGGAAAGAGAATTAGAATAAAGCTTGGATTGCTCTAGAGATGCTTGGATTGCACTAGAGATGCACTCAGGGAGCTAAAAAAAAATGTATTCCTTTTTATGTGTGTACTGCAGGGAAAATATAATGGACCTTTAGTCTGCTAACAGCCCTCCTTTTCCCTCCAGACTCAGTGAAGACGAGTTTTTAGAATCAATCCTCGCGCGACCGGGATCGGTTTTTCCCGGGATCTTTTTCTCTCGTTCGACTGAGTCTGGAGGGAAAAGAGGGGACTGTTAACAGTCTAATGGACCTTATGCTAGCCTCGATCGTTTTTTTTTTCACGGTGAAATAAGCCTCTGTACTTGCTCTTGAGCTCGCGTATCCATTGCAATCCAAGCTTAAATGTAGGTAAATATGACGTTAATATCTCAGTAGTAACAATAACCAAATGCTAAAATCCAATAGAGCATCAGATAGCGAATATTATGCTTTTGTTGATATTATGATTCAAATCGCAATAGTACTAGTGCTATTCACTATATTATAGAGTGGTTTTCATAAACCCGTGTTACGCACTATTACACTCCACTTATTTTGTTATATATTGTGTTTATTTGACTATTACACTCTAATTAGTACACTTTGTTTCACGGGTTAATGAAAACCACTCTAATAGCTCTTGAAAAAGTGCTATATTTCACAGCCAGTTGATCTCTGGTTGGCACAATAACTATGGCTTACGTTATATGAAACTTCACTTAGAGGATTTGACGTATGGTCTGTGAACGCGCGCGCGCGGCGTCGTGGCGGGAAACACTTTGGTTGCTTCTCCCAAAATTAACCAATCACAATCGTCGACATCATGATACGTCATACTTGACATGATTCATGGTATGTTTTTCATACTCTTGAAAGTGCTTTAAAAGCGACGATATTTTGGTCCCTCTTCTCTTGTCCAGTGAATTTCTCTGAATTCTGCTGTAAAAAACGTTTTGGGTAATAGCAAGTATCTTTGCTTATATAAATGCAAAAATCAACCTTAAAATCGTCGCTTCTGGAAAACATTCACCATCTATTGCGTACGCTGGTCTTTGCAAATAAACTTTAAATACTTGATGTGCTGTGAAGTAGTTTACTGTATTATCATTCAGGTCATAAGAAAAAATGTCAACTTGATACAATTTTGTACATATATGCATATTAAAATAGGCTACTTTCAATCTGTCGTCATTTGTGAATTTTTTGCAAAATCCCAACATTTCCCATCTCATCTCTTTCCCCTTTGGTTGCACTTATACAGCCATGGCTTGTTTGATCGGTATGAAAGATCTGATTATTCATCCAACGAACATGGGTGCTCTATCCGATACAATTTTCATTTGTCCAGCACAACAGCTTTCCTAGTAAAATGCTGTTAGAGTGATTCCAATAAAACTGGGCACTACTAATTAGCTGTCAGTGTTTATTAGATGCAAAGAAGCAAAAGAGTGAGTGTCTAATAGTGTGTATTACTCTAATCGACGTTATAAAAAGAAGCATTTTGCATCTCACCAGCACCATGCAGAAACAACTAGATAACAATTTCCTTGTAAACTGATGCTGTTAATGGACGTTATAAAAAGAAGCAGTTTACATCCCACCAGCACCAGAAATACCCTGGAACCCAGGGTTCCAGAGGCCGAGGAGTGGGGGCCGGGAGGGGCCTCCTCGGCTCCTAGGGCCGGCTCTGGAACCCAGGGTACACCAGAAACAACTAGAGAACAATTTCTTGTAAAATATGATGTTCTCCGCATCTGAGGGGTTAATTTGAGTTGTGTGTGGATTGAGCCTATGAGAACGCTCAAACTTTATTGTAAAACATGTATAAATATGGTCTTAATATAACACAAAACATTAAAGTCAAACCGGCACTTCCATCCTGATGAGAACCCTGGAAAGTTCTTGATACTACTGACACTAACTGAAAGTTGTTGTTGGAAAATTTAACAAATTTATAATTTATAAATTCAAGTCTTATATCCATTGCCGTTCTCAAATTAATGGCTTT
Source organism: Actinostola sp. cb2023 (assembly GCA_033675265.1). NCBI lineage: Eukaryota > Metazoa > Cnidaria > Anthozoa > Actiniaria > Actinostolidae > Actinostola > Actinostola sp. cb2023. The sequence continues at coordinate 39,013 of JAUJYZ010000276.1, read as the reverse complement.
TGTTTCTGCACTTTCCTTTGGTGTAATCAGATTCTATTAGTTGTGGCTTCTACTGCTAGCTGTCATTTGGTTGGATGGATCTGTTGCTGTTGATTGTTGTCATTGCTCAATTCTCTTTTCATGTTGTTGTTGTTGTTGTTGTTGCTCTTCTTGTAGTTGCTGTTCATCTTGTTAATTCTTGCATGTTACAATACAATACAATACAATAACTTTTATTTAAACACGATATTAGTTAAAGCTAAAGCTTGTGGGGTCGTGTGGAACAAAAAATTCTAAAAATACATACAGTCATTTGCAAAAATTCTGGCCGCTACGAAATATCAATATATCAATATATCGGGTGCATTATGGGTAATGAAATAATACTATTTTGAGATTAAACAAAACAAAATTTACAAACAACAAACATAAGACTAAAATAAACATACTAAATATTTCTACCAACTTTGCGGGCGTTAACCCGCTTTAAGGGGAATTTTCGATTATTTAATTACCCATAATGCACCCGATATATTGATATATTGATATTTCGTAGCGGCCAGAATTTTTGCAAATGACTGTAACATGTTGTTGTGTTATTGTTTCTCTTGATGTATAGCTCTCCATTTTGTTCTTGCATGTTGTTGTTGTTGTTGTTGTTGTTGTTATTGTTGTTTCTCTTCTTGCCGTTGCTGTTCATCTAGTGTTGTTTTTTGTTGTTGTTGTTGTTTTTCTTCTTGATGCTGTTCATCTGGTTGTTGTTGTTGTGCTAGCTCGTCGTTCTTATCCAACTCCGTCATCAAGGAGTTTATATTAGTGTTCATCATCTCAGCGTAGTCGATAAAACCATCTTTATTAACATCATGCTTCTCCAGTAGTTCGTCTGCAATCTTCACCACTTCGTCCTCAAGAAACTTCTCTCCTCCTGCCTTCTCATCCTTGACATCGTCTTCATGATGAAAGTCCGACAGGGCGCTCATCAACTCTAGGCCGTCGAGTTTATTGTTGTTGTCGTAGTCGTGAAGTTGAAAAAAGTAGAACATTCCTATGCAAAGAAAACAAAATAAAAATACTTCAGGTCATTACGAATATAGAATCGTTTTTGTACGAGTGGGAAACCTACGGTACCGTGACACTCAAATGGCTTCCTTTCTGAACCAATCAAAAAGCGCACAGATGCATCTCATCCAATCAAACTCTTTCAATACGGCAAGGCGGCGCGGTGCGGTGACGGTGCGGTAACTTTCCCACTCATACCTAAACGACTCTATATATAATAAATCGCAACTGTTGGCCATAAATGAGCGTTTTCGCTCCCATATAGACCTCCTCTGTGGAAAGTAATTAACAGAATCCTGACAACGACAATGAAGAGGAACTGTCAGTAATAAGCGCACACAGGTCTAGCCTGACCGAACTTGAGGATGGACTATCCGTTCAAGAGCTGAGTAGTGGCAATGGTTCCTTCAAGTACCTTTTTGATTGTCTCCTTTCTCAATGTCTTCAATATCATCTGTGCTATAGTTCCCAACCATATCCTTTAGGTGTTTCTGTATGTGCCTTGAAAATGAGATAGATAAGACACTTTTAAAAAGCGGCATGGTTATATACTTATTATAAGTATGGTATGGATATGCATAAGAATTTAGGTCGTATAAAGAACGGGACAAGCGCAAGCACTGACCAGAAAAGGCCAGCGGAAAACATTATATAACTTATTATTGCGCTTGCTATGCGCCTCTGCTTATATGTTTTGCTTGCGTCAGGCTCGTTTTCACAGTGAAATAAGGTCTCTTGTGCTCAGTTGCGCTTATGTTTGCGTCAGGCTCGTTTTCACAGTGAAATAACGCCTCTTGTGCTCAGTTGCGCTTATGCTTGCGTCAGGCCCGTCTTCACAGTGAAATAAGGCCTCTTGTGCTCAGTTGTGCTTATGCTTGCGTCAGGCCCGTTTTCACAGTGAAATAAGGTCTCTTGTGCTTGCGCTTATAAATGCTTGCGTCAGGCCCATTTGTACTTTGCAACCAAACTGTGCCGTTTTGTCCCCTTTCTGAACACCACCCGCAACAAGCAGGGCAACGTCATCATACAGTTTACGGGTTACATAAATAATGTACGTATTCACAAGATTGTAGTCTGCTTCCCTGTTGACGATGCATCGCGCGCGCTTGGGGATGAAGGGAATGCTGGGTGATTCAATTCTCGGTACACTCATTCCAAAGCCACTGTTCTGAAGAGCGCTCTTACAATTGTATTTAAAAATTGAACATTCTGAATTGGTCGTGTCCTTTATAATTCCACGAGCAAAAAAATGATGAAGCTCGGTGAGTAGAAGGATCCAGAGAATCGGAAGCGTCTGATGAAATTCAGAGTACGAAGAGGAAGGTCTTGGAACGACCAGTTGGTACAATGTAAATAACACCATTCATTATTAAGCCAAGGGTGGTCATATTGAGGGGGGAGAGTAAAGGTCAGACTGGGCTATTGAGAACGGTTCTACAACCAATCACGATCAACCAGCTCAACAATTGAATTTTTAAAAGTCTATGATGCGAAGGATGGCGTGTGCTTTGTTCTATTTAGTTTTATTATAAGACGAAATCTCCGCTCCATGATATTTTTATTTGGTCTTACCTTAAACCCTCACCATCAAAGTCCATTCTATCTGATATATGTGCTAGCAAGTGGCTAGAATAAAAGTTGAAAAAATACTGAATTGATATTTGAGCTCATTAAACATTGAATTTTGAATTAATTTTTTTTTTGATTTCGAGTAAGTTACAAGATAAATATTGCTTTAATAAACGACTGTCTTGCTTCAATTTAGCACTGAATTAGAATAATAATATTATTGTGCTAAATTGAAGCAATAGACAGTCGATTATTTAACAGACCATCGTTCGGTCTTTTAACTGAAGTGATGATTTGTATAGACTTCCATTCACCAGCGCACAGCTGTTCTGAGCAAAACATTTCCTAAACCACTACACAAGTTAAGCTCCAAATATCCTGTGTTTATACTACGAAGTGTTAAAATACTTACTCTCTTTCGTTTGCATTTTTAGTATGGTGCTCATCGCTGTCTTGGCTGTCTGAATGATGCTGTTCGTGGGCATAGCAATAAAACACTAAAAGTATAAATAATAACAAAGATTGGAAGTCAAATCGGCTCATTATAGTATTCAGGAATCTTGAAAATATTGATTTTTCTTGCTCTAGTAAATTTCAAACGCTTCAGCTTCGATCATAACATGTTAGTTCAGGATTTAAAAAAATACTCGGCTGTCTATCGGAAAGACGATTCAGTGACGAGTCACCAGCGAGAAATTTTCGTCTTACATGTAATTTTTATAGTCCTGTTTGGACTAATAGAAACACTGTTTACTTTAAAAAAATTAAGATATATTATTTTTAAAACTACAGATTAAATACTGAGTATAAAGCGAGAGCCGTTTTGTAGATTTGATTTTGGTTTTACAATTTCCCGAAGCTATCCCGAATTGTCTCCACATTGAGACTAGGGCGAGTTTAAATTTTGGCGCCTTGCACTTTTCTCCCTTGTCACTCGCATTCTGTACGATGCTGGATGTTCTACTCTTAAAACTTCTCATGTAAACTGTTTCTGTCCGTTTTCTTAAGCATGAGCATTCCTTTGGCTTTGCTGGTTTTAAAGGTTCTCTCAAAAGGTTAATTGAGCTGTTTGGTGGGTTCTTATTTCTTGTTTTTGAGCGCGATCAACATGGCGGCCGCAGTAGACCTCGCGGATATCACTCGACACTGTATGAATCTCACTTCAGAAAAGGCGAAGGAAAGAAAGGTAAGACGAATTAAAATATTGCATGAGCGGCAATGGAATTCCGTAGCTTAATTGTTTAATTTTTACAAGTTTGAAAGTCAGAAAACTTTTACTAATTTTTTAAAACAATGAAGCTACGGAAATCCGGATTGCTACTCTGCATTGCTGCAAGCAGTCTGCTTTTACCTCCTCGCAGGGTAACGGATTACCGTTTATATACCGTTTTAACTGTATATATATATATAATTGGACTGCATGCTCTGACTGTCAGACTGACTTGTTACTATAAGAGAATCTGTAGATGACTTGTTATAAAGTGACTGACTGACTGTCTGATGGAATGCTTATAGATGAATATAGAATAAATCAATGAATGAATAAATAGGCATATAAATGAATGAGTGAATGGATAGAGAAATGAATGAATGAGCAATCGGATGATTGACCATCTACATTAAACTGACACAAACTGATGCAGTGTTTGATTGGACTCAACTAGTCAGAATCGATGAACATGTAGTATATGTAAGTTGACCAATTGACTGACTAATTTATTTTATTTACAAATTGATTACTGATTGTCAGTTTCATGACAGATTACCAAGCCTATTGCTGGATTGCATGTGAAGTCATGGCAGCCATGTTGGTGCCCAATAACAAAGCATTCCTCATTAGCTTCTCTTGTTGGCAAGGTCTTCGTGTAGCTGCACAAATTGTCCTGGCTATTGTTTTTTACGTAAAAACAATACATAGAATGACAATAGAACAATAGCCAGGACTTTTGTGCAGATACACGAAGACCTGACTCTCTTGTTTGTACTACCAACATGGCCGCTGCGTCTTTTGTTCTTTAAATCTCCAGGGATTGATTGCAAACCAGCCATTGCTGGATTGCACGTGATATCATGGCGGCCATGTTGGTGCCCAATAACAAAGCATTCCTCATTAGCTTCTCTTGTTGGCAAGGTCTTCGTTTAGCTGCATGTACATGTAAAAACAACACATAAAATGACAATAGAACAATAGCCAGGACTCTCTTGTTTGTACCAGCAACATGGCTGCTGCGTCTTTTGTTCTTTAAATCTCCAGGGATTGATTGCAAACCAGCAATTGAAAGCACAAATTCAATATTAACAGCAAACTTGCAATTTAGGATGCCTGTGCTGGGATACAGCGACACCTCAACCACCAACATGTTCAACATGCGATTGATGACAACACTGATAATAGAAGAAAGACCTCATTGACATGGGATGTAATATTTCTCAGAGCCAAGGAATTTGTTGTCATTGAGATTGAGCATCTTGAGAATCTGTCCTCAAAGAAAGGTGCAGCTGAGATTGCTGGATCAACGAAGAAGACCAATAGGATCAACAAGATTGCAGTAAGTGTTTTATTGTGCACCAATAAATCAAAATTCTCACCTGGAATCCGATATGATATCCTGTCAAAAAGATGGGATCTTCCAGTCCCATCTGATTGATTGTGGGATCCCACCTGGGATGATCCTACCAATCCCAGACGGGATTGTGGGATGGATGGTTGGGATCCCCAATCCCACCTGGGACTAGAGGTGGCATAAGTGGAATTGCAGCTGGGATACATGTACAGTAGATGGGATCTCTGATTGACTTAGGTTAAGTTAGAGTCATTTCCATGTGAGTGGGAAACCTACAGCACAAAGTTATGGTTTGAGTACGGAATCGAAGACATCTAGATTCAACTTATCACAGCGTGCAAAATCGTTGCTCTTGAAACCAATCAGAATGCTGGAATAAGGCACGGTCACCACATGGCACGATGCATGAACCGTACCATAACTACTTCTCACTCGTAAGAAAGCGAGTAGTAAAGTTTTTTAAGAATATTTTACATCAAACATTGAAGAGTTGACTCTGTCATATTTCACATTAGAAGTTTTTCTAAGATTTTCTAAAGCCTGCAATCTGCATCATAATATATAATTAGCTTGATGAGGCCCAATTATTAGTAACATACATGATGTATTTATTGTATTGTAGGCTACAACTTCCTTTATCAGTTTTGTGATCAAGGTGGCAGATCTACGTAAGATAATCATCTTTCTTTACTATATACAGTACTTACACGTACATGTACCTCTATTTTACATGTCTTTCTCCCTTACTCTTTTACATCTGGTGTTCATTCCTTTGTTGATTTATTGATTTAATTTGTTTCTCCTTCCTTCCTTTTCCCTCCATCCTCCCATCCTCCCTTCTTTCTTTTCTTCCCTTCCCTTCTCCATCCTCCCTCCCTTCTTTCTTTTCCTTTCTTTCCTTCCTTTCCCTTGCCTTTCCCATCCTCCCTCCCTTCTTTCTTTTCCTTTCTTTCCTTCCCTTCCCTTCCTCCCTCCCTTCCTACAATGTACCTTCTTTGCTGCCTTGCTGCATTGCTGCCTTGCTGCCTTGCTGCCTTGCTGCCTTGCTGCCTTGCTGCCTTGCTGCCTTGCTGCCCTTCTTTCTTTCTTTCTTCCTAGTTCCTTTCCTTTCAAATACCGGTAAACCATTACCATTATTATCATATATATTATTATATTATCACTCTGTAAAGCGCTATTGACATACCATGAAATAGCGCTATATAAATAAAGATATTATTATTATTATTATTATTACAGTACAACCATTAGAACAACAAATACAATTTTTTACATTTATATATTAATTATATTGATTTGTTTTTTCTGTTTTTCAGGTGGCCCTCGTTTAAAGGTCCCAGATGTCACAACCCACATTTTGTTTGTGCTACAATCTGAGCTTACAAAACACATAGGGAAGACATACTGTCAGATTCTTTTAAAGTCTGTGTTATCAGTTCCTAAGTACAGACAAGAAATCCCCAGGAAACACTGGGAAGGTATTCATTGGTTACAGTCGAACCAAGAAAACCATGGACACCTAAAATATGTCATTGTGACCAATCACATGTGAGATCTTGAAACCACAGATCGTTATCAATCATCGAAGAAGGCCGTTAAGTTTGAATATAATTCCTTTCTATTTGAGAGATGCATATATACACTACGCTGTGAAGAATAGATTTGAGCAATTTTGAAGAAAGCCGATCGACATGTTTGACTACTCTCGTATGTGATTGGTCACAATGAACATTCCATACATATTTTAGGTGTCCAAGGATTTCTTAGTTCGACTTAAAAATATTATGTTTTGGTTCAATTGTTTTGGTTAAAGTACAGTAACTAGTTCTCTATAAACTGTGGACAGCCCCTATTTTTGTCTTTTTTACTCTGTGTACAGTCATGTAATGACACTTTCTTCAAGAGACCCTGTTTTTGGATCCCCACTGAGGCAGACACTGAGGGTGGTCACTGCTAGAGGTGTGTTTACATCCTCAGTGGTTCTTTTATGTCCCTATACAAGTGTAGTGGTGTGGAGAGACGGTGGTGTAGTGGTGTGGAGAGACTACTAGTTATAGTAGTTTGGGATTTTATTGTATATTTATATTGGGTTGGTAGGGGTGGTGATTGAATTAATTATAGATTAGGAGTATATACTTTTTATAATATTATATTTTAGATTTTTTAGCACGTGCACGTTCTTACGAGTTTTATTGTAAGCTCTGTTGTGTTCTACGTGAATAAATAAATTATTATTATTATTAAATTATTATTATTATTAGCCCCACGTCTAACCATTTGCTGATGGAAACAAAGGCAATACAGTACCTTCACCTACAATGTATAAATGTCCGAACTCGTGCAGAGTGTGAGGCCTGGCACTCGGACATAAGTCATGTAAATCATCATAAATCATCATCATTATAAATCATCATCATTATACATAGAGAAGAAATGGTCAAAGTAGGGGCTGTCTGCAGTCTAAGTTCTCTAGAAAGCTGATACCTTTGTCTTAAAGACTGCCAGTAAAACAGATTCAGGAGCAGATCTATGTTGTGTGTGTATGTACATGTGTATGTACATTGTATATGTACATGTAATGTATACACCTATTCCAATTAACGTTGATAACGGTCGATCTGAATTGGTTGATATGAAACTTTTAAATTCTCGTTAACCTCCGCCATATCTCGTTCAAACATCAAGCATGATTCCAAGCTTCAGATCAAATGAATAAATTTTGCATGTTACTAACGAAAGACACTCAGTTTCCCATAATTCGTCTTGGTCTCAGATCATCCATTTCAGATCGCCCGTTGTCAACGTTTATTGAAATAGGTGTACATGTGTATGTACGTTTTTCCCCAGTGGAACTAATTCAATTATCTAATTCTATTACAGAAATGTTGAGAATATTTATTGAGTTTGCTGGAAACCCTCCCTCATGGTTGTCCAAAGACTCGCACCTCGTCAACAGCATCATTCATCTGCTAATCTCTGGCTCAAACTGTCAACTCCAAAATCCTAAACTTTTCAAGTTCTTTTCTAAAATATTCAAAGATGCCAGGTAATGCTAATTTATTTAATGTAATTAATTAATTAATTTATTTATTTTGCTATTTTATAATTAAACTGATCACCAATGGATGAGCTTGGGGTTGGGTGCCACAAGTAGGGACTGACCTCACTAGTCTGAGTCCCTCTCAGAGGTAACCATGGCAACCATGCCACAGTCCACCCCCTGGCACCTGTTTAAAGGGGGACTCTGATGAAAATTGTTCGAAATTTAATTTAGCTGAAACTTCATTGAATAATTCTTCAAGGGTCTAATAATCACTAGTTAAAATCTTTTTTCGATATTCCAGAGGGAAGTACTATGTTTTTATGAATCTTTAGAGGTGTCAGTGACGTCATGTACTCAACCAAACATTCAGCTCCATACATTTCTTTGTATTTTGTGAGTCAAAATATCTCAATGTTTTGTTCAGATAACAGCTCTGCATTGAAGAAAACTGGTCAGACAATCAATCCTACGCACAAATAATGTAAGAAAACTACTTCACCCAAACTTTTAGCTTCATAGAAATAAAATAATTCAAGAAACTATTCACAAAGAAATATATGGAGCGAAGCCGTGTTGATTGTTAGGGTTGAGTAGATGACGTCACTGACACTTCTAAAGATTCATAAAAATGTAATACTTCCCATACGAATTTTGAGAAACACTTTTAACCAGTAATTGTATGGCTCTTTGAGATTATTTCAGTGAAGTTTCAGCTAAATTAAATTGCGAACGATTTTCATCGGAGTCCCCCTTTAAGACTTACACTGTACCATGAGATGGGAGGGTAGGGCGGGATAAATTGATCCGCAATGATCAGCTTGGCTATGAGATTCTCAATTCGATTCTCAAGCGCTTGATGAATCCATGACGAACAGCAAAAGGGGCCGAGCAGACGGATGACACATGTATTGTAAGCCCCTGCCCATGTCTTAGTACGGGTCCCCCATGCTGTGGGTACCCAAGCGAGACCACTGGCCAGCATTGTCTCGATTTTAACCTTTCCTAAATTATATTTATCCTCATAAAAAATGATGATGCCCATTTTGCTACAGACCAGGGATGAGATACTTGAACATTTAAACTTACAATGTAACATCTTGCATAACTGCTAACCCCATCAAAATCCCTACCTTAAACGCATCCATATGTAAGTTGCACCTTTTTATGTAAATCACCTTTCAAAATCAGGGATGAGGTTTATACAGTGCATTGTAATTCACTACTGAAAAGCCTTGTGGGAGTATGTTAATAAAGTATTATTATTTATACAATACATTATGTATGCAGGACAATCTGAAAAAAGTGACCTACATTCATTACATGTAAAGTATATACATGTCTATTTGTATGTCTGAGTTAATTTCTAGTGCCCAGTCATCTACGTGTACAGTAAGAGGGTGGTAAGCCTACCAGGCCTGTAGCCACTGATGGAAGGACGGTTGCTTCTTCATCAACTGACACTATTGTTTCAACTTCCCTCTAATCCATTTAGTATATGTAGCTGTAGCTTTAAATACCATTTAATTAGGGAGCACTGATGAAAGGACAGCCATCTCTACACAACAGCCATCTCTACACAACAGCCACCTCTACACAACAGCTACCTCTACACAACAGCCACCTCTACACAACAGCCATCTCTACACAACAGCCACCTCTACACAACAGCTACATGTACCTCTACACAACAGCCACCTCTACACAACAGCCATCATTACACAACAGCCATCTCTACACAACAGCCACCTCTACACAACAGCCACCTCTACACAACAGCCATCTCTACACAACAGCCATCTCTACACAACAGCCATCTCTACACAACAGCCATCATTACACAACAGCCATCTCTACACAACAGCCACCTCTACACAACAGCCACCTCTACACAACAGCCATCTCTACACAACAGCCACCTCTACACAACAGCCATCATTACACAACAGCCATCTCTACAAAACAGCCACCTCTACACAACAGCCACCTCTACACAACAGCCATCTCTACACAACAGCCATCTCTACACAACAGCCATCATTACACAACAGCCATCTCTACACAACAGCCACCTCTACAAAACAGCCACCTCTACACAACAGCCACCTCTACACAACAGCCATCTCTACACAACAGCCATCTCTACACAACAGCCATCTCTACACAACAGCCACCTCTACACAATGGCCACCTCTACACAACAGCCATCATTACACAACAGCCATCTCTACACAACAGCCATCATTACACAACAGCCATCTCTACACAACAGCCACCTCTACAAAACAGCCACCTCTACACAACAGCCACCTCTACACAACAGCCACCTCTACACAACAGCCATCTCTACACAACAGCCATCTCTACACAACAGCCACCTCTACACAATGGCCACCTCTACACAACGGCCATCTCTACACAACAGCCATCTCTACACAATGGCCACCTCTACACAACAGCCACCTCTACACAGTGGCTGCAAAAGTAATAATTAAACTACAGTACATGTATAATAATGTATACTTACTGTGTTCAACAGAGAGGCAATGAATATCTCCAACATAGAAAACCTGTTGTCTGCCCTTCACTGTTTTGCCATGTCTGTTGCTGAAGACTGTAGGGGACAGGTCTGTGAGCTTGGTGAAAGGATCTTCCCTGATTTGTTAAGTCTGTGGAAGAAGCCTGGGATGCCATATAAGGTATGTACTAGGCTACTCAAAATTCACACCATAAAAGGTACATTATGTGAGTAATATTCCAACAAAAAGCTCATGGATCTCTTTTTAATGACAGAAGTAATACATTTTATATCATTATATATGCAAGAAAGAGTTCTTGCAATGATTTCAAAACACCGAGAAGTGGGTTGAAAGCCGAGTGTTTTTAAACCAACTTCAAAGTGTTTTAAAATTGGAGGAAGAACTCTTTCTTGTGTTTGATATAACTCCTCAAACCATTAATAATTCTTGGAGAAATTCAAAGTTAAAAGTTGACCAAATCATATGAAGGGCTCCATGCAAGAACGGAGTAAGTGACCTCTGATCAAAATCTAAATTCTCCTCAAGATTCTTTGAATTTCAAAGGAGAATTTGGGTTTTGATCACAAGTCACTGACTCCGTTCTTGCAGGGAGCCCTTCATATGCTAAGTACATGTAAGATAATATTTTCAGACCTCCTTCACGGTAGTGATTTCCTTTGCTTTGTCCTCATGAACTATTAATGAGTTTGAGAATAATACTAAATATTGTTGTTATCTTTCAAGGATCATATTGTGCCATTTTTTCAACTGCAAATGAGCATCCACCATCCCTTAGGCACACACTCAGGTGATGACGGGGCCTGGTGTACAGATTTCAATCACTGGAAGGTAATACTGTCAGTATATTTGCATGTACATGTATTATGTGCACATTCATTATCTTTTTACACGGCTCAAAGGGAGAGCACTTTGTAATTAATTTTAATTTTAGTGATTTTGATTCCGTGTCTAAATAAAGTTCATTCATTCATTCATTCATGAGCAGTACATTTACATGTATGCCATGCGAACTGCAAGAAAAATTCCATAAAATTTAGTAATGGGGCGTGTAGAGGATTGTCTGGCTTAGGCAGAGGGAATTTGTAATTATGACTCGAAATAAATACAAAAACAATTATATTGAAAATTGAATAAAAGACGTTATAGACCTAGCCTTTTTACCGATATGGTGGCCATATTGAATTATGGGATGCCCAGGGGGCAAGCTAGTAACCATTTGGCCATGAAAAACTATGAACTTGTACATGAATTTGTACAAAATTATACAACAATACACAACACATGTAGATAGTAAGTCATACAACACTATGGTTAGAGTGAAATAGGAAAATAATATATTGACGCGACTCCACACTGTTGTACTGTACAGTTATTTGGGTCATTTGCACCCTGAGCATCCCATAATTTATTAGCCATAACAATAGAATCCAAAATGGCCACCGTATCGGTAAAAAGGTCTATTGTATCAAAGCAGTAACTGTATAGTTACATGTCAGGGACAAGATTAGTTTGATGTATTTAAATATACTTGTCTTAACCTCTGCAGAAATGTCTCCACAAACTATACGAGGCAATCACTAGTCACATTATACAACTTGGATCAAGGATAAGAGCTTCAGGGTATGTGTGGTAAATACCATGGAACAAATGGTCTCTTTCTAACTCCTCCATTATTTATAATTCAACTCATTGGCAAAAATGAGGTTGGGCTTAGGTGCTCTAATGCCACCACGAGGGATGCTCCTGTCCCCTGTGGCAAAGGAGGTAACCATGATAACCATCCATGCTCCACCACCTGGCACCTGGCACCTGTTACACTGACAACAGTCAGTGGAGTATTATACTTACCTACAATACTTACCACCAGGGAGAGGAAGGTGGGGGCAAAACAGCAAGCACTCCAGCAGCAATGGATCGCACCGATCCACAATGAAGCCACATGAACCAGCCCTGCAGCAAGGGGAGGGCACCCCAGAACAGCAAGCTGAACCTCTGACCAGCACGCCTCAATTTTAGCTTTGCCTAAATTACATTTTAATAGCCGCATTAATGCTGCAACGCAGTTTATTGGCATACATTGACATACTTTTGTTACTGCGATTATTTACGGTGTTCAACTTTAGAAATAGAAATAGCCTGGAGTGGGATCCTATGGTTAGTTATCACACGTATACATGTACTTCACTAATGGCTGTGCTTCCAGTGTGGTTGTACCTTGTTGTGTAGTGGTAACACATCGGACTAACATCCTGAAGCCGTGGGCTCGAGTCCTGTCAAGGCACAAATTTATCTTCCTAATTCTTTAATTTGTGTTAAATACACCAATGTGCTTGTACCTTGTAAGTTGTGAATGATTTTTACTATGATTTCCAGAGCTAAGATGGACCCGGCATTAAAACTCTCTTTTCTAGACCTCGTTGCTGATGTCTTTCACCAGGTAAACTTGTAGAGAAACTGAACACTGCATGTATATAATAGCAGTCAATAATAAATAGTAAATAATGACAATAAATACCAAATCCTAACCCTAAACCTAAACCTAACCTTAAAGCTAATAATTTTTTGCTAAATTATTGAATTAAAATGATGATAAATTATCTGAATGTCGTTCTGATTCTCGTGAAATAGCCTTTCCCAAAACCCGCATATAAGAACCTGCATTTTTCCAAATCAGCCTAAAAAAGTTCTTATGTAAAGGGAGTCTAAATGGAAAATATTAGTTTAATAGACCGAATGCAATAATGGTGTCCAATTGCCATTGTTCTGGACTGACTAGCCTCTCATACAGGTGAAAATGCTTTTGTGTTTCCACATGAACACGAGGCTAGTCAGTCCAGAACATTGGCAATTGGACACCATTATTGCATTCGGTCTATAACAGGTTCTTAATCACTAGGTTCTTATATGCTGGTTTTTACTGTATTGCATTTCTGTGGTAGAGTGCATGCAGGTTTAACTCCCGAGTATCCTTGCATAATTGGGCAATGCACATATACTAGGAAAGGAGGCTGCATAGCACTAGTAAAACAGATATAAATTGAGAGAAAGTTAACTTATTGCTAGCTCAGCTGGCCGGAGCATCGGTGATCAGTTTCGATGGTTGTGGGTTTGAATCCCATCGGGCCAGATTTTGTTTTTCTCTTTCTCCTCTCTTTCTAGGGCTGACACCCAGAATAACTTTATGGGTATCTTTATAGCACTTTAACTTTCCCTCAATTTCTATACATATTCACTGAGGTGTATTGGGACACTAGTGGATGCACATAGTCCATGTGTGACGATGCAAGGGGAGACTCACAAGAAGTCTAACTGTAGCATCAATGTTCTCACAGTCCGTTATTTTACTACCAATTTCCAGGTATTTTGGACTTACTCCCATGGCAATTCCGTGGCCCTACAAGGGTTTAATGGTGACACTGGTAATTATCATTTTGTTGGCGAAAAATCATTTTCCAGTATTCAATTGAGGAGTTTCAATTTAATGATTGTTTTTAGGAAGCAGTGCTGCCAAGAGACGTCGCATTGACATTGGTTTACATGTCCTCAGAGAGAAACTAGAGAACAACTGCGAGGGACCTGCTTTGATTGTTTGGTAAGGTTCATGTAGATTACCAGATCATGAGTGTTTAACTTGCCTCTATACTGTACATGTACATAGAAGAACAAAAGCTCCACCAAACCACAGCACTGGAAAGATGTCAGCTTGTACACTGTACATTTTACCACAATCCTAGTTCCTTTCCTTTCTTCTCTTTTCACTTCTATTTTCTTGTCTCTCTTGTCTTGTCTTGTCTTGTCTTGTCTTGTCTTGTCTTGTCTTGTCTTGTCTTGTCTTGTCTTGTCTTGTCTTGTCTTGCATTGTTTTGTCTCTCTTGTCTTGTCTTGTCTTGTCTTGTCTTGTCTTGTCTTGTCTTGTCTTGTCTCTCTTGTCTTGTCTTGTCTTGTCTTGTCTTGTCTTGTCTTGCTTGTCTTGTCTCTCTTGTCTTGTCTTGTCTTGTCTTTTTTCTGTCTTTTCTTTCCTTTCTCTTTTCTCTGTCTTATCTTGTCTTACATGTATCTTGTCTCTTCTCTCTTGTTTTGTCTCTCGTCACTCATCACTCGTCACTCATCCTTGCACTTATGCTTACATTGCCTCGTAAAATTAGGCTTAATTTCAATGTTACACACTTTTAAAATAACATACATGTATCCTGGAATTTCTTTAGGTTACAAGTATTGTCCACATTGCTCCTGAAGCACCCATCATCTCTCGCATCCACGGAGTGTCTACCAATGCTAACCACACTGCACCAACTCCAGACAAACTGTAAAAGGTAATGATGACGTCAACACATGATGTCATATCTGGTTGTCATGGTTTCATAATTTTATCTGCTGCGCCATTTTTACCAACAATACTTTCTAGAATAGCTGTATGTCCTTTTTTGCAGACAAGAGGTTGCGTCAAATGTCTTAAAATGCCTACAGTCGTTTGCAGTGTGTTTTTCACAGATAAGAACAAACCTTAACAAAGACGTTGACGATGTCATCCATTCTCTATGGAAAAGAGTGTGGACGTCGTTGTTGAAGACCTTGAGCATTAAACATCACAAAGAAGAAGGATTCTCACTCCTAACGATGTTAACGATGGTAAGAGAACAACCAAACCCTGCTGAGCGACCACCTTGGCACCTCTGGGAAGCGACCACCTCTGGGAAGCGACCACTTTTAAAATCCCTCCATTTCCCTACTCATACTTACTTACTTAACTCTAGTTGTTTTCTCTTGCTGGTCAGCACCTCCATTAACCAACCGAAAGGTCTAAAGGTCGCATAGGAAAAGTCAACTGATTTATGTAATGTTCCGTAGCCATCTTCCAAAGTAACCTGGTCGATTTATCGTCTTGCCGCATGAAATGTAGGCTGTTGGTCCTCCATTTCCCTAACCTTTTCGTCAAGCTCTGTAGTTTTCACCTCTTGTTGGTGCACACCTCCTATAAGTGACCGAAAGGTCTAAAGATCACATACATGTAGATCACATTAGGAAAGGTCGACCGATTTATGTAATGTTACATAGCCATCTTCCAAAGTAACCAGATCGTCTTGCATGAAATGAAGGCCATAGATCCCTCTTTTCCATGATCTTTTCCCTAATTTATCATGGAACTCTCTAGTCGTTACCTCTTGTGGGTGTGCAACTTCTCTGAGCAACCAGTGTTGCCATCTTGCAAAGTAACCAGACCTTGTGCCGGAAATATAGTCTGACCATATACTGTAGACCCCCCTTTTCCACGATCTCTTCATTAAACTCAGTAAGCACCTATAAGAACTTCCATTATTATAAATTATTTATTATTATAAGCGACCCTCTTGCTTAGCATAGGGGTTGTCTCTTACGAGAGGTAACCTTCTTGAAACAGAGACCATAGAGGTCTGACAGCATTGTTCTTAAGGATTCCCTTCAAGTATGCAGGCATCTATTTAAATCAATTGTAGTGGCTTCATCTTACTGCATTGTTCTTATCTGCGCTCCTGCGTTTTCTACAGGAAAAACTTGTTGAGCCAGACTTGGATGTTTGGAAAGTCTTGTTGACTTCATCTCCATCCAGGTGAGTACCAATATACATGTACCACTGTTTCCAAAATATACCTTGGATTAGCCTCCTCTACAGGCAACTCCTTCTATCTCCTTTTACCCCCTGTTGGGCTTCCTGTGGATAGGAGGAGAGACTGGGAAGGAGTCAAAAAGACGAAGTGGGGAGGGGGAGATGGGGAAACAAAAAGGCAAGGATTTTTTTTCCTTCGCTCTCGTCCCCAGTCTTCCTCTTTTGGATCCCCAGTCCTCCCTCTTCCCTTCTGCTGCCACAGGATGCCCAATCCAATCACAATCAGAGGAATATCAAGAAATGAAGGAGTAGCTTGCAGGTCAGTGGCGGATCTAGGATTTCAGGGGGGGGGGGGGGGGGGGGGGGGGGGGGGGGGTTCAGAAACGCTACTTACTACATTTAAGGAAAAACCATAATTTCAATTTCATTCTACTTAGCGTAAAGAACATGATTGGCTTTACAAAGGGGGATTCCATGGAACCCATGGAACCACTCCTGGATCCGCCACTGAGAGGACGCTAACATTGTATATCCCTTAGAACATTCCTCAGCCATCGGATTTGGGAGCTGTCTTTGCAAGTGATATGTATATAACCTAATCAAATTGATCTGTTTACAGAGGTTCGCTTGAGTTCCTCTCTGTCCACATGCAGCTTTATCCTCTACCTGAAAACTTCCAGCCAGTGAGACCACTTGCATTAGCCTCAACTTCAGAACGAGGCTCATACCCATTTCGACGTCATCTTCTTGACTGGATGTTACCGTTACCAGAATTCAACGAATCAAACAAAGGATTACAGGCAGTATTGACCGCGCGATCCACTACAAGGTACAATACTGTATGAATGTTAGCAAGGCACTCTTTTGTTATAGGGATGACATTAGAACAATTTTGGGACCACTCACTCATTCACTCACTCGGCTGTATACTTTCATTACATTGCCACTGAAGTGCATCGCAGGCTCACAACTGTGGGGGAGGGGGTTGTAATCCACGAGTTATAGGGATGACATTGGGACAATTTTGGGATCACTCACTCACTTGGCTGTAAACTTTAATTATGTTGCCGCTGAAGTACATCGCAGGCTCACAACTTTTGGGGAGGGGGTGGCAATCCACAAGTTGGCCAACGGGTGCCTTTGATTTTCTGTCATATTGTCCAAGCAGTCAGCCGTTGTTTTATTTTTTATTTTTTATTTTTTTAATGATTCATAAATTGTATTTACAATGAGTATGGGAATGAGTTGTATAGTTACAATATTACAATATTATTATTATTATTATTATTATGATTATTTTTTTTAATTTTTTTTTTATTTTTTTTTTTTAATGATTCATAAATTGTATTTACAATGAGTATGGGAATGAGTTGTATAGTTACAATATTACAATATTATTATTATTATTATTATTATTATTATTATTTTTTATTTTTTATTTTTTATTTTTTATTTTTTTAATGATTCATAAATTGTATTTACAATGAGTATGGGAATGAGTTATATAGTTACAATATTGCACATTTAACATTTAAATATTTAAACATATGTTCACATGGGGTCCGTGTAACACTCCACAATTGAATTTTCTATTGGAAATCTTAAAATCAAAATACAAAATTGCTCATGTTTTAAGAATTTTGATTATTAAAAAATAAATTCAAAATTCAAAATTGCTACGTTTTTGTATATTCAAACTTTAGAATTAAGTTCAAAAATCTTAAAAGCACACAAAATTACATATTTTTAATTTTGAAAGCAGAACGGAAACCAAAAAAGAGTTAATTGATTATTATTTATTTGAACGTGATTTCAATTTACAAAATCTTTGTAATTTCACTTTTTTAAGTTTCAAAAGATGGAAGCTCCCTTTAGGGGAGGGGTCAAAGGAGCTGTTGGTCAAGAGAGGACAATATATTTATATGCCACCCCACCCATATATGTTACTTTTCAACCAAGGTACACCCTCTCCCTCGACTGAAAGGAAGTTTACATATAAGCAAGTTTCAGAATATTTGCTTAGCAACCAGCATGATAAGTGAGGATTTTCAAGGAAAATCATAGAACTCTTTTGTAGCAGGAAATCCACAGATTTGATTATGGTGCTATGTCACAAGAACAGGTTGATAGCACAGTATACATCAAGTATAACCGCCTACTCTGCTACTCAGTCAACTCTCGCCTTGAGGACTCCCTTATTACGGACACCTCGCTAATACGGACAGGCCGGTTAGATCAGCTAGCTCCGGCAAAAATTAATACTGCAATGACTGAAAATAACGGACTCTCGCTATTTATACGGACAACAAATGACGGTCCTGAGGATGTGTGTTATAACGAGAGTTCACTTTCAATACAATGGAACCCGGTTAATACGGACACCATCGGGACGAGACACAATGTCCGTATTAACCGGATTGGTCAATTTACGTCACTCGCGATTGTGTAATACATTGCTATTCAGCTACTTGAATTGCTATTGAATACTTGAGTCTCTGATCGCATGTAATATAAGCGATCAATTTACACATTGTCGTTGTCTTGAGAAAATAAAGTATAACCTGGTAGACTTTGTATGAAAATGGGCATATTGGGAGAGGAAAAAGTGTCCGTTGTCCGTATTATCCGTTGTACGTATGAAACGGGTATATATTTTATAGGCATTTGTATGAGTTTCAGCCGGGACAGAACAACATGTCCGTATTAACCGGGTGTCCGTATTAACCGGGTGTCCGTATTAACTGCGTGTCCGTAAGGCCGGGTTCCACTTCTCAGTAGTACCAAGTTCATTGAACGATTCTAATAGCGTACTATAGTATATGCTTATTGTTCTTTTACAGGTTGGGCATACATACGGTAGAAGAATATTAACTCTCCTTCGTTCTAGGGGTTATAATCTTGGGGAACGAGTGGTTCGGCCGCAAAGCTTAGCAAAACAACTCCATTTTATCAGGCACAAAGGCGATGGGACACGGAAAGACTTCGAAATCCGACTCCATATTTTGCAGCATGGACATAAGATCCATGTAGTTCAAAACGAGAAGTTGGCTGACAAAATGGAGAGCTATGATTTGTCGATGATGTGCACCAGAAGTTCAGTCGTGGGAGCGGGTGTACCTTGGTTAAAAAGTAACATATATGGGTGGGGTGGCATATAAATATATTGTCCTCTCTTGACCAACAGCTCCTTTGACCCCTCCCCTAAAGGGAGCTTCCATCTTTCAGTGAAACTTTAAAAAAGCGAAATTACAAAGATTTTGTCAATAATCAATTAGCTCTTTTTTTGTTTTTCAAAATTAAAAAGATGTGATTTTGTGTGCTTTTAAGATTTTTGAACTTAATTCTAAAGTTTGAATATACAAAAACGTAGCAATATTGAATTTTGAATTTAGTTTGTAATAATCAAAAATCTTAAAACATGAGCAATTTTGTATTTTGGTTTTAAGATTTCCAATAGAAAATTCAATTGTGGAGTGTTACACGGACCACATGGCCTCGAATTTTTCGTTTTTCATGTGTTATTTTCAATTTCAAACTCGTTATATAAACTTTAAGAAAATATTTTTCTTCTTTTGCTGCTGCGTCATATATATATTTCTTTGCTAGTAATAAGCAATAATTAATTGGCAGATATGAATTCTCTGCCTGTTTGTAGCCATATAAAATATCATTGGTTGTAAGATTGAGTTTTGGTGTCATCCGTTTAGTAACTTCTCCATTTGCCACGCTTACCACAGGCAGCCCATCTACATGTATTTCTTCTAAGGCTGGTGTTAACAAATGGTTGGGCTGATATTCTGATATTACTGATATTCTGAATTCACAGACATAAGTGTAGATAGCCTTGTATTTACATATTGTTATTTGTTAGGATGGTCAGTACAAAGCTGATGGCAGAGGTTATGACGGCCCTTTGTTTGAGGATCGTAAGCTCAGCATCATTCACTGAGAATCCATCCACACAGTAAGGAAACTGGATCTTACTTTCTTTCCTTGCTCATTTCGCTTGTTTCCTGTCTTGTTTTATTCCTTCTTTCCTTCCTTCCTTGCATCCTTTCTTCCATCCTTCCTTGCATCCTTTCTTCCTTCCTTCCTTGCATCCTTTCTTCCATCCTTCCTTGCATCCTTTCTTCCTTCCTTCCTTCCTTGCATCCTTTCTTCCATCCTTCCTTGCATCCTTTCTTCCATCCTTCCTTTCTTCCTTCCTTCCTTCCTTGCATTCTTCCATCTTTCCTTCCTCCCTTACTTCCTTACTTCTTTCATTACTTTCTTCTTTCCTTTTTTCCTTCCTTGCTTGCTTGCTTCCTCCCTCCCTTTCTTTCTTGCTTGCTTGCTTTCTTTCTTTCTTGCTTACTTGCTTCCTTCCTTCCTTCCTTCCTTTCTTCCTTCTTTCCTTTCTTCCTTTCCTTCCTCCTTCCTTCCTTGCATCCTTCCTTCCTTTCTTCCTTGCCTGCTTCCTCCCTCCCTTTCTTCTTACCTTTCTTCCTTTCCTTCCTCCTTCCTTCCTTGCATCCTTCCTTCCTTTCTTCTTTCCTTCCTTCCTTTGCTCACCTTAATTGTTTCACTCCATCTCCCAACATTCCTCACACTTTATCCCTTCATCCAAGCTTCTTTCCATTATTCTCTGGTTGTTTACGTCTCTTGTATTTTTAAAGGTCCAGACTGCCTTGTCATGGATATTCGTACGAAACAGAATTGTACACTTTGGAAAAGCTTTACCTCGAATCTTCTTTCGACGAAGTAAGTGATGTAATGTTTAAAAGGCTTGACGGAATTTCAAAGTCCGCGCAATAGACCTTTTTACCGATACGGCGGCCATCTTGAATTATGGAGAAATTATGGGATGCCCAGGGTGCAAGCTAGTAACCATTTGGCCTTGAAAAACTACGAAAACCCAATTTAAAGCAATGAATTTGTACAAAATTATACAACAATACACAACACATGTAGATATTAAGTCATACAACACTATGGCTAGAGTGACATAGAAAAATAATATATTGGCGCGACTCCACTCTTTACAGTTTTTGGGTCATTTGCACCCTGAGCATCCCATAATGTTTTAGCCAAAACAATAGAATCCAAAATGGCCGCCGTATCGGTAAAAAAGTCTATTAGTTCAAGTCTGAGGCGTAAACGATTTCAAAACTCACTAATTATTCGGGAGGAATCTGTGAATGTGCTTCTGTCATTAAATTAATGTATTTATTTATTCCATTTCAAAGTCCAAGGACTTGAAAAATTACCTTTACGGGATTTCAAGGTACATTGTACTGCACGTGGTACAAATTACTGACTGGCTAGTTACCTCGTGAATAATTAATGAGTTTTTTTTGAAGGGGTGTTCTGCTATGAGACAGTTGAACATTCATTTTCAACATGTAAGAAAACAAACAAACATCAGTAACTACGGTACAACGATTGGCGCTTTTTGCTTGAGTGTTTTTCTATTTCAATCCAGTTGTGTTTAAAAATTATTGTTAACAAAAAAAAAACAACAACAACAATATAACACAGTTGTAGAACATTTCCATCTATCATTCTACAGGACAAGGTTGACAATCACTACCTACAACAAGAAGCCTTCTGTGGCAATATCAACGCTTCTTCTGATACCAACAGCAATAGTATACAGTCGCTTAGTGCTATACTTCTTGAAAGGCTTACACTCCTTGCAGACCTTGTAACAGAGTTTTTCGAGTCAGAGGTATGGCTGGACGTTTGATCTACGACGCAAGTGCAAGAGCAAGCACAATCACAAGCGCAAACTATGCACAAGCGCAAACACAAGCACAAGTACAAATGCAAGCGGAAGCTAAGAACAAACGCAAGCATAAAAAGCTTGTGAAAACGCACGCACAAGCGCATGCAAGCACAAGCATAAACGCACGCACAAGCGCATGCAAGCACAAGCATAAACGCACGCACAAGCGCATGCAAGCACAAACGCAAGCGCAAGTACAAATGCAAGCGCAAGCTACATTTGTAAGTACAAGCGCAAGCAAAAACAGCTTGTGAAAATGCAAGCGCAGCAAGCACGAGCAATCACAAGCATAAATACAAGTGCAAGCTAAGCACAAGTACAAGCACAACTAGCTTGTGAAAACGGACCGGTTTGCGTCATTACTGGAAACCAGGTTTCACTTGACGCAAGTGTAAGCACGAGACGTGAGCACAATCGCAAGATTCCTCAACAAAACGTTTCCTCTGCTAAAGTACTTTTTAAAATGTTTCATGGACTCACAAGGAGGAAACTAAGTTTCTTTTTTAGTACATGCTTCCAATTCAAAGAAGAATGTACTATCAGTAATGTTTTCCCTAGTGACACAAGCATAAGGATCATTGTTTCCCATTCCTTGTGCTTGCGTTTATACTTGATTCGGACCCGTTTTCATATGCACAAGTTCTTCTGCTCACATTGGTACTGAAAGTCAGTGATTGTGTTTGCGCTTATAGAGTCGTTTTCTTTTCGTATGAGTGGGAAACCTACGGCACGGAGTTGCCATTACGGTACGGAATCGAAGACATTGTATTCAACCAATCACAGCGCGCAAAATCATTGCTCAACCAATCAGAATGCTTGGACATGGCATGGTCACGGCACGGTACCGTCACCGCACGGCACGAACCGTACCGTAACTGCTTCCCACTCCTACGAAAACGACTCTAATTGTGCTAGCGTTATTTATGTATGAACTAGAGCGTTGTTTTTGATTTTGTGTCTGGATATTTATTAGAATTTTAAAAGTTCCATAGTTTAAACTTTAAAAATTATGTCCAAAGGCTTCGGGATCTTCTTCCAAGGAACGCCTTGATCGCCTTGGATGGCGTTTACAGAGTTTTGCTCGGTATTGCAGCCTTGCAAGTGATGTTGTGGCTTTACTTCTGGAAAACAGAATGATTGGTCAGGCTGAACTGAGAAACCTTGGCGTTTTGAAGAAAATTGGGGTAAAACATATGGAAATATTGTGTTCAGTACTGTGTCCTCTTTCCATTCTTCTTTTTTTGTTCTTCTTTGTTGCTTTTTCTTGCATTTCCTTTTCTATTAACCTCCCCCCTCGACTGACTAACCTCTGATACCAACAGCAATAGTATATGCTCCTTGAAAGGCTTCTTCTTTTCACTAATGTGTCCTTTTTATGATTGATATTTTCGCAATATAAGTGAATAAATTATTATTAATTATTAAAATATTTCCATTCTTCTTTTCACTCATTTTTTCTCCTTTTCTTGCTTTTCTATTAACCTTCCCCCCTCGACCAACAAACCTCCCCCTTCGACTGGCTAACCTACCACCCTCTCCTCACCTCGTCCCCTTGACTGACTAACCTTGTCACCTCGCCCCCTCGACCGACAAACCCCCCCCTCGACTGATGAACCTCCCACCACCTTCTCACCTTGCACCCTCGACCGACTAACCTCACCCCTTCGACTGACTAAAGTTACAAATAGTTTATTGAAAATAACTCGCTATTGCTGATTCTATGTTACGGCCACCAAAATCAGAGTTGACTTTACCTTCTTTCATCTGTCTTTCCACCCTCGTTTTTTCTTACTGGACATTCTTTGCTCGTTCCTTTCCTTTATTTCTCTCTTCTGCATCTCTCTCCAGCCTTTCATTTGTTCCTTGAAAACGTTTTTTTGTGCCCCACCATGAATTCTTTATTATCGGGTTTATCTTACTCGCCTTTATCTTGCTTACCTTGTTGATAGGTTCTGTTGAAAAGGATTGGAAGTTCAGTCACTGATAGGATTTTGTCAAATGAGACTGAAATACCATCCAAAGCTGATGTTTTAAAGAATATCACCGAAGAGCTGCGGGGCATGTTTATGTCAACACGGGTACGTTGGACAAGTGTCTAGAATGAAAGCTTTACACAGTGTGAAAAATGCACTAAATTCGCTGATGTTTTGAACGTTAGTCCGGCAAGTGCACATACATGTACGTGTGCATGTCTGTAAGTTATACTATGACATACTCTTTCAATTGATCATCATCATCGTCATCAATGTTAGCATTGTCGTTTCCATTGTCATGATCATAAACATGACTGATTATCTTGAAGTTCATAGTTCGGAATTTAAATGTAGTTTATCAGCATTATTGTCGTCATGATTGGACATCGTCATCATCATCATCTTCAATGTTAGCATTGTCGTTTCCATTGTCATGATCGTCAACATGATATTTACATCGGTCATTGCAGGTACCAAAGCAAAACTAGTTTGTGGACATACTGGCGTTCATTGTTCATGGTTTTATATTGTTTCTTTTCAGGCGAGTTCCAAACTTCTCTTCCCTGTCATCAGAAAGATGATTCCAGATCAGTTATTGGATGATACTTTACAGATCTACCATGGAAGTGTAAGCCTCTTTACTTGCTTCCTTGCTTCCTTGCTTCCTCGCTTCCTTGCTTCCTTGCTTCCTTGCTTCCTTGCTTCCTCGCTTCCTTGCTTCCTTGCTTCCTTGCTTCCTTGCTTGCTTCCTTGCTTCCTTGCTTCCTTGCTTCCTTGCTTCCTTGCTTCCTTGCTTCCTTGCTTCCTTGCTTCCTTGCTTCCTCGCTTCCTCGCTTCCTCGCTTCCTTCCTTGCTTCCTTGCTTCCTTGCTTCCTTGCTTCCTTGCTTCCTTGCTTCCTCGCTTCCTTGCTTCCTTGCTTGCTTCCTTGCTTCCTTGCTTCCTTGCTTCCTTGCTTCCTCGCTTCCTCGCTTCCTCGCTTCCTCGCTTCCTCGCTTCCTCGCTTCCTCGCTTCCTCGCTTGCTCGCTTGCTCCCTTGCTTCCTTGCTTCCTTGCTTTCTTGCTTTCTTGCTTCCTTGCTTCCTTGCTTCCTTGATTCCTTGCTTCCTTGCTTCCTCGTTTTCTTGCTTCCTTGCTTCCTTGCTTTATTTATTATTTATTTTATTTTATAGACTTATTTTATAAACGCCACATGGGCAGGGAAACCCCACAGAGCAAAGCTCCACTACGGTGACCCAAAATAAAGATAATAATAATGCTTCCTTGCTTCCTTGCTTCCTTCCATCCAAGCTTGCTTACTCCCCTCCTTTCTTACTTACTTTCTTTCTTGCTTGCTTGCTTCCATCCTTTCTTATTTCCTTACTTTCTTGCTTCCTTGCTTCCTTGCTTCCCTGCTTCCTTGCATTCTTGCTTTCTTACTTTCTTGCTTCCTTGCTTCCTCGTTTTCTTGCTTTCTTGCTACCTTGCTTCCTTGCTTCCTTGCATTCTTGCTTTCTTGCTTCCTTGCTTCCTTGCTTCCTTGCTTCCTTGCTTCCTTGCTTCCTCGCTTCCTCGCTTCCTCGCTTCCTTCCTTGCTTCCTTGCTTCCTTGCTTCCTTGCTTCCTTGCTTCCTTGCTTCCTTGCTTCCTCGCTTCCTCGCTTCCTTGCTTCCTTGCTTCCTCGCTTCCTCGCTTCCTCGCTTCCTCGCTTCCTCGCTTCCTCACTTCCTCGCTTCCTCGCTTGCTTCCTTGCTTCCTTGCTTTCTTGCTTTCTTTCTTTCTTGCTTCCTTGCTTCCTTGTTTCCTTGCTTCCTTGATTCCTTGCTTCCTTGCTTCCTCGTTTTCTTGCTTCCTTGCTTCCTTGCTTTATTCATTATTTATTTTATTTTATAGACTTATTTTATAAACGCCACATGGGCAGGGAAACCCCACAGAGCAAAGCTCCACTACGGTGACCCAAAATAAAGATAATAATAATGCTTCCTTGCTTCCTTGCTTCCTTCCATCCAAGCTTGCTTACTCCCCTCCTTTCTTACTTACTTTCTTTCTTGCTTGCTTGCTTCCATCCTTTCTTATTTCCTTACTTTCTTGCTTCCTTGCTTCCCTGCTTCCTTGCTTCCCTGCTTCCTTGCATTCTTGCTTTCTTGCTTCCTTGCTTCCTCGTTTTCTTGCTTTCTTGCTACCTTGCTTCCTTGCTTCCTTGCATTCTTGCTTCCTTGCTTCCTTGCTTCCTTGCTTCCTTGCTTCCTTGCTTCCTTGCTTCCTTGCTTCCTTGCTTCCTTGCTTTCTTGCTTCCTTGCTTCCTTGTTTCCTTGATTCCTTGCTTCCTTGCTTCCTCGTTTTCTTGCTTCCTTGCTTCCTTGCTTTATTTATTATTTATTTTATTTTATAGACTTATTTTATAAACGCCACATGGGCAGGGAAACCCCACAGAGCAAAGCTCCACTACGGTGACCCAAAATAAAGATAATAATAATGCTTCCTTGCTTCCTTGCTTCCTTCCATCCAAGCTTGCTTACTCCCCTCCTTTCTTACTTACGTTCTTTCTTGCTTGCTTGCTTCCATCCTTTCTTATTTCCTTACTTTCTTGCTTCCTTGCTTCCCTGCTTCCTTGCTTCCCTGCTTCCTTGCATTCTTGCTTTCTTACTTTCTTGCTTCCTTGCTTCCTCGTTTTCTTGCTTTCTTGCTACCTTGCTTCCTTGCTTCCTTGCATCCTTGCTTCCTTGCTTCCTTGCTTCCTTGCTTCCTTGCTTCCTTGCTTCCTTGCTTCCTTGCTTCCTTGCTTCCTTGCTTCCTTGATTCCTTGCTTCCTTGCTTCCTCGTTTTCTCGCTTCCTTGCTTCCTTGCTTCCTTGCTTTATTTATTTATTATTTTATTTTATAGACTTATTTTATAAACGCCACATGGGCAGGGAAACCCCACAGAGCAAAGCTCCACTACGGTGACCCAAAATAAAGATAATAATAATGCTTCCTTGCTTCCTTGCTTCCTTCCATCCAAGCTTGCTTACTCCCCTCCTTTCTTACTTACTTTCTTTCTTGCTTGCTTGCTTCCATCCTTTCTTAATTCCTTACTCTCTTGCTTCCTTGCTTCCCTGCTTCCTTGCTTCCCTGCTTCCTTGCATTCTTGCTTTCTTACTTTCTTGCTTCCTTGCTTCCTCGTTTTCTTGCTTTCTTGCTACCTTGCTTCCTTGCTTCCTTGCATTCTTGCTTCCTTGCTTCCTTGCTTCCTTGCTTCCTTGCTTCCTTGCTTCCTTGCTTCCTTGCTTCCTTCCATCCAAGCTTGCTTACTCCCCTCCTTTCTTACTTTCTTTCTTTCTTGCTTGCTTGCTTGCTTCCATCCTTTCTTATTTCCTTACTTTCTTGCTTCCTTGTTTACCTGCTTCCTTGCTTCCTTGCTTCCTTGCTTCCTTGCTTCCTTGCTTCCTTGCTTCCTTGCTTCCTTTCTTCCTTGCGTCTTTGCTTCCTTGCTTCATCGCTTCCTTGTTTCTTTGCTTCCTTGCTTCCTTTCTTCCTTGCGTCTTTGCTTCCTTGCTTCCTTACTTCTTTGCTTACTCACTTCCTTCCTTGTTGGTTGCTTGATTCCTTCCTTCCCTCCTTCACTCACTCCACTCACTTGACTTAAATAATTTAGTCCAATATTCTGTTTCAATGCAGTGGGGTCAGTCTCTGCTGGGCAGTACAAGACTTGACATAACGGATAGTAGTATGTTCAACCAGACAACTGGCATGATGTCACCAGATGATGATGATGATGATTTTGACATGGAAGTATCATCAAGTGATGTTGATTCTACATTGAGTGTCACTGCCTCCCAATTGCCGCAGTCAGCAACTAAGAACAGTAAGGCACTTTAGATGATAGGATGTCTCAATTAGATTAATAATAATATTTTACTTATAAATTGATGTGTTTCACTCAATAGTCCCCTTCACAGTTCCCTGCGCCATCTTGAAAAGTAACCGTGTCTTTGCATCGAAGCGAGACCAACGGCGACCTTGCAATGACAGAGACCTTTTTTAACACCTTGGACAATTATTCACATGTCTCTATCATTGCAAGGTCACCGTTGGCACGACTACCTTTCAAGATGGTGCAGGGAACTGTGAAAGGGAGTATTGATAAAATTCCATGAAACTCATTATCTGCCTTCAAATAGTGGTCAAACACTGCCCCTGCCCCATGTCCAATCAAACATATATATATATATAAATTATTAACGTCACGTTACCCATGCCAACCTGCCATTGTCGGATGACTTTCCAACAAGATGGCCGTGTAAAGGGAAACACATGTCATGAAACATGAAAACTTTCTTTGTTGTTTTGTGGAACATATTATACGTTTCTCATCTACAGCTTATATGTCTCTGCGTAATTCTGCTGCTAAACTTCTATGTACGTTGGGTTCATTGGAAGAAGGGAGTGCTGTAGCATCAGTTAGTGAGAGCATCATGAAACTGTTTCATTCAGACGTTAGTGGAACATTTAAATAATTCTTATTTTCCACCTTTTCCCCTCCTTTTCCACTTCTTCCTCCTTCTGCTCTTCCTTCTCCTTCTCCTTTTCTTCCTATTGCTTCATTTCCTCTTCCCCTACCCCTACTCCTACCCCTACCCCTTGCTCTTCCCCTTCCTCTTCCTATTTCTCCCCCTCCTTCCATTCTGCTCAAACCGGGCCACTTGTTCTCCTTGCTCTCCATCTTTCCTCAGCTACACAGTCCTTGCTCTACTTCTTTGTACATCCACCATGTACTCTCTCTTGGTCTACTCTCTCTTTCCCTCACTTTTCGTCCTGTTAATAAACTTAATTTCAATTTTTCAGGAATTTGATATAAAGAAAGATACAGACCTACAACTGGTATTAAATAGTATACACCTAATTTCAAAAACGTTGTCCAAATAGCCAAATACGAATTCATTCAAAAAGACAAAAGAAACAGTTCAGCTTGAGTGCACTTCTTTTGTCTTTTAATGAAATCCTATTTGGCTTTTTTGATTATTATTGGACAACGTTTTTGAAATTAGGTGTATATAAGTAAATACTGATATATTATATATAAGCTCATACATTGTATAGATCACTCATTAAATTACTGATGATGGCAGCAGCACTGCCGAAACATGTTTAAATTAAAAATTGTTGTAATCTTTATCAAATTATTGACGAAGCTTCTGCTCTCAAGACTATTAAATAGTAATAAATACATGTAATAAGTGAAGCTTGTGTAAAATTTAACTTGGAAATTCATTGGAAGCTTTATATTTTGGATACGTTTTTGGACCTAAACGTTTTCAACTCACACTTGAAGGCTTTCACGTTGTTGGATTAAAGGCCATGTGTCCAAACCCATGATGTCTTGCGCCTGTGTTTTGATATTTTGTTTACATGTACCTGCTGAAACTATATAGAAATCGCTGTTGTTTTCTAATAGTAGTTTTGTTGTTTTCTTTAGTATTTTACAGTTAGCCAGTGTTTGGCCAAGAATGGAAGACGTTTCAAAGATGCAGATTTGGATCTCATTATGAATGTTTTTAGGTAAACTACAAATATTGCTGCAGTTATTATACTCTTAGTATGAAGCATATTTAAAACAATGCTCTTTAGTGTGCCATTTTGTACTCAAACAGCAACTAATTTGCAGTTACCAATCAGTCCCTTTATTTGCTTGTTTTTTCGTTCATTCTGTCAGTCCTTATTTCCTTCCTTCCTTCTTTGCTTCCTTCCTTGCTTGTTACCTTATTTCCTTGCTTTCTTTCTTCCTTCCTTCCTTCCTCCCTTCCTTGCCTCCTTCCTTCCCTTTCATTCTTTCTTCCTTGCTTCCTTGCTTTCTTCCTTTTTTCTTGCCTTGCTTGCTTCTTTGGTTACTTGCCTCCTTCCTTACTTGCCTCCATTCTTCCGATTTACATAAGTCATATTTGTCCGATATTCTGCTTCATTGTAATGGGGCTTCCTTCTCTCTTCACATTTCATAGTCGTTTAGTATTCATGAACTCAATCATTTGTCATTTCTCAGGCAAGTCATGGGAGTGCATCGAAAAGATCATCAAGTTTGTCACCAAGCACTTCAGTTGTTGGAGAATTTGGCACCAAGATTGAAAGGCACCGCAGATGAAACCAAAGGGGTAGCTTTGCACATGATAAGAGCCTTTTGGTGAGAAAACACACCACTATCACCACAAATAGTGCAATCAGCAATTACGGTCATTACTACTGCCATCATTTAAACATACCACCACAATTAGTTATTGTTATCACTTCCACTACAAACACGACCACTCCTCCACTCCTCCTCTTCCTTCGCCGTCTCCTCTCATCCTCCTCCTCTTCCTTCTCTTCCTCCTTCTCTCTTCTTTCTCCATCTTCTCCTCCTTTTCCTCCTCCTTCTCCTCCTCCTTCTCCTCCTCCTTCTTCTCCTCCTTCTCCATCTCCTCCTCCTCCTTCTTTTCCTCCTTCTCTTCCTCTTCCTCCTCCTTCTCCTCCTCTTCCTCCTCCTTCTCCTCCTCCTCCTCCTTCTCCTCCTCCTTCTCCTCTTCCTCCTCCTTCTCCTCCTCTTCCTCCTCCTTCTCCTCCTTTTCCTCCTCCTTCTCCTCCTCTTCCTCCTCCTTCTCCTCCTGTTCCTCCTCCTTCTCCTCCTCTTCCTCCTCCTTTTCCTCCTCTTCCTCCTCCTTCTCCTCCTCCTCCTTCTCCTCCTCTTCCTCCTCCTTCACCTCCTCCTCCTCCTTCTTCTTCTCGTCTTCCTCCTCCTATTACTACTACCACCATATTTCCCACCACCACTACTAGTAGTAGCACTACTACTACTATCGCCATCACCATTATTATTATTATTATTATTACCATCATCACCATGAACATAACACCACCATGACCATAACACCACCATGACCATAACAACATTGTCAACAATACTTTTTTTCTTTCACTTATCTCATAGGAAACTCAAAGAGAACTATTCGCCAACTGTTCGGCTTGCGCTGGTGAAATGTATGGAAGCATATTTAAAGGTATCAATCACTGTATAGACAATAATTATGGTCGAACCTCTTCTAACCGACCACAGCTGTTCTCAGTCAAATTTTTACCCTCAAATGGACACTTCAAAATCAAACTGTTCCACTGATATCTTTTAGGTTGACCCAGAGGAACTGTGTACGAGTGTGGAGCAATCAACCAATGACAACAAAGGTAATGAATTGCAGCAGATCTGTAAGGAAGAGTAGACGCTGATTACGAGATTCATTGTAATTCAATATTGCAGAGGAAACAACTAGATACTATTTTCTGTACAACAGTGCAGCAAAGTTATACAAACATTGACTTCATATTTACTTCATCTCAGATTCATCAACGTTTTCTCTAAGAAAAGAATTCCCAAGATTCCTCCTCGACGAAAGTCATGCAGTGCGCATGTACACTGCGCATGCTCTCGGGAGTCTTTTTATGGTGACGACATCAGACGAGGAAAAAGTCCCGGCACCAAAAGCCCTGCAGTATACGAAATTTGATCAAGTAGCCAAGGTGCTTGCTAACCTACTGATACTACCGGTATGTTATTACAAGTAGAAATCCTACGGTACGGTTTAATACTGTACAGAAAATACTCTTGAAAAGCACCGCAATTTGAAGCCTTAGTAGTTGTTAGAGTTATAGCGAAAACTTTCTGACAGAGATTGGATGATGCCGTGCTTTAGCACCCTGTGAAATAAGTTTACTATTAATGGTGGAGAAGCGCTTACCCTATTAGTACACATTTGTTCTCAGTGTTTGATAATAGGATTGTAGGAAACACTTTGCGACGATACTCATGAGGATGAAGGCGTTAATCGTTTGGTGTCGATATTATGTAAATAAGTACTCGTGTATATTAGGACATAATTACTGGACTGGTGGAGAATCACACTTTAATTTTTTTAGTAGACATTTATTTATCTGGTGATACTTTTAAAGAAACCCTTTGCGACGATGCTCATGAGGATGAAGGCATCAATCGTTTGGTGTTAATATCTTGTACATTAGAACTCATAACTACTGAACTCTTACCACTGGTGGAGAACCCATTGTAATCTTGTAGTAGTAACCCCATTTTTTTAGTAGACAAATATTTATGTATCTGGTGATACTTTGTAGGAAAGGCTTTGTGAGGATGAAAGCGTTGATCGTTTGGTGTTAATATCATGTACATTAGAACACAAAACTACTGGACTCTTACCACTGGTGGAGAACCCAATTTTATGTTTTAGTAGTAGCCTCAATTTTTTAGTAGTCAATTATTTATGTATCTGGTGATACTTTATAGGAAGCACTTTGCGACGAGGCTCGTGAGGATGAAAGCGTCAATCGTTCTGTATCGATGCTATCTACATTAAAACACATCTCGATTGCTAGTCCTGTGTGTGAAAAGAAAGCAATAGCTCTAGTGTTCCAAGCTTTGAAAGAACAACTATTGGATAAAGACTTTGTTGTGAAGGTAACGAGCTAGTATGTGCAATCGATGCGATTGTTCGTTCGTTTTTCTTCATTCATTGATTTCTTGTTTTCCATTTTCCTTCCAACATTCATTCATTCATTCTCTCTGTCCTTTCTTCCACCGTCCACTCCTCCTTCTCTCCATCTTCCTCTCTTTCCTTTCCTTTTCTTATTTCTTTCTTCTTTGCTTTCTTTGGCTTTTCTATTGTTTTGCTTTCTTTGCATTGCTTTCAGTTTCTTTCTTTCTTTCTTTCTTTCTTTCTTTCTTTCTTTCTTTCTTTCTTTCTTTCTTTCTTTCTTTCTTTCTTTCTTTTTCTTTTCTTTCTTTCTTTCTTTCTTTTCTTTCTTTCTTTTCTTTCTTTCTTTCTTTCTTTCTTTCTTTCTTTCTTTCTTTCTTTCTTTCTTTCTTTCTTTCTTTCTTTCTTTCTTTCTTTCTTTCTTTCTTTCTTTATTTCTTTCTTTCTTTCTTTCTTTCTTCCGTCCTTCCTTGCTTTTCTTTTACTCCATTACATTTCCTACTTCCATTTTTCAGGTGCTGACTCAACTATCCAAGAAACTTGGCTTCCCATCAAGTTCATCATACATAATTTTTCATCTTCCATTTATTATCGACAACTGGTTCAATCATGGATTTAAGATCGTTGACTTTCCTTTCAGAATACTTGGATTTAAGAGTCTTGATGAGTTCTTCAAGTAGGTTTATCAATTGTATTTACATTGTACGAGCTCAAATCGTGCTCCACTCGAGCTGTATTCGTGCTCCACTCGAGCTCCACTCGTGCTGTATTCGTGCTCCACTCGAGCTCCACTCGTGCTGTATTCGTGCTCCACTCGAGCTCCACTCGTGCTGTATTCGTGCTCCACTCGAGCTCCACTCGTGCTGTATTCATGCTGTATTCGTGCTCCACTCATGCTGTACTCGTGCTCCACTCGTGCTCCACTCGTGCTCCACTCGTGCTCCACTCGTGCTCCACTCGTGTTCCAATCGTGCTCCACTCGTGCTCTATATTTATTAAGTTTCGCCTTTACCTAAGTCTCTCGCTAGCTGGTGATGTACTCTCACAGTATTGGTGCCCAATAGCTGATTGTTTGCTTTCTGATCCCAAGTATTTTGGAGGTCTTATGTGTGCTTCCCTGCCATCCTAATATCAGCAGAACATTGCTGTTGTTGATTTTTCTGAATCAATAATCACCAGCTTTCTGTATCTTAGCTTTTTATTGCGCATGCTCACTGCATGTATGCATTGATTGTGAGTCCCACATGGGCTGTAAATACATCTGAATCATGTATATTATTTGTTTTCTCTCAGATGCCATTATAATGTGATTTTACCGCAAATCATTTCACGACCCGATAAAATCAAAACATCCATGGAACAATTTACTAGCCATGTCCACCCCGGTGGGGACTGTACAAACTACATCGTACAAAGCTTCTGTGCTATCGTGTCTTGTCTTCTGCCGTGGTTTGCCGTGCAGAGCAGAAAAGAGGGGAACGAAAGCGAAGAGAAAATTGACTCGAGGCAGACGAAGGAGAGAGAAAACCCGTCGATTAGAAGCCAACCAGAGCTACGAGTATCTAAAACAGTTGCTGACGCCACAAGTAAGTTCATCAACTTTGCAGTTATATCTGTACGCCTACATGTATTTCAAAAAACGTTGGCATCTGAAATCTGAATCTGATATCTGAATCTGTGACCACAATTGTATATTCTATAATTTGTTGGACAGCCGCCATATTGGATTTTGACTTCCGTTATAGTAAAATGTACAGTTGCCATATTTTTCTCTGAGTGACCGCTTCTCAATGGCGACCACTAAATAAATTCTTCTTCTTCTTAATATCTCTCTCAAACACAATAAATTATGAAAATGGATCTCACTTAAAAGACCACCTTGCCCAGTGGTCGATTAGGAAAGGATTTTTAAAATTTGTTGGAGTTTACTTGACGTCGATTTAAAAAGGTTTTTAGATAATTACTAGCTTACCATAGGATAGATATTATGTTGGGCTAAGGCGACCTTTTTTTTAATTATTTAATTATTTCTTATTTAATTAATTAATTATTATTATTATTACACATTGTAAAGCGCTATTGGACTACCGGAAATAGCGCTATATAAATAAATAAATATTATTATTATTATTTTCTATAATCTTTTTATCTGTTGTTCTTCCAGGTCATGGACAAGACGATGGCTACCAAATTCGACGAGCTTGTCCTGCATCTGTTATTCACAATGTACGAACCAAGTGATGAAGGATCAGACTTGGCGGCTTTCTCAAGGTTAGAACTATGAAATTCAACACATTTGAGCCAAATAGTTTGTTGATCATTATGAGAAAGTGATGGCAAAGATGATGATGTCCATGATAATGGCGGTGACGACGGCGATGATGATGATCAGTCATGATGTCCATGATGATGATCACCTGATTATGATGATTCGTAGCATAGCATGGCATGGCATGGCATGGCATAGTATATGCTATGTAACCTTTTTAATAAACGATCTATCTATCCATCCATCCATCCACCATCCATCCATCCATCCATCCATCCATCCATCCATCCATCCATCCATCCATCCATCCATCCATCCATCCATCCATCCATCCATCCATCCATCCATCCATCCATCCATCCATCCATCCATCCATCCATCCATCCATCCATCCATCCATCCATCCATCCATCCATCCATCCATCCATCCAAGGGACCACCAATTTACGTGGTCATCCGAGTATATCCTCATTCAAATGTTCACTGGACGTATTTTATAGTGCGACGGATCCTGATCCCAACCTCCCTTACTTCACCTCGCAAGCCATCCAAGCTTCGTTAGATTATCTAACTGGCTGCTTCAAAGGTGAATCTCTTGTTGGAGTCCTCTGTAAGAGCAAGGTCAGTAGTATCAAGCAAACACCATATAAGGATATCACATTGTTAATGTTTTGTCATTCAGCGGTTTTCAATATTACGCGGGCTCAGAAGTGCAACGCCAACTTCGTTTCGGGGGTTTTGGCTTCTGTCAATCAAACCTCCGAACGCCGTTTGCGTGAAAGCCGGCCGATCCCGAGCGTAGGAGCGCCATCTTTGAAAACGTTAAAAGTAATTAAAAAAAAGCAAAGTAAAGGTCTTTATTTAACGTTCACTCCAATGGTTCAACATGACACCATTTAAAGGCTTGGTCGCATTTCACAATTCAGGATTGTAACCGCGCTTTCTTGTCCAGACCTAGTTACCATTCAATATGGCCGCTACAATTTTGATTGGTTCAAACTTATTTTCTTATTGTCTTTTCCATAGGACAATATCCAAAAGATTTTGTTGGCACTGAACCAGCGTATCTTTGAAAACTCACTTGATATACGAGAAGAGACGAGTATTGTCCATGTTCAGGCTCTTTGTTTTGCTTGTCTTGAGAGAGCTCGGTGGGGGACTGGGCAACACATGGGCTTTCGTCATCAGAGACGTCATCTATTCTCTAAGGTATTTATATTCATCATGGTTCTCTATTAACAGTACTGGAAAAAAAATATGGCGGTTGTACATTTTATCACTTTACTTCGCGCGTCCAAAGTCAACTCAAAGTCACACACCTTGTAGAAACAGAGAGTTTTGATGACATCAATCTAGTAGTTGTAAGTATGAAGCTGTTCTAGCTTATTTACGGGAGCGTGTTTGATAGTTTGAAAATGATTGGCAAAGGATTGTGGGAAAATCTACAGCCGCCATCTTTTTCTGTACAATGATTTACATTATTTTTCACGATAATGGTTTGGATTTTGTTTCGTTTTGTTTATATTATATGTTTCGTTTTGTCTGTCTGTTCGTTTGTCTGTCTGTCTGTTCGTGTTGTTCGTTTGTCTGTCTGTCTGTTCGTTTTCGTCTGTCTGTCTGTTGTTTGTCTGTCTGTTTGTTCGTTTCTGTCTGTCTGTCTGTTCGTTGTCTTGTCTGTCTGTTCGTTGTCTGTCTGTCTGTCTGTTTTCGTCTGTCTGTCTGTTCGTTTGTCTGTCTGTTCGTTTGTCTGTCTGTCTGTTTGTCTGTCTGTTCGTTTGTCTGTCTGTCTGTTCGTTTGGTCTGTCTGTTCTGTCGTTGTCTGTCTGTTCGTTTGTCTGTTCGTCTGTTCGTTTGTTCTGTCTGTCTGTTCGTTTGTCTGTCTGTTCGTTTGTTCTGTCTGTCTGTTTGTAGTATGTTTGTCTGTCTGTCTGTTTTGTCTGTCTTGTCTGTCTCTGTTTGTTTGTCTGTCTGTTTGTTTGTTTGTTTTATTTGTTTGTCTGTCTGTCTGTTGTTGTGTTTGTCTGTTGTTCGTTTTGTTTGTCTGTCTGTTCTTCTGTTTGTTCTGTCTGTTCGTTTGTCTGTCTGTTTGTTTTTGTTTGTCTGTCTGTTTGTTTGTCTGTCTGTTGGTTTGTCTGTCTGTGTGTTTGTTTGTCTGTCTAATTGTTTGTTTTGTTTGTTGTCTGTTTTGTTTGTTTGTTTGTCTGTTTATTTGTTTTGTGTTTGTTTGTCTGTCTGTCTGTTTTGTTTGTTTATTTGTTTATTTGTCTGTCTGTTCTGTTCGTTTGTCTGTCAGTTTGTCTGTTCGTTTGTCTGTCTGTGTGTTGGGTTTGTGTGTTTGTTTGTGTGTCCCTGTATTGTGTTGTTTGTCGTTTGTGTTTGTTTGTTCGTTTTTCTCTGCTTGTTTGTCCTGTCTGTATGCCTGTGCATTACTTTGTTTCTTTCGTTTGTATGTTTGCTTTTCACTTACTACTGAATTTACTTTCAGGAGAATTTATAACCGCTAGCAAGAAGAAGAAAGCGTTTGATCTTCGTCGAGTTTGCACCTTTGTTTAGTGATGGATACAGACATGTTTACACTTACTGTGTGTAATCTACTATACCAGGTGTTATCAATCGCAGCAGATACAGTGTTCGTAGTCGGGTAGGTTGACCGGATTAGTGATGGATACAGACATGTTTACAACCCCTCTGGTTGTAATCTATTATACCAAGTGTGTCAATCATCAGCGATACAGTGTTGTAGTGGGGTACGTGATTAGTGATGGATAACAGACATGTTTACTACCCTGTTGTAATCTATTATACCGAGGTGTGTCAATCAGCGATACACAGTGTTGTAGTGGGGCGTACGTGATTAGTGATGGATACAGACAGTGTTTACACCCTGTGTCACAATCTGTTATACCACGTGTGTGTCAAATCAGCGGTACAGTGTGTGTAGTGGGGTACGTGATTAGTGATGGATACAGACATGTTTCCACCCTGTTGACAATCTATTATACCACGTGTGTCAATCAGCGATACGGGAGTGTTGTAGTGGGGTATGTATGTGGGGGTTTATGACGATTTATTATTATTATTATTTATTATATTATATAGTATGATATATGCTGATGCTCATGATGATGATGACGATGACTTATTATTATTATTATTATTATTATGCATGTGACCTAATGATGCTGACTCGATGATGATTATATATGATGATGATGATTATAATGATGCTGCTGCATTACCACGACGATGATGATTATGATGATTTTGTATTATGATCATGATGCTGTATGTTGTTCATGATGATGCATGATGAATCTGATAATGATGACGATGATCGGCGATGACAGTGTATTGTGAGTGTTTGTTGCTTCCGTTGCTATGGTGGTAGTAAGTGCTTAATATAACATAGTTCAACCTTTCTTTTTCTGTTGTTCCATTTGCAGGAGCTAAACACCCATCTACACGTTATAGTCAGTACACTGGTGCCGTACGCTAAAGCAAGTGATGACAAAGCTCAACAGGTTGATAAACCAGTTACTCTGTCTCTTCTCTACTCGCACACAGCAGCCCATCTATTTTATGTGTTCGCGGGGAATTATGGGACTTTTTTAGGAGAACCGTCACGACTGTCTATTTACTGTAAAAACATAATTTATCATCTCCAAATTTTTTGTCATTCACATTTTTCATTCAAAATGTTTTGTCTCCGGGATTTTCATTGGTCGAGAGACGACTAAGTCACTGCACATAACTTCCTACGAATAATACTTTCGTTCTCCTCTACCTATCAGTCTTTGTACTATACGTAATGTTTCAAGGGTCCGACATTGAGGACTAGACGGGATTTCCAGTCCGCGCAATTAAGTCTGGAACTAACTGCAAGGACTGGAAAATCCTGTCTAGTCCAAATTGGAGGCTTTCGAACGACTTTTCCCAAATCATTATGATTATTAATTGAAGAAATTCAAAGCTAATTTTTAGGAACACACCAACGTCCTTCACGGGTAGTGGATTTTCTTGTTTTTCTACATATGAATTATTAATGAGGTTGAAGCAAACATCCAATCTGTCATTTCAGGCTCTGGCACAAATTGTCATACCTCATCATAGACAACAAGGATTCCTGCGGGACTCCATTGCTCAACAGAGATCCTTCACGGAGCTCCCCCAGTTAAGGAAATAAGCGATCCATTACACTGATGAATGAGACG